>JAUPFR010000001.1:22532337-23055726 GCA_036925125.1 Oreortyx pictus
AGAGAGAGAAGAGAAGAGAAGAGAAGAGAAGAGAAGAGAAGAGAAGAGAAGAGAAGAGAAGAGAAGAGAAGAGAAGAGAAGAGAAGAGAAGAGAAGAGAAGAGGAAAAGAAAAGAAAAGAAAAGGAAAAGAAAAGGAAAAGAAAAGAAAAGGAAAAGGAAAGAAAAGGAAAGAAAAGGAAAAGAAAAGGAAAGAAAAGAAAAGAAAAGAAAAGAAAAGAAAAGAAAAGAAAAGAAAAGAAAAGAAAAGAAAAGAAAAGAAAAGAAAAGAAAAGAAAAGAAAAGAAAAGAAAAGAAAAGAAAAGAAAGAAAAGAAAAGAAAAGAAAAGAAAAGAAAAGAAAAGAAGAAAAGAAAAGAAAAGAAAAGAAAAGAAAAGAAAAGAAAAGAAAAGAAAAGAAAAGAAAAGAAAAGAAAAGAAAAGAAAAGAAAAGAAAAGAAAAGAAAAGAAAAGAAAAGAAAAGAAAAGAAAAGAAAAGAAAAAGGAAAGAAAAGAAAAGAAAAGAAAAAGGAAAGGAAAGGGAAAAAGAAGGAAAGGAAAGGGAAAAAGAAAAAAGATTCTTTGTACAGAAATACTGCTTTGGTTCCAGTTGTTCAAGTGGAGCTGAAAGCAGCAGGGACAGAGAGGTTACCACTCCAGCCAGACCATGGAGATCTGTAAGAACCTCACCCTGTCTTCCAGGGGCCAGTGGCTAAAAGCAAAAAGCTAATGCACTGTGTGCTCTGCAGCAGGAGGAATACGAGCTAATGTATAATTCAAACACTGTGTTAATTAGTGGAACATAGATTACAAGCCCTGGGAAATGATGGGAGAACTAGTTTCTCTTTGAATTTAAAAGCACCGTAAACTTGTGCCTGAGGATTATTTAACAGATTTTCTCCTGCCAGATAATTATTAATATGTCACTTTAAGTTTATTTATGTGAATGAATCCAGTCACTATAAAGGTCCCACAGACCCTCAAATGAAAATACTTCGAGTATCACCACAGAACAAGAGCATCGTTGGGAAGAAAGGGAAAGGCTCACTTAGCATGGGAAAGGGTATCCTGAAGTTCATCCTCTAGATGCATTTATTTTCATCGTATTATGCCCCAAGCAATAGACAGAAATGTATTTGTGAACCTGAGCTTGACTTTGCCTGCCTGCTACCTGAGTTACCAGTAATTCTGTTCAGCACTTAACTGTTAATCATAATAGTAAATCACTGCTCTCAGGCACCAGTACCTATCAATTACACCAGCTGACATTATGTCCATACCATCTCCTAGGGAATGTCACGCAGGGCTACTTTCCCTGCATGGCATGTCTCAGGTGGGCTGCTATTTCTGGGCACTGGATCCACCATGGCACCGAGTGCTGTCAGCATCACCCAATATCCTATGGCAACTCATAGCTCTATGGTGAGCAGTTTCACACTCCTAAAATTTAGCTCTCTTTGCTGTCTCATGCTGGGTCTTCACTTAAAAAAAGAACTGAAAAGAAAGATGTGGTTCAAAAAGTCTTGGTATTTGCCTTGATGATCTAACGGGGGGAGAGTCTGATCCCTTGTAAAAGGACATAACAAACTCTGCAGAACAAAGACAATGATTTCCACTCTGGTTCCTCTTTATTTTATATAGGAATCTCAGACTCCTAAATCATGCTTCTCATGCCTACAGCCCTGTTCCTGCCAAGGCATCCTTGAAGGATATATGGAAGGGGTCAGAATCAACATCATGGATTGAAATTTATGGGAATCAGGTGGAAGAGAAAATTCATGACTACAAGCCAGGCTGCCCATCTCTCCTGGCCACACTGGTGGCAGTTGTCCCTTCCCTTTTTCAAGGTGGCAGATGAAGTGCACCCTGCTTGTCCCATTGACCACTTGCAGAGATGAGTGCCACCACCTACAGGGAAATTCTGCCCATTCACCCACTTCCTCCTGCTCAAACCCCACTTCACAGATGGGGACCAGGGCTGGTCTGGTACTGTGCTTCCTTCCCAAGTCCAGGGACCCAACAGCACTGGGAAAATCCTGAAAATGAGCATAAAGAGCTTAAACATTCACCTTGACTGTACCAAATAGAGCTGTTGCACTTCAGCCTTTTCCTCCACTTCCTCTCCATCTCCCTCTGCTGTCAACCACCCTATTCAGACCTGCCAAGAACCACATATGTCTTGGGATAAAGAAGTAATAAATCAAGGAATGAATATCACTTCTCAAATAAGAAAAGCTTTGAAAGCTTCCAAAGTGGCTATTCATTATTTATTTGTTGCCATCAAAATAATAATTGCAGTTTGCCTTTCAGGATATTGTTTTATAACTGTCTGCTATATATCTTTTGTGGAAAAAAAAAAAAAGAGACATTCATTACAATAATAGTCCTTAGCTCTTGCACTTATGCCTTTAAAAACATTGCATAACATTAATTGTCTGGTGTACATTAAATGCATTGCAACAAACAGACAAGATTATTTTTTTCTGACATCTAGAATGCATACCAAATAGAGATAATAGGAAGACTATTGCAGCACATCCTTTATTTTTATTTCATACTCTGATCAAGCTTTTTCTGAACTCAACCTGAAGCAGCCTCAGTGGCTCACCTGTTTCTGTTAAAGGTAGAAATAATTCATGTGGGTGGCTGTACTCAGATATCTCTACTCTTTAAAACATGAAGATCCATAAGGTACCCAGGGTTCACCTCTGCATCCTCAGGTCTCAGCTACCACCACCCCTTTTTGCTGACCACATACCTTCATGGTCGTGGTGCAGGGAATCAGGACAGGAGTTCCAAAATGGCAGGATCTATCCTGAGGTGCTGCTCCTGTATGTGGCCTGTTACTACACAGAGTTAACATCTGTGGAAACCTTTAATGGATAGATTGATATTTTCTCGTACTTCTGTATGCAAAATGCTTGGTGCAATTTATCTTCAAGAATATATCACTACTAATTAGACTTCATATTTTAACTACTGCCATCCTGTTGTCATTTCTGATGATTCTCCCATTATTAACAGTTTTGATCATTAAATGTGACAAACCAACCCAGAAAACCCAAATTATCCAATTATTTATTGTGAAATTTTTCTCTGCAATACAGAACACAGTCCATTGGAGAAGAATCAGATATATTTCCTTTGATTCCCTTTGGA
Source organism: Oreortyx pictus (assembly GCA_036925125.1). Classification (NCBI taxonomy): domain Eukaryota; kingdom Metazoa; phylum Chordata; class Aves; order Galliformes; family Odontophoridae; genus Oreortyx; species Oreortyx pictus. The sequence goes on from JAUPFR010000001.1 coordinate 22,535,473, forward strand.
TGGATGGGGACTTTTTCTTTCAACTCCCTTTGAATTCATGGCTGAGAGCATGGTTCATTACATGACTGGTAATTTTATAACCAGTTACCATCCCACCTAACATAAGATCACACTCAATGATCCTACAATTAGGCTTTATATTGCTTCCAAACTTGGAAATACTGACAAAAGTCTAAAGTCAACACGATGTCTGCTATTTTTCTATTTCTTACCTTCCTTTTTACAAGGTTATTTTAATCCCATCTCCTACAGTATCCACACATCACACTACATGTGATATCCTCTATTTATATGCAAATCTTATGTTACCCATCCAAGAATCTGCTCTGCTTGTGTAAACATATTTTGCTTGAGCAACTGATGAATGTCAGCACTTTGTGGGTGAAAATTAAGCAATAATGTTGAAAGCAGAGAAGTACCTATGAGATGATTTTATTATTTTTCATGTAAAGTTTACTGAGTAAGGTTTATAAATATGTAACTGATTCAGTGTCAGACCGTTTCATGTGATTTCAGCTGAGGTGTTGTGGATGTCTACCACTACTGCTTTGTAGATTCAGAAAGAACTTATTTTCTTTGAATTACAAGAACTTGATGATGAATTCCCACCATCCAAAGCAAAATGATGCATCTTCTAAATATCTATAAAATCAAAATGCATGTAGTTCATATAAAGTTTCTTGAAACCTGCATGCATCTAGCTGACTGTCAACATTATTCAGAGGACTAAAAGCATCCAATTGTTTCAGTTATATCCAGGAGCAAATATATCAACCTCAGGATTGTCAGCTTCTCACAAAGAAAACAAACACCTGCACCACAGCTTTTGGAGAACCTTCTAGAAGAAAAGAGACAAACTATACTCCAAAGAGGAACAATGTTCAATATTACAGCAAAACGACTTGCTTCATAGAAGAGGACCAAATGTGAATGCTTTGATAGCCCTTTTACTTTCAGACATACCCTTGTTCTCCTGACGCACATAAACCACCACAGCAGCCAGTTACTCTGTCTTGCTCCTCCCTGTACAAAGTTTTGGTCCCTGAGAGTTGGGGCTATAGCTTCAGTTGTCAGAATGATGAGTTTTAAGACTCTGCAATCTGTACAGATGCTTTCAGGGCATTTCCCTCCTGTGACTTGCATCTGGTAATTTAATTTTTCTACTTAGGTGTTCATGCTGTGCTTAGGTTTTCAGTAAAGCTAATGAAATTAAGTGCCCTCTTGGAAATGCTTTGGTGTCTTTCAGAAAAAAGATTAAACTGATGAAAGAAGATTTTGAACATATGAAATAGCACAGCTGGGAGAGATAAATGAGGAGAAAAGGCATTTTCATACATCACTGCAGACTTTGTATAGAATCAAACACATTTGGGATCCATGTTGGTGATGATCTTAGCTACAGATGGCAGTTTTAAATTATTTCACAAGCTAAGAGCAGAGATATATAACAGAACCCCAAATATCCTGACATGGTTCATGGTGATAAACTCTGACCTTATAATTCCACCGTTGCATATACTGGGGGTTAAACAAAAAGGATGAGGGGCAAAAGAAACAGAACTTTCTGTCTCCTGAGATCTGATAGACCACCATCAATATAGAGGCTCTCTCTGCTGTAGTCACTACGTGACTAAATACCCACCTGTAACTTCACAGCCCATCTAGCAGCACTGCTTTCTCTCGAGTTCAGCACCCTAAAGAGCAACTTCAGCCTGATGCTTGCTTACCTTGGTGGTGGTTCTGTAAAAGCACCCTGAAACTGTCTAGGATTAGGGTCCTCCGTATCTGGGTGCTGAAGTAACACCTAGAACTTTTTTTTTTTTTTAACTGAAGGAATACATATTTGTCCCCTTTCTACAGAACTAAGGTGCAGGAACATTAAGGGTTGTGGTCCGATGCTTTCTCTGCTGTAAAACATAGACTAGGGCATCTTTTGCAAGACCAGAGTTTAGGAAAAATGATCTGCTTTTCATTCCAGATTCCCACAGTTGTCTGATGATATTCCATTGAGTGGCAAAGGGAAGGATAGTCATGGTCAGCACCCCTCTGAGTTCCCACGTGAAAAAAAACTGAGCTCACAATAGCATGCAGTGAAGTTTAAAGCCTTGGTCCCCTTCCCATGCCCTTGGAATCAACTCTGATGATGTGTGACCAAGACTGCTATCTGGGCCGGCAGAGTTGCTTGTTCAGCTTCAGAAGCTCGGCCACGGCTGGCAAGTACCTGAAAGGAGATAATTAAAGCATGAGACAGGACAGGGTACTGCTACAGAAGCTGCCTTAGGAGTCTAACGGCTGTAGCAGTGAGCCACAGAGCCACCTGGAAGAGTGGCTGGGGATGGATGTCCTGGCTTCTTCTCTCCCCCTAGGTACATGAACACTCCCTACAGACTTGTCATGTAGCAGCACAGATAAACAGCCCCTTAATTGAGCAAGTGCTCCAAGCCCTTGGACTTGGCATTTTTCAGACAGAGAAGTGCAAAGGGAATTATTGCATCTCCAGCCCAGCATTAATTGAGCATTCAGATCACAATTAAGGGTCTTCAGAGGAAAAAAATGTGGGTGATGAGGATGTTATCATTGGTTGTGGGCAAGGTGGACTGGAATCTCTCTCACCTGGCTCAAGGATCCAAAGCTCGCTCACCTCAGTCAATACCAAGTATTTGCTGAGCATCCATCCATCTGGGTAAGAGGAAATTTGTATACCTACAGCTCAGGGTAAGAAACAGGAAAATAAAGGCTTTGACATAGGGCAATGTTAGAATTAGTTTGAAATGACAATATAACTAGCATGGTTTATGTTTTGCAAATACATCCTGTATTTTTTATTCTCTACTCTAGATTTAGGCCTCTGTACTCCGACTCACCACAGAAGCACTATTTCCTGTAATATCATCATACATTACTGAAGTAAACTGAAGAAAAATAAAAAAAAATACTCTTCTGGTATCAGCTGGAAACACTGTACACTTCAATGAATAAGAAGCCAGGAGCTATATAATATCACATCTTCCACGAGAGAAAATAGCAACAAAAGTTTAATAGGGATTTATCAGGGAGGAAAGTATGAAGCCTTTCCTTTATTTTGAGTGATAACTTTGATTTTGATGCATGTTTTTGTACAACTTTGTCTCTGGCATTTGTACAAACATGTCAGAGCAGTCAATCAAGCATGCAGGCCAGCGGCATTCCAAAAGTACACTAGTAGAGTTTAGAGCTATCAAGTGCATTTAATACTGTTACCTTTGATTTCACATGAAAAGCACCATGTTAATTCATCTCACAGCGTGGCTGATGAAGTGAGAAAATCAGTTTTCTTTCAGATGGACCAGCAAATAACCAGAAAGTGGTAAAACTGAATACTTCAGTCTTTACTGAGCTGAGCAAAGTGTGAGTAACTGGCCCTCGGGGAAAGGCTCCTGTGAATGCCTTCTATTGGCAGCTCCTAAATTTTGAAAAGTACTTTCCCATGCTTTCCTACTCACTGAAAAAAATATATATATAGAAAAGAAAATCATAGTCATATATTCAACTCCTTTTGTGGGAATTCAGTAGTGACGCGTAATAGTAACTCATTTTTTGCCATTTACTAATTCATGCAGTTTAAAAGCAGTTACTTCAGCTTAAGGATAAAATAAAAATACTAAATCAGACCTTCATCTTGTGATGTTATTTGCTGAGGACTTTGCATCCATAACACTCCAATATATCTAAAACTTTAAAGGTTGGCTAAATAGCACTCACTAATGTTCTCTTGCATTCAAATGTCAAGCCCTCCACAGCTCATCTGACCGTAAGCAGGCGCATGAATTTATTTTGTACTGATAATTAGTTAGGATTACAGACTAAGAAAACCAGCATCGTACAATGCATCTATGCACACATTTAAAAGCAGCAAATGTGAACAGGTGCATCATAAAAAATAGTGGAACAATAAATCTGTGAAAAAACAGACACAGTCAAGGATTGCCAAAGGTAATGGAGGGCTCTTACAAAGTGCATGTTCAGTATTTCTCAGAATTTATTTAAACATTGTCTCAAACAAATAATAACAATTTTAAAAAGCTCTGAAAATTGTGCTTACCATTGGCAAACCTTTGGGAAGAGAGGTCCAAGTTAACCTCAGATCATTTACCTTTGTTATTATCAGACTCTGAACTGGTAGGAAATGCACTTGTTATTTACCCCAAAGTTTTGAATGTGAGCAACAGAAAGAGGAAGGAACAGCTGTTATTTCTTCACTCTTGGCTGGTGACAGAAACTGCATTTCATTATAGGGTTGAGATGAAAAGCTAATTTCCTCAGCGTATAGGCTGCCTTGTTTGGGTGCATGCTCAGGAATTGGTACATTATTAGAATTATTCTACTTCAGTGCCGATGTCATAGCATTTTATGTTACCACTGTCTGAATAATTAGCTAGGGTCATCACACAGTTCACAGATTTCCACTGATTGTGATGAAACCAGGGCACTGCTGGATACAGCAGTGTTACTCTCTGGGGATGAAAAGAAGCAACAGCCACTGACCTTTGAGATATTAACATTATCAAAAAATATCTCACTTCTTTGAATGATAATGAACCCTTTTTCCTGAGACTGGTTTACATTTTCCTTAGCTTCAAATCTATTACTGTTGAAAAAAAAAAAAAAAGAAAGAGAAAAAAAGAAGTGTCTTCTAAAGAGATGCAGACCCCTTTGGGAACACTTCACCTGACACACACGAGGAGATGCGATGGTGTAGCTGTGCTTCATTCTCTGGTTAAAAGGCACCTCCACGTGAGACATGTCTTGTCCCTTGGTTTTATTTCCCTTCTGCTGTCTGCTCCTCAGCAGTAGTTTTCAGACAAGAGGCCCCAATGAGATTTGTCTCTGCGATCACTGTTTTTACTATTTTGCGGGCAGAAGATTCATCTTTTTACTGGATCATTTCTCTCTGTGATGGAGGTCCTGAATTTCATTTATGTTTTGGCCACTTTGGAATGCTCTGGCAGTGTAATGGGGCATTAAAATCAGCTCAGACCACATTTGTACTCACTCTAAAGCACTTCTGCTCTGTCAGAGTGATATAAATTGGTTGTAGAGCACTTGGGGATCAGACTTACTGAGTTCTGATTAGCTAAGAGCTACACTGCTATCTTTGAAAATGACATCAACATGAAGACATCACAGGTAAAGATTGCAGAGTACCTCTGTCCAGGGTATATACCACACTCATCAGTACGTGTAGGTGCCATAGCAGCCAAGTATGTCTGTAGAAAGAGCTAATACAGACTTGTTTCTAGAAGGACACTGTAAGGAGAGAAGCTCTGAGCTGGAAATGTATCAGAAAGTATTACAGAAAATAGTGTTGGCTCATTATTTTTGTGATTACAGTAATGAAACTGAGGAATCACACTGTGCAGACAAGACTGGCCCATACTATTTGGAGGCTATGTTCAGCTGCATGTGGAAAAAGGCATATGTGTACAATCCAAACAACAACCAATTGCTTGTGTCAGTAAGGACCACAGGTATGCATAAATGCATAACTTTGAGTACTGACACAGTCTGGCCAAGTTTGACCTAGTTCCACGACAGGGGGCAAGGGACCCCACAGACCCAATGAAAATAGGGATCGTGCTGACCCACACAGTAAAGTATGTCTGGGAGAAGTTGGGGTTTGCAGGGAGGCCAAAGGTACAGAATAAGGCTGGTATTTGGAAATCCTGGTTTGGTACTTAAAGCTCTTCTGTCCCCATGCAGAGATCAGTGTGGGCACAGAACTCTGCCCAGATTGCATTCTAGTGCTCTGACCTCAGTCAACAAAGAAAAAAGGGTGGGATTTGGCTTGTCCTCAAAATACCTATTTGAGTGCACATATTTACAGGTGTCTTGTGAGAGCTGAATGGTCAAGATCCCACTGCAGAACATGGGCTCAGGACAGTTGCATTCAATGCCATCTGAGAAACCCCTTTGCATCTCAATTGTTTTCCCAAGTTACCGAGTGAGAAATGTGCAGATTTTGTTATATACTAGCACTGTACAGTGTTTCAGGTACCCTCTGATGTCTAAAACATCATGGGCCCCTCACCGTGGGCAACTGAGTTAATCCCAAGACGACACCATTTATGGGTTTAACCTGATTTTGACAATCCTTACACAAAATAGAAATCACTGAAATCACAGACACCACTGATCATACAGTTTGTACAGAGTTCATTGCAAACCTCCCCATCTGGCTTTGTTGATTGTTTCTGCACTCAGTTCCCAGAAACTGGACACCAGAAAGCAGCACTGGCTGACCTTGGACAATATCCGTGTACTTAGCACACCTCACTGCAGATATGTCCTAAACAAAGAGCTGACTGAGAAACGCTGAAGAGATTCCATGACAAATGTTAACTATTAACAGACAGAGATGCTCCATGCCAGAGCTTCATCCCATAGCCTGTGAGGTGCTCATCCTTTTATTAGCATTTGAATTGATTTATGTTACACAAATGACATTTAGGGAAATGAGCTGCCCATTATTCTGCAGGGCTCTCATTAAAGATAACCCTTCCTTGGACTGCCTGATGGCAAAGTTCCTGAGTGGATCAGTAGGAAGCACAGAGGGAATGGATGAGCTTTGTGGTGACTAGTTTTAGTGGAGACTGCAGGTAATTAAAAAGACTATAGGTGTAGGGAGTATTCGAGGTCTAATAGCGGACTAAAAGTATTTTAAAAACATCTAATGATGGAGTCAGTTGAGCTCTAAAATCATTTAGGATATTAGCTTGCCCTTGCGTTAATAAGTAGTTCCTTTGTGATGGAGGAACTGGAAGTTAAATATTGGCTCAATAGGTCTTTAAAGACTTCTACTTCTAATGTCAGGCATTATTAAACTGCAATGTTTATGTAAATTGTAGCGCAGAAGCCTGTTCAGTATCCAACAATATTCCCCTGCAAACTCATTAGCTTTCAGCCCTTGTGTTCATGAAAAAAATCAAGACAAAATACATGCTGAACACAGTGCTACAAGCTGAGGGCAAATCCAGGTGCCAGAAGAACGTGGCTGTGTTTGGGAAGGAGTTGCTACTTACTGGAGATTCTGGTGTTTATTAGGAAAGAACTATCTGTCCAAATTGCAAAGAGTTTTATTTTTATCTTGGCTCTTAACAGACCTGCATTCCCTATATGTAAACGTTTACAGTGTACAACTCAGCTGGGCAGCCAAGGTTCTGATTTTCTAGGGAAGAATTTAGTTCATTTAACTGTTGTGTGCCTGTGTCTTATGAGTGTAATGAGGCAGCCCTTTCTGTGGTAGTCCCTAGATTTTCCAGACATTCAAACTGAGAAAAAATGAATGAATTTAAGGCTATCAGAAAAGGCCACATGTGCCTAACGAATGTACGTAGACTTCCATGTATAAGAACTCCCTCTGGAGGATTTCATAGTCATCTACCTCTTTCCATTGACAGCAGAGTTTAAACACTTCAGAAACCCTAATCCTAATGACTCTGATGTGCAATTTGGTGAACAGCATCTGAGTGATTCAGTGTATACATTACAGTGCCTTGGTGAAGACAAAAAGAACCAGATATAGTTCCTTACCAGGAAGATAAAAGGAGAAATTTGGATAAAACATTTCTGTGTTGATCCATTTCGTGACAACGGGAAAAGTTCAGAGTCTTGCACTGTAGAAGCCCAGAGAAGGCTGGGATTGCATCAGGTTCTTCAGTCCAGGTTCCCCAGGCTGTGGTACACCTGCAAACCACGTTAAGGAGGAAAATACATAGTGAAACAAACAGACAGTAACTCCTAAACACACTGGTGAGCAATACAGCAGTTCTGTTGGCAGTAATGCAGGCGAGTCATGAAGCTGCTCGCTTACTGCACCACTTGCTTCCTCAGATCAGGCACACGGAAACATACCAAGAACTCTCAAGGCAGTAACAACAGTAATAACACCAACAAATTTTCTATACTTTTCTGTACTCCATGGTAGGAAGTCCACTCCAGAAACAATGTCTGAAGGGAAGCACAAGGGCAGTTAGGGTGACACAGCTGGACTAAGCATCAATCAAGTCACATCTACCCACCATGTCTTTTCCAGAACTTGAGAGTTCCCCACACCCGCCCAAAGTGTTCTCCTGTTCTCTAACCTTCTTCTCTTGACTTCAAGGCAAAATCAGTGTCTTGCTGACTGCAGCATCATTAAAAATATATTTACAGTGTCTTTGTAAGGACTTTCGTGCCCTTGTCACTTGGAGGATACCCACACATTTTTCTGCTTTGCTGTTCCTTCATCCATTTTTCAAAACTTCTCTGAGAATATCTTTTGTGCCTTCCTGTTTCTTTTTCTCTGTTTAATGCTACAACCAAACATTCGGCTTTGCAGAACATTTTGAGATCCATTATTCATACAAGCCTGTCCTAAGGAAGGGCTAGCCCACTCTGTGCTGTTTGCTCAGAAGGCGTGAAGGAGGAAGAGCAATAGAAGCATGAGTTAATTACTGCGGAGCAGAAGTGCTTCCCACCACCAGCCTCCTCTGTGAGGTCCTGATGCACTGCCAAAGCTGTATCTTTCTGACAAGTCCCCTGGGGCTGCTTTAAGCAATGGCATTGAGCAGCTCACAGCACACGAACACAATGAGCAATAGGACATCAGTGATGTAACACACACTAGAAAACATCCAGGAACGTCAGTGGGAAGCACAAAAACCTTTCTCCCTTGGCACTTTGCATGGCTTTACAAGATAGGATGGTGTGTCCTACCACACACTGTGAGACATCCTGAGGAAATCTGCATCTGGTTTCTGAGGTTCCCCCAAAGTCCAGGATCACCAGTGACCACTGTGAATGCATTCACCAGCACTTAGGAACTTCTTCAGTTCTCAGTGGACTAAGGTTTGAACTCTAATTCTTCGGAGTGAAAAAAAGTCCAAAGGCTCACCATTGCTCTTCCTTAAAAAGAACCAGTTCTTTGGCTAGTGTTAGCAATTGCATGCACAGCTCAGCAGCCACTTCACTGCTGTACCATTTGTCTTTTTTTTTTTTTCTCTTCTTCTTCCTGCTTGACCTCCGGGGAAAATTCCTGCTGTCTGTCCCAGTTTGCAATTACACTGCTGGAATAATTGAGCTGTAATGAGAAGAAGCATTTCCAAAGCCAACCGTATCCTGGGCTGCATGCAAAGCAGCACAGCCAGTGGGGCGAGAGAGGTGATCCTGCCCCTCTGCTCTGTGCTGGTGAGACCTCACCTGGAGGACTGGGTCCACAGGTGGAGCCCTCAGAGGAGGGAGTTGGAGTGCATCCAGAGGAGGGCCACAAAAATGATCCGAGAGATGGAACACCTCCCCCATGAGGACAGGCTGAGAGAGCTGGGGCTGTTCAGACTGAAGAAGAGAAGGAGAAATGAGTGAGGCCTTTCAGGATCTGAAGAGAGGCTATAAGAAGGAACCCTGCTATAAGCAGGGTTGGTTGTGGTAAGTCAAGGGAAAATGGTTTCTAACTAAATGAAGGAAGATTTAGATTGGCTAAAAGGAAGAAGCTTTTTACAGTAAGGGTGGTGAGGCAGTGGAACAGACTGCCCAGAGATGTGTGGATGCCCCATCCCTGGAGACATTCATAGTCAGTCTGGATGGGACTCTGAGCACCTGTAGGCATCCCTTGATGACCTTTAAAGGTCCCTTTCAACTGAAACTATTTTACAGTACTTGCCTTTTTCTCTTTTTGAGTAGCAAACATTATGCTTTACTGCTTTTGCTTCTCCCATGTCTAGGAGCATTGTGCCTGGGCCCCAGTCTATGTGACAAATCAATATGAGAATTTCAATCACCATCTGTGTCTGTTTACAGCTGGTGACATCCAATACACAGGATTGCTTCAAGGAGTTGGAGTACACAAAGAAGAAAGGACATAGCGAGTTCTCAGTGTTTTTGTTAAAATGGTTTCGGCAGGATTCTTCACCTCTATAACCCAATCACTGCTAGTAGTGCACTAGGTGTCCTCAATATTTCTTTCCTTACAGTTTCAACAGGTTTAGTGTGTTATTGCCTCAGTAGCTCATACAGTCAATCAGCACTGTGAAATGTGCCCTTTTTGTCAGCTGCTGCACATTGAGCTGAGCCAGAAGTCTGCTTTCAGGCTGAGGATAACAGAGCATAGAATTACATAGACACTGAATTGAGTCCAGCCCCCCTGCAATGAACAGGGACACCTACAGCTTGAGCAGGGTGCTCAAAGCCCATCCATACCAACCTTGAATGTCTCCAGGAAAGGGACATCCAACACAATTCTGATTCTCTGCTCTTTTTGTGTTCCTACACCATAGACATGACTCTGCCCCTTGAACAGCCAACCCTAAACCCAAACCAAACAACCAACTAAAACCTCTGACTTCCTTTCTCTTGGTGAAATATGGAAAGAGCACTTTTGCCACTTGAAAGGCAGACTCAGCTCCTTTGTATGCCACTGACATCAAGGAGAAATTTGATGCATCCTTTGTGAATGATTTTCCCTTTAGAATTTGTCTTGTATTTACTCATTCAAGCACCATGTGTCCCCCCCAAACCAGCTCTGTGTCATGGCATCTCAAGCTGCTCTTCTCTTGCAGCCCATATGAACAAAAGCTCATCTCATGGCAGTACCACTGCAGCACACTGTAAGCTGTGCAGCTCCCAAAGAGCAATTCAAAATGAAGAACAACCTTTCCCAACAGCGTTTTCAGGACTGCGCATGGACATTAGCCAGACACAAGACTGAGCTGCAGAGGTTGCATTAAACTCCCCATCTGCTCTTCACACTGCTCACTGCTGATTTATAACCCACAGTAAAGTCATCTGGCCCAAAACAAATCGTTGTGGCTCAGATGAGTGCACCAGAAGCCAGCTGAGCCTTTTTTCCCAGTGTCCCCAGGCAGGAACGTGCCCTAGCCAGGCAGCATTGCCCAATATGAATGATTCCAGAGTATGATACCTGCAGATATGTCACTTTCCAAACAAACCAACAAAGCCGTATTTTGTTTTCATTTATGTCACTTCTTAGGCATTGTCTCAGTTGGTCTGGGCACAACTATGCCTTTACTCTTGTGTCAACGACGGCAAACCATCCCTGAGGGCCTCAGCAGCTGTTCCAAGAACTCGGAGGAGTTTTCGGGAGGACATTTCCAAGTTTGTTTTAACCTCCCAAGAAGAATGCTTTCTGGGGGGCCCAGCTCCTGGCCGCAGTGCTGCGCTCTGCCCCCGTGCCAAAATCTCCTCCACAGAAACCCTGCATTTCCCTCGGGCTGCCTGCCCGGCGCGACGTGCTTCGGGCAAGGATCAGCCTCGGGAGATGGAGAGCGGTGCGCGTCAGCTGCGTGTCACAAGGCTGCCGTGGGACGCCGCGCCAGCCGCTAGGATGGGCTCGAATGATGGAACCAGCGACGACTTAACATCCCAAAACCAGCGGAACAGAAGGCTCACGGGCGAGGTGACCCCGCAACGCACCGCACCCACCTCCCTCGGGGCCGGGGGCCGCCCGCGGACAGGGGACGGGCGAGGGGCGGGCCGGGGGCGGCGCTGCCTGAGGGGCCGCGCGGGACGGCGGCGGCAGCGGAGCCGGAGCCGGGCAGGGGCGGCCGCAACGGAAGCGGAGCGGAGCCGGGCGCGGTGAGCGGAGCCGGAGGGAGGGCGGCTGGGTTCCTCGGAGCCCGGCGTTGCGGCGGGTCTGGTCCTCTCCCCGAGGGCTTTGTGGTTTTTTGGTTTTGTTTTCTTTTAAGGGAGGTTAGCACTTGGCTTGGGTTTTGTTTCATTGGTTGTGGGTTTTTTTATTATTATTATTATTATTATTATTATTATTATTATTATTATTATTATTATTATTATTATTATTATTATTTATTTTTATTTTCTTCTTGTTTGGCTCCCTTCGCTCGAGGGGCCGCGCCGCTGGTGTTGGTGCCTCGGCGCTGCTGGGGCTGCCCCGCTTGTGCTGCCCCGGCTCACCTAGGGCGGTCGGCTTTCACGCTCTCTGTGCTCCGGGCCCGCGTTGGGTTGTTCCCAAAGGTGCTTTGGCAAGAACCCGGTTTTGTCCTTCCCGACTCCGCGCGTTGTCGGAGTGCATGGCTGGAGCGCTTTTGGAGGAACGGCTTTGGCTGGAGGCAGGCAGGGATGCCCAGGTTGCTTTCTCCATCGCGGAGACGCTGCAGCTGGGGCTCGGCTGGTGCAGAGCATTGGGTCAGCGCTGCGCATCGCCTTGGTGGGCACAAGGAGTGATTGCCACACGTGTGCACGTTTGTGTTGTTTGCGGGAAGATGACAGCTAAGGAACCGCTCCCTCTGCAAATGAATTCTGAAGTCCCTGTCCAGTGGGCTGGGAGAAGAGCAGAGCTGAAATTACACAGTGCGGAAAAATGAACCTGGAGGGATGCACAGAAACGCACCCTTTCCTAAGGCTTTGTGCCCAGCTACGAGCTCTGGGCTGGCGTAGTACCATCTCAGTGGGGATAATGAAGTTTGGGAAGGAGGAAGCAAAGCGAACTCTTCCCACCCTTGCAGACGTGAAGTGGTAGTGAGAGGGAGATGTTGAAAATATTGCTAAAAGCCTGGGCATGTGCCAGACTACTTAGCATGTATGTAAGTAAAGAAAATTAGGAAGGCATAGTGAGTGTTATTAAATGCAATCTGTAGATATTTATAGCAGAATGGGACAAAGAAGTGTATAAAATCTGGAGTCTAGAGCAGGTACCTGGTGCTGGTAGCTTTATTCCAATAAAGGATCCAGCAGGAGGATGGATATCTCTTTCCTCGCTATTTTGGTTTCCTGCAGTCATTTTGACCGTGTTCTGAGTTTTTCTGAGCCTGAACAGTTTGAAATGAAGGACAGCCTAAAAATGCTGGTCTCACTATTTCTGCTGTGTTGTTGAGAAGGGCCTGTCCCTATTAGGAATGGTGCTGCTGGCTATTGCTGTGTGTCTGCTCCGGCGTGCAGGCATGCTTTGCCTGCAAGCTGCTGCCTGCCATGTCCAGGATGCTTGCAGTGCTGTCAGCAGGAGAAATGCTGTTGCACCTGGAGCTGGTAAAAAAGGGGTCCTAGGCTATTTCAGCGTCCAAGCGTACTCTGATATCGTCACCCATATGGTGAGTACACGCGTATGGAAATATTTGGCATAAGAAGTTATTGCTGTTTGCATTTTGTTAACCTCTTCAGACGTAAAAGGCTGAGCGGGGTAGCTAGTGTCTGCCAAATGTCTTGGTTCGTAATTGGGTCTTAGTGGTGCACTGCAAATTATAAATGGTGTTCTGTGAATTCCCCATCAGAGGCAGGAAGCAGTGCAGTTCTCCTCCTGGCGCCCCATCGACGCAGAAGCGTAAGAGGAATTAGCTCAGCCATAGAGCACATCTAGAAGTTACCAATTTGTCTGCTGGGTTTGAAGCATGGAATTTAAATATTGAGAAGTTGTGACATTTTGATCTCCCTCTCTAACATCCTCCTCCGAGCGCTCTTGCCCTTGTGTCTTCATGACTGCAGTTGCCTCCTTTTCCTGGTTTGCACAGAGGAAATCCTGTTACGGCACAGCCTGTCCACAGCGCTGTTGTGACAAGCCACCTCTGAGCCTCGGCTGCATCTCCCCGCTCTGTCATCCTGCTATTTGTTGCCCCTTCCCCGTTGCATCAGCATCCTGCCTGGTCTCCTGTATACGACATCCCACCTCTTCTGCTCTTCCAAGACAAAACACCTGGGCTTTGATCACTGTGTGCTCCCAGCATCCATCTTCCTTCCTATCACCTTTGTATCTCCCCAAGCTTTGCCTTGCGCTTGCTTGTAGCTTCATATAGGTGCCTTGTCCGTCGTGTCATTAATTTCCTTGATATATCCCAGTTCATTCACTTTTGATGCCTTCAGTGGCTGTCTGATGCAGAGAGAAGCCCTCACCATGCTGCCACACATCCCTGTCGCTGGAATTAGTCTGGGGCTGAATTTGAGCACGATGGTGTCCTCTAAGGCTGGGACACCTGAGAGGCAGTGTCGCACAGATAACTCTATCTGGCACCAGCAGCAGCGTCCTTCCATGCTCTGTGATTAGCATTAGCTCTCTGCACTTGCTCCTTCTGACATTTCAGGTGCAACCCTGCCCCCTTATGCTTACACATCACAGCTCGGTTCGCTGCAACACCTTTCACAACAGAGTTTTATCATTGTGTTACTGCACACTGCTTGGCAAGCAGTGAAAATATGTAAATATTATGCACACATCTATAGAGATGGTAATGCCACAGCCTCTTTGTCAAGGGAGGGCACGCTGCCTGTGTTGGTAGGATAAGGATGGGGATCTTTTCCATTATACAGCTGAGAGGACAGAGAATCAAAGCGGGAACGTGAGTTGGGAAGCAGTGTTACAGCAAGCAGAGTTACTGCGATGGTACATCTGTGACCAAATTCACGGGCATTCAAGTTGTCAACTGCAGAACATTGTCGGTACTGAATCTGCTCTTCTGGGAAGAAGAAATTCTGAATCAAAATGGTCAACCAAAATGGTTAAAAAAGGGTTCTGTTTAATATATCATGCAGTTCCTGTCGTAGCTTTATATTGTGCCAGGATTTCTAAGATTTACATGAAGTCTGCCTGATATTCGAGGGTTTTATGCAAGCCATGTACTCAGGTTGTTTTTATAAAACATACTGCAACCAGAGTGTCACTTGAATTTTACAATAGGAAGGTGTTCTGTTTTTAATCTGGACTCCACTTTCTGCATAACAGTGTCACTAATTAGGGGCTAATAACCCCCTTGACTTGGTTGAGGGCCACTTACTGTTCAGCAGGATGTAGTGCTGCAGCACTGCTGGGGTTAGTAGGGACCTGAAACCCATTCACTTCCAGTTTATCCATATTTATCCCTTAGGCTATATTCATTATAGGTGTCAGGGATGGGTCCTGGTATTTCTGAAGGTGTTTTTCCCCTTTCCCAGGAGTGATGCAAGCCCTGCAGGGTGTTAGCTTCACAGGTGAGTGCAATGGAGAATGAAAGCCAGCCTTGATAATCAGGACTGCTTGCCCTGGGGCTGGATATTTTGTCTGACAGGTTTTTCTCTGATTAAACCATGCTGAGGAGCTATTCCACTAGAAATCCACATAGCTTCAGAGGGAGCCACCTGCCCTGTGCTGTGCTGGGTCTTGGGCCACAAGCATGGAGCTTCGTGCCAGTCCCCTTGCTGCAAGTACAAAAGTTGATGATCAGGAGCTGCTGCTAAGAAGTAGGCATGAGCTGATAAAGCTTCATTAACTTCTGCTTGCTCTGAGATAAATTGTATCACCACTCATGGGCATGCTGGGTGGCTTTGTGGCCCTGGTGGGATGCTTCCCAGCGCTGTCTGCAGCCTCTGCAGGGAGGGGCAGCAGGAATGGGATGACAGCCTTAAGAGGAGTGCTGAGAAGAAACAAGCTGAAATATTTTCATATATTTTCCTATATTTCCACTGGGGGAAACAGGCTTTCAGTGAATGTCTTTTTGGCCTTCCTTTATTTTTGCCCTGTGAAAACGTGCAATCATTCCACCAGACACTAAATTTTATACTCAGATAAAACTTCCGAATTTGAGGTTGCCAAAGGTCAGGCAGGAAGATGTTCTGTAAATGCAGAAACAAAAGGGAATCCCGATCCCTCTGTGTTCCTCTCCCTTTGCATTGGATCTCCTTGCCAACCTGCAGCCTCCAGGGGTACACACTGAGGGATCTGTTGCTTTGGCTGTGGCATCTGGCTGTGCATTTAACTGAAGAAGTCAAGTAGTGAGACCTAAAGCCATTAGGGGGAACCAAATGGCTGCTTGAACCTCAGTGTCTCTTCTTCCTGTTCATCTGTAGTCACTAAGCTTTCAGAGCTCAAATGCCGTTTAGGTTTGGTTGAATGTGGCTGAAAGGGACCAACAGGAGCAGAAACAGTGTAAGAAAGTCATAAAACGGTTGGAGAACATCCAGAGAAGGGCTACAAAGATGGTGGAGAGTCTAGAGGGCAAGGCTGACGGGGGAGCGGCTCAGCCCGGAGCAGAGGAGCTGAGGGGAGGCCTGATGGCGGCTGCAGCTCTCACAGGGAGTGGAGGGGCAGTGCTGAGCTCTGCTCTGTGTGACGGCGACAGGGCCCGAGGGAACGGCATTGTGCTTCATACTGCATCTCTGGTGTATTTTGTCAGCTCGAGGTTTTGTAGGTTCTGTTCCTTTCGCCTCGTTGGGGACTGGAGTATTGTATCTCGTGAAGGGCTGGATGGGCGAGAGCAGCGCTCAGTGCATGTCAGGAGAGATGTATGTTGTGGAGACAAAGGAGGGCTGGAAAAGAAGCAAAACCATTTATATTTGTTGCGTTTTAAATCTCTGCTGCAGAGATTTGTGCCCCTTTCCCCAAGGCAGCCATTCTAAAAGAAAGAAAGGGAAGAGAAAGGGTCTCTACTGTGCGTGGATGAAATTACAGGGCATACGATGGAACTCTGTTACACGAGGCAGATTTGACAGAGAAAAGCTTTGCAGGGACTGTTGCAAACTCCCCTCCGTCCTACTAGCAGCACCTGCCTCAGCCTGCATGCTCCCGGGCCGGGCACAGGGGTGCACTCTCAGCCCTCCACCCAAGGAGGAGCTGGGTCTGGCCCTGGAGATACCAACCTGAGGCTTTAACTGCAGCCTCACACTTCTCCTCCTTGATGAGGAGATGGTCAAAAAGCCATCTGCCTCTCTCTAGGTGGAACATCACGACACAGTCACTGTTATCAAATATAGTGTTATCAAAACATTTGCATTTCAGTGATGCTGACTTTTAACAGCTGCTCTAGATTATTTTCTTTATTGTACTTGGACAGGCTTAAACCATAAGTGATTCAGTGATGGAAGGGATGAAAGCAACATAACAATGCATTAACATTCATCCCCAGAGATCTGCTTCTCTAATGCAGTTCAAACCAAATGTGCTAAAAGGGTAGCGCTTTGAGATGTGTAATGACTGTCTTTTCTTTCCTGGAGGGGAGTATCTTCTTGAAAGTGGCCATACTTTGTTTTAATCTGTGCTGTCTGGGATTGTTTTTCAAATATAAAATCAATTTACTTTGCTTTATTAAAGACAGTTCAGGGGCCAGGTTTTCATTTGAAGTATCGAATGAATTTAGAATGCAAAAAGCTGCTAGCTCTCCCTGTGTACATACAATATTCAGTTTGGGGATTTCAGGTAAGTGAATTTAAACTGCAAATTGTCTGAAATAAAGAGAAAAATAAATGATGGTGTATAGCGTAGAAAGACTCCTGGCAGGAGCCTTCAGATGATGATGTGAAATGAACAGAGATACACAGTTCCAGTGCTTATAGGAGTGCCAGAGGACAGCAGGCTGTCTTGGTCCTGGAGCGCCTTGCAAAAGAAGAGGGGAAGGGTATTACTCAGACACGTCTGTAAAGCACGGATCAGGAGATGAGCATGATTTTTGTATTATATATGCAGTGCTGTAGCTGGACAGTTAGCAGAAATGTGGGCAGCAGAAATGAAAAACATGCCAAGACTCCATTCACTTCGTTTTTCTCTGAAATTTCTGGCACTGAAAAGGGTCAAAATTCAGCACTTTTCCTCCATGGTTTTCCTTTATGGTTTTGCTTTTTGTTTTGTTTTGTTTATTTGTTTAATTAATGTATTTATTATTAAACTCTTCATCTTTTATTTCTCTGCTTTTTTTTATAGAGGTTTTCCTCAGCATGCAGTTCCTTTAGATTTGAGTGCGATAACCAACCACATCTGGCACATTGGACTTCTGACTTGCAATCTTCTATCATCCTGCTTGTAAGTATTCCTTTTCTTTGCTTGTACTTTTAAGGAGCCTGTTCAACTGACAGTGACTGAAGGGATGGAAGCTTCAGGTCTGATCTCAGGTCACAATGTCTTTGCTTTGCATTGTTATAAATAACTATAGTGTGCAGACACATGGGAAATGTAAATGATAAAGACGTTTTGAGCCTATCTGAATTAAGTATCCTTATGGGTCTGAGAGGCTCCTTTTCCCAGCCCCACACAAACCCCCAGACAAAATATAACTTGATTTTGACCTGCAACCAAGCCATCTGGGCTCTTGTCTTCATAGATTTTTAAAATCATAAATTTGAATCATATTAGATTGTAATAAAAGATGAAATTAAATCATAAATTAAAGGGAAGACTTTGCTTGTGGCAGGAAGTAGATTTTCCTTTTCCTTCTGTGCACTTTTATATTGAGCAAGTAGATGATTGATCCTGTTTCCCAGGCAGAGTGGTAAAGGGATTCTGTGTTCCTGGAGAGTCCAGAGACATGAAGAAACAAGATCCTATGTACTTGTGGTTTTTCAGTTGCCAAAGGCATTTATGAAAGAATAGGAAGAGTGAAGGATCATGTTCTTGCTAAACTCCAAGTGAGAATTCATTCTTTGCCCTTCCTACCGGCTCTTTCTACATTTTCAACCCAGTAAATGATTATGAATTTCTCTTCTGTGTAGCTCTTCTGTCTGATTTAGTTGCAAAACGTTAAAATTATACATCTTTCCAGCATAAAGCAAACCACTTTTCAAGGCTGTAGGGTTTCCTGTATGTAAAGTTCATTCAGTCCTTTGGTATGAGCATGTAAAGGTACTTAAATGGCATTAAATGCTTTGTGTTGCATGTGAGTTGTTCATTTGTGGTGAAATGGTCCTGTATAGTAAAGGAAATGAATGCATAAAACAAATGTGGTGGGAAGGAAGATAGGCAAATTAAACAAGAAGCTGTCTGACCTTCAGATCTGTATCAAATTGACAAAGGTCATGAGAAGTTTTGATCTCTTTCACAGATCTAGTGAAAACTTGCTGCCAGCTTTTGGAGGCAGTAATAACTCCACGATAATGGGACTGAGGATGGAGGCATCTTTAAGCATCAGGAGATTTCATTTTAGGGCTGACATCACCTGGCCTGTCTTCTGGGAGTCTTTACAATTACTCTCCTGTCATGTCTGCTCTGATGCTGGACAAAGGAAAGGGAGGTTTTTTTCAGGTCACAAGGGGATGATATCATTATCCACTCACTCCTGGCTCTGACTTAGCAAAGGACAAAAGAGAGCAGAGAACACATCTGTGAGCAATGCAAGGAGCAGCCCTGTCCCTGACTCTGTGCTTTCCTCTGCTTCACACGTGATCACTGCAAGAGTGCTTCTTCCATCTGTGTCTCTGAGGACATGCGTATATGCCAGCAGGGGAGTTGGATCCGTGGAAGGACAGCATGTATGGAGGGAATGAAGGCTGGTGCCTTGAGGCTCTGTGGACAGATGCCCATGGGTGAGCTTTACCACTCCTTCCCTGGTTCACTGCAAGACTCCCTAGCCTCCTCAGAGCCATCTGTTTTGAAGATGGCTGCAGAAACCTAGTTTTTCTCATTTCAGCCCTGCCCATTGCAGTGAGGTTGGAACTGTCTGATCTTTAAGGTCCTTTCCAACCCAAGCCATTCCATATTCTGTCCTCTGCCTCTGGGCTAAAATCAGCCTAAGCAGTTTTGAAGTTTTTAGGGTAGGAAGGCAGATAAATCCCATACTGACGTCTGAAGGGAAAAGGAAGCTCTCTGTTGTAACAATTATAAAAGCAAATTAAACTCTCCACTGCTAGGAGTGGTTTACAATAAAAAAATAACTTAGGATACCTTCCTGCCTGTAAAGGAGCTGATGGATGATCATGACAGAAATATTATTTACCCAAAATTAAAGCCACTGATTTCCTTTGATGTGCATTTGTCTGTCCGCTTAAACACTTGGAAGCCTATGAAATAACCAAGGTATTTCTCAGCCTGTAGTCACAAAAAGCCAGGAAGAACAAAGAAAGCAAACTGCTTATCTGTGGCTGATAAAATCCTAAGAAAATGAATCTACCAGACTTATCTTTCCTTCCTGTTCCTCATTGTTAGGGACTCGGTGTTTGTGAGTACATGCCATTAACTTCAGTTTCGCTGTGTCGGGAGAAATAGAGTTGCTGCATCAAGGTATTCAGAGACATACAGCACAGGCAGCTGGATGGTAAAGGATTTATGACACTGGAACATGTAAAAGCTCTTTGTTTACTTCATGACTTCTTGGATAGTGCTGCAGACTCATTTAAAATTCACCTTAGACTGAACAGGGAAATGATTGATGTCTCAACAATGCTGAAGATCAAATTTCACTTGTTACGCGTAGTTGGGCACCCAGGACACATGCTAACTCATGAGACCACCCCCCTACCACACTGCTGTTTCCAGAAGTAGTTTTTATGATAGATGCCATCAGAGATGTGAGCTTGATAGCTTTGGTGCACCTTCACAGACATCATACTGCATGACAACTGACATTTAGTTCTAACGTAGTAGCAGTTTCTTAATCTTCACCTCCCCGCTTTGTCTTGCTTTCTGTGAAGGTCAGTTTGTCTATCTCCCACTTACCAAAGGATAGAATAAAAGATGACAAGCTGCAACTGGAGCTGCTTGCAGGATCTATCAGGTAGCCCTGCCTCAGAATAAGAGCGAGTATTGTCACCTTCGGAAAGTGGTTTATACAGAGGACATGAACAGTGCACAAATGGAGGATAACACAAAATGATCTGTTTGAAAAAGTGTGTATAAAGGACACTGTGTATCTAGCAAAGCCTTCTCATGAGTGCTGGCCCTCATATTTGGTGTTTGGAGTAGTAGAATAAGATTTTTCTCTCTTTTATATCTAAAGCCAGCAGAGAGTGGAGGTGACATCTGTGTCTGTTTGTTTTTTTCTATAGTGTGTCAGTAGGTATCAGTATTTTGTCATCAGAGTAACAAAGTGGTGTAACTGTGGAGTAATGGCAGTGTGAAAACTCAGCCAGATTGGAAAGACATTGTATGTATGGCCTGGGGCGGCAGTGGGATTGGACTCATGAATCATGAAGGCTCTTCAGGTTGCACATTCATGTCCTGGGATTAAAGAGGTGCCTCTGAGTTCATCCGAATCCAACTAACAACACAAATTCTGAGTCTTCCTGCAGACAGGTTGCAGTTCTCCTGCAGCAGAGATCATTCAAGAAGCACAACAAAGCAAGAGAGGAACAAATTCTCCTGCTTTCAGAGCAGGAGATCCTTTCCACTTCCAGTCATTCAGCAATAGTGCTTTAAATTAAGCCTTTAGCTTAAGGTAAAAACACCTCTCCAGCAGTAGACAAGAGAAAAGAAGGGACTGCTGCAGAAGTTGAGTCCCTTGATCAGTTTGCAGATCTCAGAAGGCAATGGGTTTACTGAAGTTCGCTACTTTCAATTTTCTCATTATACTTTGAAGTCGGTGACAAACTTCATAACCATTTTGCTGGGAACAGGTTTGGCCTTGATGTTATTCTGTGTGGTTTTTAGAAATGCACAAACCCATTTATAGAAGAAGAAGGTGAAGCCAACATCTGCCTTTACTGGAGGTTATTCCTTTGGGAAGACTAGATCGCAGAAGAGAGACAAGTGGTTGCACGACTTACCTCCTCATTTCAGTAGGAGCAGGAACCTGATCCAAGTTGGTAGCTGTAGTGCACAGGATAGAGCTGCTCTTTGAAGCCAGAGGGTCTGGTTTGCCTTGTGGCAGAGGTTTATACACTCAGTGTGTAGCTCTTCCAAATGACAGTCACCGGCTGAGCTGCTCTGTCTGATTTCTAGCTCTATCTGCAGTGCTGGGATTGCACCAGTGAACTTCATCAGTGATCAGCCTTGGATCTGTTCTATTTCTGTACACTTGTTGTGCTTTTCCTATGAATGCTGTTCATATGTTAGGAGGTGATCACACTCCCATAAGACATTGCTGTTAACTTACTTCAATTGGGTACAGATGGTTTGTAAAAATCCTTTAAGGCTGAACAAGACCCAGTGTTTTAGGTGCATATTTTTTAAATGGGTGACTAAAAGCACACTTTGCTTTTTTCTTTTTTATTCCAGAAGCCTTGCCTAAAGAGTCACTTTAGATGAAGATGTATGATGAGATCCAGTTCCATGTTACATCCCTGTGCAGTGTGAGTGAGACAACTGGAATCTGGGCTGTAGTCATTTGGAACTGGAGTTGATGGTGCCACTGATTTCACCACAAAATACTCAGTTAAAAATAGCCCAACTGGTATTATAAGACCTATATGGGCTCTGATCTAGAAAATCACTCACTTCTCTGCTTAACTGTAAGCTTCTGATTAGTCCTCTTTGATACTGCAAATTTTTTACTTGCTTTAAAGGAAGTCCTATGCCAGAGTTCTTGTGTCTGGGCCAAAACCATTAATGGTGAAAGTAGAGCACAGCAGATTTCAAATTTGTGAAGAATTTAAAGGCTTTTAACTTCTGCCATATTAAAGAATTCATGTGAATTAATTCCTTAAGTTATTATAGGGAAATTCAATTATTAATGGATCTGCTTTTCATTACAACGAGTAATCAAGGATAAACATCTTCTATATCAAAGCTTATCTTTTAAAAAGGATAAATTAGCTGTAAGATGCTTAACTGCTTCCAGAACATGAAATGAACATGTATTGTTCCATTAGTTAATTTTGGATCACTAAATAAGAGCTAGTTCAAAAGGACTCTAATCTCTAATGATCTCTCTGTTCAGTCTGTTGTGATTTATTTCTTAAAGTGCTTGTAATAAATACTGCTTCTTGTTGGGACAAATACTGTTAGTGTTATAAAATCATTTCCTTTAAATATATTTTAGGCATCTGTGTGAGATACATTACCACAAGGGTAGGAACATTTTTATCTGGTATTTGCAGGTGCAGTGTTGTACGCCTGTTTATCTCGTGGCTTGTGGGATACTGATTAAGATTACCAGAAGCTCTGCAATGAAACAGCATCTGTAATGGAACCTTTTGCCCATCAAAACATTATGAATGTGAATATATATTAATCCAGGCCAGGCCATAGGCTGGTCATTAGCTCTTGTGCTGAATTAGTAGCACACTTCCAGGCATGGTTTCTGCCAGCTATAGCCCTCTGGAAGCCATGCCTGGACATACGTGAGGTTAGCAGTGGCCATCATTCACTTCCAAATGCAAGTTGGCCATCCTGTCCATGGACATAAAGAGAGTTCAGCCATCTTTGTGCAGTGTGCCATGCAAGTTGTCCTCAGAACAAAAGAATAGACCTTACTGGTTCTATTTATCAGTATAGATGCGGTCCTGAAGTATATAAAGTAAATCAGGATTAAAAAAAATAAGATACTTTGCCTGCTGCTTAATATTGTCTTTGTTCACAGAGGCATGGGGCATAGCCTCCTAAATTTAATTTACAATGCAAAAATACAGTGAGTAACTGTGCAGATAACTTCAGTAGATGCAACTCATTTTTCAGTAGCTGTCTTCAAAGCTTCTTGAGAAGAAGCTGCACCAGCAGAAAAGTATCTTATATTTCCTAAGGAGCTTTAGTTCAGACTGGGACTTCTGTGGTCAAAGTAAGCGTCGACAAGTGTCACCTTCTTGAGGACAGAGGAACTCTTTTTAAGTTACCAGAAGTGATAAGGTTAAAAGAAAAAAATAGAAGTCAGAACATTGCTTAGAGTAGTGCTGGGACTCTTCCGTACTCACACAGGAGTAGACCACGGACTGCTGAGTCATTACTTCAAGGTCCTCATTCTGTCTTTCTTACTGTTAATGACAGTTTGCTCTCTTTGTTGACATGAAAATCAGTGAGATTTTCCTCAAAGCCTCTAGCTGTGAGTTAAGGAATAATTTAATTAAGCTGAAAACACAGGACAAGGCCTAAAGCAAGGTCAAGATGAGACAGACTGTGCTAGGAACTTCGACTTGTATGGGTATTGTTTTCCTAATGGGGAGGAAACCTTGATTCCTTTCCTTGCTGTGTGGTGACCACAAATGGGGGAAATGGTTTCAAACTAAAAGACGGGAGATGTAGAGTGGATATGAAGAAGAAGTTTTTTACAGTAAGAGTGGTGAGGCACTGGAACAGGTTGCCAAGAGTTACAGTGGTTGCCCCATCCCTGGAGATATTCAGGGTCAGACTGGACCAGGCTCTGAGCACCCTGATAGAGCTGTAGGTGTTTTTGTTCATTGCAGATGAATTGGAGCTTTGAGGGTCCCTTGCAATTCTATATTTCTATGATTCCATGACAGATGGATAGAAAACTTGTATATGGATAATTACACAGATAAAATGAGCTTAATTTCCTCCACACTTACACCTTGCATAATCTATTCTGTATCAAAACAAAGGCAATGGCTTACTGCATTTAATTCAGCTAGAGCTTGTTGGCTTTCGTCACCAAGCCTTCTCGTGCTCTTCCAGACTGCACGTGGAAATTGACCACCTGGGTTTTAAAATAAGAACCAGCTCAGCATACCTTGATGCACTTCCCTTGTTCTACTCTGAACTTGAGGACCAGAGTTTCTAGGTTTAAACACAAAGTGACTGAAGGCAAAGCTCTGCTGCTCTTGGGTAATTTCCATTTTGTTTCCTGAGCTGCTGGGGCTGCTTGTTTCCTCAGGATTTTGCTTGTAGGTGTCAAAAGCTGCAACACTTCACCAAAATGTGAGTGCCATTGAGATCAGCTTCACAGTATGTGTGAGGTGCATTTTGATCTCTGAAACCATCAGATCCATTTCATCAATAAGAAGTCAGATCTGGCAGATTTTCCTGTTCTGGTCACCTTTGGTAAGACAGAGTGACTGAAGGTGTTGCATTTATCACCCATAGTGGTGTTGTAGAGCCTTCCTCTAGGCTGACAATCTGACGTCTTGAGAGGGAGATTAGCTTTTATCCACAAGGAAGATTTGGACTTCAGTATGTGTGTCCCATGTAAAGTGCAAAGCTACTCTTATTGGTCTGTTCTTCAGTCAAAGAAATCCTGGAGAAGAATCGATTTTATCTTTATTCCTGCATTTTGACGAGTAATAAAAGAAGTAGTTAACTAATGCCTCAAGAATTGCTGATCTTAAGAACTGGATTGCCCCAGGTACCAGGTACACATTAAATAACATTAGCTAGTAAATTAATCTTACTCTTTTGTTTTTTGTTTTTTTCCTTGCAGTTCTGAAGAATACACTATTCCTTTGCCCTGGGCTTGAGCAGTTAAGGGTAGATCTGATTGCTGGCTGACTTGTTATCTCTTCGCTGTGATGGAAGAGTGCTCATCTGAAACAAGCCCTTTGTTATGCTGCTAAAACTGCCTTTGAATACAAGATCTGTCCCAAAATGTCAGACCCCGATCCATCATCTGGTTTTGTAGGAAACATGGAAAATGGGACTTTTCTGGAGCTATATCCCACATCGCTTTCAACATCTGTGGATTCATCACCTGGCCGGTTATCCAACGTCTACGTCTATGTTTCCATATTCCTTAGTCTCTTAGCTTTCCTCCTTTTGCTGTTGATCATTGCACTTCAGAGGCTGAAAAACATAATTTCTTCCAGTTCCTCGTACCCAGAATATAACAGCGATGCTGGGAGTTCTTTCACCAATTTAGAAGTCTGTAGTATTTCTTCCCAGAGGTCTGCTCTTTCAAACCTTTCTTCGTGAAACTTAAGTGAATGGGAATATATAGGGCATGGAGGATCTTTGTCTAGTGTCTAGGGGAGGCAGTGCATGCAACATATGCCTTAGGAGGTGATGATGAAAAGGTGGCATTTAAACTTTACTTGGTTTTTCATTCCTTTTTTAGTCTTCATTTTCCCTTCCATTGATGTTGATTTTCATTTTGGATAATGACTCTTAATCGCTGTTTCATGCCTGTAATTGTGATGCTGTCTTTTTCTCACTCATATGTGGTGTTCATTAGGAGTATTCCTGCCAAACTGTGATATGGTTCTAAGTGACGTGCCATTTTTTCTGCTCTAGTTGTGGCCCCTTTCATGGTTTTGTATCAATAATATGCTGTTTTTCCTTTTTTAATTAGATATGGACAAAATCTCTTTGCAAAAGTAACAAGAATCAGCTTAAATTATAAATATAGTCCATGGGACAATTTAAAGTTGTTGACATTGTTTCTTTTTTAATTTTTGTCTTTTTCAGTATTTATTGATGCTTATTAAATGTGACTAAAATCCATCTCCTGAAGAATGTTACATTTGTTTATTTGTACTTCCAAATCATTCTGGATAAAGTGACTGTATTTCAGTTTTTGAATCTCTGAAATCTTTGGTTAAATTAGTAAAGCAACTACAATAACTGTGCTTGTTGCTGAATGTGTAGAGGTATTTCTGGACTACACAGCAAACAATTTGCCTAACGACTTGTTTCTCTGGGGGGCAGCTTTTGCTGCTGAATCGCAGGTCTCACACAACTCCTTTTCATCCTGTGCTGATCGTGCAGCCTCTTGGTACTGGGTACCAGTACAAACCAGTGGTTTCTTTTAGGAGATCCAAATACTGTGACTGTGGCTGGTAGATGAATAACTCCTGGGACTGTCCTTTCTTTAGGCACAAGTTGGTTCCAGAGACAGCAGGAATGGAAATTACTTGGACTGGTGAGGGCTTACTGGGGCAGATTTTGCCTTGTATTTCGCACGTGCACACTGGGATGGAGGGGGGATGCAAGGAGATGTTCCATTCATAGACAAACCTGTGAACAACACTAAGGAGGTGCATCATGAGGATAGGAAGAGTTAGGCAAGACAGGCCAGAAACAGATGACCTTTCCTAACCCTACTCCTCTTTGCTGTACTGTAGCCTGGGTTATGGTCCCCTTTGCCTGCAGTTTAAGTTAACACTCAATTTCTCCAGTAAGATAATGAGTATTACCGTGAACAAGAGGCCGGGGCTAGCTGTGAATTAAATCAAATGATCAGAAATATAACTCAGAATGCCAAATGTGATCTTCCAGGATTGCAGCCCCATGCTGTACTGTGTTGCTCTTGCTGTCCTGATTGCAGTGTGTGAGCATAGCCCAGTCCTGCCACTCAGATCCATGCAAATGCTTCTCTGAAGTGAACAAGAGTCACTGGGGAAAGCAGAGAAAGGCTTTGGAAATACCACTGCTGTGTCTGTTTTTGGGGTGAGAGCGTGTCCAGCTCTGGGTTGTCAACAAGGCACATTCTGCCATTAGCCACAGTCTTTCAAAGAGAAATCAGGAAACTCCAGTGTAAATATAATCATTAAAAACACAGCTGTTCTGTGCCAAACAACGTGCAGATGACGTTAGCGTTGCTGCTTTCAGTTTTTCAAAGTGAACCTGCAGTATGTGGGTAACTGGTAATTGATTCCTTACAAAGGACAAAGCACATGCTGACCAGTAGATCAATTAAGGACACAGAAGCTCTGAGACAAACTTTTTATGAATGTATTTTGGCTCTCAAATATTTATCTGGATAGAAATTCCTTGTAAGTTACTTTTCACCGTAATTGATGGTAGGCCTGGGAAAAAGACTGTAGTATTGAAAAATGATCAGCAAAGTTTATTGCCATTCTGAAAGCTGTTCAAAATCCCAAATCTGTAACAGAATGTATTTGTGTGTTAACTTGCAGATAAAAATAAATGAACTTTAAATCCAGACAGGCAGCCATTCAGCTGTCCTCTCTTACCTTCAGGGTTGTAAATCTGTTGCTTCCTTTACAGCAAATGCAGGAATTGAATCAAAACCAGAGATGAGAGCACAGTCTGAGTTGGATATTTATTCCCAGTGGTAAGGTTCTTTTTACCAGCTTATGCTTATGGTTGTACAGATAGTTACTGTCAAGTACAGACTGTTGAACACTACTGGCTTTGTCAAACTGCACAAGAGCAAACGTTATTTTTCAGTGTGCACAAAGCACAAAGGTGGCTGGAAACACGTGTTTGGTTTTGCTTTCTCATTTTCTAGATGCTATTAATTTTTGTCCACTCTTAAGTGACATATGGGAATGTATTATAGCCGCCATGTTTTCAGCTGACTCACACTTGTTCATCTTAGGACAGATTTGAGTAAAGACAAGTGGAATCCAACAGAACAGCATCAGGAGAAGCCACAGGCAGAAAGCACTTTGTGCCATTTTTTGAGGATTACCAAGAATTAGCTTTCCAAGAAAAAAAAAGATAGCCTGACCTTTCACTTGAGCTGAAGGTACAGGGATTTCCCATGATGGTAAGTTGAAAACCGATTTAGAACATTCATTTTTACATTTCTGCGCATTATCTCTCTCCCCCTCTCCTTCATTCACACACCAGAAGATTTGGAAAAATGAGCAGAGAGGAATCTCATGGAGTTCATCACGTAACAAGGTTTTCCCAGGGTCAGATCAGCTGGGAAGCAGCCCTTGCACAGAGGATTCTGGTGGTCCTGGTGGACACCAAATTGGCAGCTGGACTAGCAATGCACAATTACTGCAAAGAAGACCAAGAGCATCCTGGTCTGCATTAGCAGGAATGCTGTCAGCTGTTTAAGGAAGACACTAGCAAAACACACCTGGAGTGCTGGCTCCAGTTCTGGGCTCCCTAGTACCAGAGAGATGTAGGTTTCCTGGAGCAAGCCCAGCAGAGAGCTGTTAGGCTAATTAAATGACTGAAGCACCTCCTATGAGGAGAGGCTGAGAGAGCTGGGACTGTTGGAGAAGGCCCAGGGAAGGAAGGACAGGGAGCCAGGTTCATCTCAATAGTTCCCAGCATCAGGAAAAGAAGCAATGGACACAAATTAAACCCACACTATTTGAACACAAGAAAACAATTTTGAATGTGAATATTGTCAGTGTCACACTGCCCAAAGGAATTGTGTTGTCTCTGGATAGCCTGCCATAGCTGACCCTGCTCTGGGTGGGATGCCCAGAGATCCTTCACCATTTTGTTAGTGGCACTGCAAAACTTCAGTGGTTTCTAACTTGTTGCCTCTTCTGATGTGTTTTCCTGTCTCTATATCACACACTCACCTTCTTGAAACAGGATCACAGTCTTCACTTAGCAGCTGTTCTGTTGTGTAGAGAGGTTTAAAAACCATCCTGATGTGGTGCTCAGGGACATGGTTTAGCGGTGGGTTGTTACAGTTAGGGCAGTATGGTTAGACTGTGGTTGGACTTGATGATCTTGAAGGTCTTTTCCAACCTGACCAATTCTATGGTTCCGTTCTGCTTGAATTTTCTCCTTTAATCCCTTCAGTGTCTGCCGGCTCACCTGAAAGATTTTCCCATGTAAACTCTTGCCTAGTTTTCCTACAAGTGTCTTTTAACTTGGAAATGATTCTTACCCTCCTTCCACACAGCATGTTAGCCCTCCTCTTTGGCCTTCTGACCCTATAGTGCTCTGGTGAGGGTAATGCCCATGGAGCACCATGATGCTCTGCAATTTATCTTTTTCCATTCAGAGTCTTCTTTTCTGTGAGACCATTGGGAAAGACATCTGCGTGGGAAGGTTATTTACACAGCCTGTACATCTCCCATTCTCTGTGGTGGGGCTATTTTAGCTGCATCTGTCACAGCTGCCTAAGGAAACACTGAGAAACACAGCCCAGCTGTGCCCAGAGCTGAACGCCCTTCTCATTTCTGCATGCTTAGATGCTCTAAGAAACATGGGCTTCTCCTCACCAATGTCTTTGGTACATGATAGAGCAGGCTTTAAGCTGCTGTACCCTAACTAAGCTATGGGATGCCGCCAGTCTGCAATCACAGAATCATCACAGAATCATAGAATTGTTTGAATTGGAAGGGACCCTTAAAGATCATCTAGTCCAACCTGAAATCAACAGGTAAATCAAACAGGCCATGGACGCTGCCCCTGGCTGGGGATAGACCATGGACACTTTGCAGATGCCACAAGAAAATGCTTTCAGGGTGGCTCCCAGCACTGTGTTTTGAAGCAAAAGATCACATCAGCCTCCTGTGTGTTTGCTTTTGGGACCAGGTAATCATTTTTGCATAACTCTGGGAATTGCCAGGCTGGCAGGACCAGGTGCGATGTGCTGTTTGTCACTTCTTTGAGTTATTTCTTTGTTTTAGATTGGAGGGAGCTGAGCACTCAACAGAATTCTGAAAGTCCCAGCAGGTCATCAGCACATCTAGGGTCACAGAATCACAGAATGGTAGGGGTTGGAAGGGACCTCTGGGGGACCTCACCAACAAACTGCCAGGCTCTGCCTTGAGCCTGGGCCCAGCAGTTGCTGGTGAATGAGAAATAAGCATCTCTCATGTCTGGGAGAGGTTCAGACACTTGTTTCAGAAATGTCCTTTCTATGCCAATATGATGAAATGGATTAAATCCTAGCTGGTGCCCTTCACCCTAACAGCTTCATCAGGATTCAGAACGTGGAAGCAAACACCAAGACTCACAGATGATATTAAACCAGGTTGAGCTGCAAACAGCAGGCAGGGCAGGGGAATAATGCCTACAGAAGCATGGCTGGAAGCAAAATGAGACGGAGTCTGAAAAACATGCCGAGTAATGTCTGAAGCAGAAACGAAGTGGAAAAGGAGCACTCCAGCAATGGGAGAGATGTGGGCAACAAGGAGAGAAAAGCATCTTCTGATGAGGGAGCAGTGAATTAGGCACAAATGGACAATACCACAGCAAAAAGCAGGGTTGCCATCCCCATGGGACACAAGGTCTCTTTTCTTCCTGTCCTTGGTGTGGATGCCATAGGGGCATATGGGGACAGGCAATGGGCTGTGGGGCACCAAGGTCAGTACCGGGGGAGATGGCTTTGCTGCCCATGGCTGCACACCTCCAGCATCTCCCTGAGAGCCAGCTTTTCTGCTGCTCTCACTGCTGCTGTTCTACTCTTCAGTCCTTTGCTTATTGCATACCAAAAGACTGAAGAATGAGTTCCATAGATATTTTAAATAATTTATTTAAAATATAAGCTGCTTCATATTCCATATGTCCTAGTCTTATAAAGGGCATTTACTCTTATATTATGTGTTATTACTTCTATGCTTAGAGTGGTTTTGTTTGGAAAATAACCTCTAAGTAAACATTCCATTGTATTTCTGCAGGGATTATTTTCCTTCCTTAACTTCGCTATCTCTGAGGACTTTGCAAACACGCTATTCCCAATTATACCCCTATGTTATATGCACAAAGATGTGAAATTTCAGCCCTGTGGGGAAAAAGGATAAGACCAAAGTCTGACACCAGAGAAAGGTTAAATGATGGGTTAATGTGCTACATGCAGGCAGCCACAGTTTCTGAAGACGCACAACTGATGAAAAGAGAAATGTCACATCCTCTACTATTTCTCATAGTTGCACCTGCAGTACACATCTGTCAGCCCAACCCATAGTGGTTTGCTGTGACTGCTGGTATATAGGATCAGGTGTTACAGACTGAAGGATGCTGCTGTCTGCCATTTCCTCTTGAATTTGGTGTTCTGTGTGTTTGGGTTGTTTTTTCTCCTCTAAGAAGCAGAACTTTGTTTTCCATACCATAAAGACAGTTAAAAGTAAATAAAAATGTTATTAATTGATGCACACTGCAGCTTGTCTCTGCATCTCAAGCCACAGGTATGTGCTGACATGGGACCTGGCAGTCGTTTGTAACATAACCAGTCCCACTCACCAGAAAACCCTCCAGAACAATACAGCAGTAAACTCTCCACTGAATTAGAAAGCACTGTGTCTCATGCTGAAGTTAAAGAAGATTGGGCTGACAGATTTATAATTGCTTGGATCTACTGAGAATTCTGAACAAGACAAGCTCTTTGACCAAAGGCACTTTCTAGCGTCTATCTCATCAGTATTCATTAAGTGGAAATGTAGGCTGCTGTGATGAAGGATACCAGATACAGCAACGTGAACTTCAGCAACATCAAAAGCAATTAGCTGGGTACTAGCATCAGAGGACTTCCTTCAAAGTGGAAGGTGAGCCAGTAAAAAAACAGATTTGCAAGATTCTGCATTACAAAAAGGATTGCAATTTCATGGTACAAGCGTGGTCATGGAGAAAAAGTGGAAACAGTAGTAACTACAATGGTCAGATGGACTTGCTGATGAATGTCTTTGCTCAGCTTATGTCTTTTTCGCTTCCATCATACAGATTTATTCAAAACTGATATCAAAAATGCAGAGCTCTGCCTCTGCCCTCTCCGTGTCATAGTTTAAATAGATGTCCTCTTATAGTAACTCTTCTGGGAGAGTCTTTGAGGGACAGTCTTCTCTTTTGGTTCGTTTCCCCAGAGACAGATCCCAGTAAAGGGAAGAGTAAAAAACCTGAAGAAGTTTTACACTGAATAAAACCAGACACATAAAAAGGTATGCTAATAAGTACATGGAAAATAAAAGAAAGGAAAGGAGTTGGAAGAGATACATTGAAAGAGATGAAAGAGGTGCAAATTCAGTTAAAATACCACATAAGTTTTCCATTGTGAAATATAAATAAATAAGAAGAAACAAAATGTGTACAGAAAGATAAAAGGAAGGAAAATAGGAAAAAAACACTGCTTTGTGGCAAACCACCCACCAACAGCTTCCTATTTACAAGTAGAACCCTACCATGCAAAATAGGTAAGTGGAAGGATAATTAGGAAAACGGATATGATTAAGTGTTTCAGGAGCATGGTATCTGCTCTGCCTGTGTGTTTGCCTGAGCCAGAGAGGATGGAGTAAAAAACTCATCTCTGAAGACAAGAAATAAGCTGGTTTGATTCAGCCTTCAGAAACACCAGGATCCCTGAGCGCTGAGTGGGGGCAGCAGCAAGTGAGAGGCTGCTTCCTTCCACACACACCCTCCAGATGGCCTTGGAACAGTCTCAGGTGCCTGTAGCTGGTGGATTCCATGTCTGGTCCACGTGGTCGTGTCAGCACAAGTAGGATGACACAGGGATGAATCTTCTTCAGTTCTCCTTCTGTAGTATATGCATCTGGCAATAAATGTACGTACATACTATAGAGACTGGAAACATTATCCCTGGAGATACTCAAAACTGTCCTGGGCAAGGCTGTGGCAGACAACTATGGATTGAGGTTTGTCCTATTGTGAGTAGGAGCATGGACTTAATGACATCTTCAGACCACTTCCAATTTAATTGTTCTATGATTTTAGGATCTGAATTAATCTGAGACCAATGCTGACTAAGGAGGAAATAAAATGATGCAGAAATACAAGTCTTGTTCTTTGCTACTCTCTGTAACACCAGTATTTACACTTAGTAAAGTCTATTTTGGTGTAAAACATAATATGGATCCTACTACAATTTGCACTCTTTCCATGTTTACCTTTGATATTCTCATTTCATAATGTTTTAAAAGCCCCACTGAAAGCAGAAGCTGTGATAGCTCATACATAAAGAGAGCGAGGAAAATGATGGTTCCGAGGGTATGAAGAAGACTACCATCATTGCTGGAGCCCTGGGCATCCCTGGCCTGAAATTAATACCATTCCTTCAAGCATGGGAGTGATTTTTGGTGTGCCAGGGCAGCCTGGTTTCTCAGGTGGGACACCAACTCAGTCTGCCATATACTACTGGTTTGCTTGCTCTCTTTTCCAGCAGATGTTTTGGATGAGTTGTAGTGAACCACGCTGTGTCTCTGCATGTCACAATTGCAAAGAGGTGCGAAGGCAATACTGACTTTAATGGGCCTTTTTTTTTTTTCCCAGTAACATGATTAGCTTTTGTCAGCTTTTTTATCCTGTGTAAATTATATTACACTAATACTCAAGGCGTCTGATGCCTCACTACAAAAGACATCCTGAAATACAAGGATGGGGCTCTGCCCATCTCCACATCACTTCAGTCAAAATGATTTTCACTTATATCATCTTCCTATCTCAACTCCATTTAAAATCCATCAGTAGCCACTGTCTTTTGGTCATTACCTCCATCAGAAGATCGTATTATTATTTAGTGTGGTTCACCATATTATATTCTACGAACCCTCTGGAGCCGAAGACCATTTAGAACAGTTAGAATTAAAACAGTGCACCTGCTTGGGAAGCAGGGTAGAAAGCACTGGTTTCAGCAGAAAAAAAATAAGCTCAAATTTTATTTGTTATATTCCTGAAACAAATGATGTGTAGCCAGTGGATAACAGTTTTACTAGAATTAACCTGCAAGCAGTCACACTTGTGGCAGAGTCCTGTGCAGGTATTTCTTCTCTTTTTCATCTTAATGTTCCCTGAAAAAATACAGGCTACATATTACTGTTTGAGGTGAATAAAACACAATATAAACTGAAATGTTTTATTACAGGGACGTGGTTGAGTCACCATCCCTGGGGATATTCAATAAACGTTTAGATGTTGTACTAAGGGTTTAGTGGGGAAATATCAGTGGTACATGCATGGTTGGAGTAGATGATCTTGGAAGTCTTTTCCAACTTCGGTGATTCTGTGATTCTCTGATTATGATTTTTTCTGAAACAATCACTATTCAGGATATATTTAAATACTTCTGATTTAAAAGGAGTCATTAAAAGCATGTCTATACATACGAAAGGACTTTGTTTAACCTAGAAGTAGATTTTTTTCAAAAGCATGGTCATGGTCACAAAGTGACAAATTTTTTCATTCGTTCGTCTGGAAAAACAAAATGTCTTTTTTTCTTTTTTTTTTTTTAATAAAACCTTAATTTAATTCTCATTCTTGACTCAAACCTAATGCATGTTTGCACACAGACCTCCCGTTGACCTCCATGGAAGTTATGCATCTAAAGGGAAAGCAAAGCCAGACTCAGCAGACAAAATTAGTGTTTTTCTAATTGCTTTAATTGGTGTTCAATTTTTCCGCTGTTCAGAGCCCGAGTTACTGATTTTAATGGCAAAAAGAAATGCATGCTGGAAGGAGAATATAATCAGATGGGAAAGATGGATAACGTAAAATTAGAGTTCCAGAAGCAGAGCAATTGGTAAATGTGAATGTTTTCATCTGAGTTACAAATACCACCAATTTCCATTTCCGTTGTCACTTCAACTAATTTGTATTCAGGAAACAGCATCCCTGATAACGTGTCAAACATCTGCTTTGAGAAACTGGGTGTCAGCAGCAAATGCGTGCAGCCGTCACACGAAGACCTCCTGAGCTGTGAGGAGGGAAACAACACTACCTCCATTAAGGACAGTGATTGTGAGTTGGCCACAGAGTGGATCTAATTACATTATTCATTAATTCAGCCTGGGGGCAGGGAGGAAATGGCTCAAAATAGTCAGCGATGACATACTGGAATTATACTGTGTTGTTGTTTTTTTTCAGATGAAACCACGCAACAGTGACTTTAAAAGCACATCCTTACCACTGCCCTTTGTTCAGTACTACCAACATTATTTAGTATGCAACACAGGCCTCCTGCTGATAACAAGTAACATCTGCTTGAGAGCAAAAGGGCAGAGAACAAGTACTTCTGCAGGCAGACTCCTGGGTACTTGTAGATGATTTCAAGTGGAATGGGTATATAACAAAAATCAGAGCTGACAAGACGTATTTTTAATCACACCCCTCTCACCTTGACATTAATGCAGCATTTATTTGGATTTTGGATTTGTAATGGTAATGAAATATTTGCATCTCCAAGCATCTTCTGAGACCTAGTAAATTCACTGTGCCTACCTGATGAGCTCGCAGTGTGAAAAGTCCCTTCTGTAGGATAAGCCATGAATACATGCTGGGGCAGTCTGCTTCCTATGTAAGATAAAAAACAATTTTTGATGCTTAAAGGTGGTGTTACAGCAATTCTTCACGATTTTGTTATTGAAAATGCTCTCATCACTTCATGGCCTATTGCCATTCACTGAGACGTCTTAATTTCCTCAGTTCTGCATTTATTGTTAGTAAAGACAACTATATTTCCTAAGGTGGCTCCTATAGAGGAAAAAAACTCAGCCTTGAATCAGGTGTCTCTTCTATTTGCAGGCACAAGGAAGGAGATACGATTAGACATGGGATTGTCAGATGACTGCTCAGACTGGAAGATGTGGGAATGGAGAATGTGGCATAATCCCTTTTTCCCCTTCCCTAAATGTTGGACAACCTGTGCTAGCAGGCAGAGAAGACACTGCTTTCTCCTACATTTCATTGTTAAGAACTCACTTCAGGAGGCGGTTTTCCTGTTCTTAATTCTAGGAATTACTTTTTTTTACCTTGAAACACTTAAAAAAATGATTTCTCAGTCTGACAACTGGTAGGGAACTTTCAGCTCAAAGAAATACAATCTGGTAATCCAGAAGTAAGCATAAACAGGGTGTGAGAATAGAAAATATGGATATTTCTATTTTTAAAAATGAGGTGCTGTATCAGATGCACTTTCATCGCAGTTTTACAGCGTCATCCTAATAAAGTACAGTACCATAAAATGATTAACAGTTGAAGTTAAAATATTGGGATATGTTTACCATAAGTTGTAGTCTTGGACCCTTGAGGGCATTGGACTTTTTGAGACTCTTCTACTGACCACAGATGTAATACAGGAGCTGAAGAAACATGTCAGCGATGTCTATGAAATTTCTGCATCCGTAATCTGATAGTTCAATTCTGAATGATTTGTATCTCCGGGCTAATGCCCAGTAAAGGAATTGAACAGCCCCAGGGATGGGGTATCCACAGTTTCTCTGAGCAGCCTGTGCCAGTGCCTCACTGTCCTCACTGTAAAGAGTTTCCTCCTTTAGTCTAATCTAAACCTAATCTCTTCTAGATTAAAACTGCTACTGCTTTTCCTATTACTACACTACCTGATAAAGAGTCCCTTCCCAGCTTTCCCATAGGCCACTACATGGTCTCCCTGCAGCCTTCTTTTCTTCATGCTGAATAACCCCAAACTTCTGTTAGGAGAGGTGCTTCAGCATCATCTTTGTAACCATCCTCTGGAGCTGTCCATGTCAGTGGTTTCGTGTGTGTCTTGTGTTGGAGGTTCCAGTCCTGGATGCAGTACTCTGGATAGAGCCTCACAGTGCAGAGCAGAGAGGGGGAGAATCACCTCCCTTATGATGCAGTCCAAGATACAGTTGAGTTTCAGAGCCGCAAGTTCACACTGCTGGCTTATGTTGTGATTTTCATTCAGCAATACTTCTTTTCAGCAGTGGCCCTCTCAAGTCAGTCCTTACCCACTCTGTATTTATGCTTGGGTTTGCCCCCACCCAGATGCATGACCTTGCACTTTTTGAACTTCAGAGTACTACTTCCAGAGTAGGCCAGTGCCTACCTCTCAAACCTGTCAAGGTCCCTTTGGATGGCATGCCTTCCCTCCAGTGCCACTCAGCTTGCTGTTGTTCACAAGTTTGTTGTGGGTACACTCAATCCCATTATCTTTGTCATCAATAAAAACATTAAATAATACTTGTCCTGATACAGATACCTGAGGGACACCATTTGTCACTGTTCTCCACTTGGACATTAAGACGTTGACTGGAACTCTGAATGCAAACATCCAGCCAATTCACATCAAGTGATCCATCTATTGAATTCATGTCTATATTTTAGAGACAAGGATGTCATGCAGGACAGTATCAAACACTTTGCACAAGTCCAGGTAAATGACATTAGTTTTTCTTCCTTTGAGCTACTTCATAATACTTTTGGTAGTATGAAGGTGTTGAGTCCCAGGTCCACAATTTCTGTGGGGTCCCCTGAGCTGCGTACCTACAGCAGGTGTAGTTCAGTGCTACAAGGACTGCTTTCAGTAAAGATTCCTCATCCACAGAAGAGCCAGAAGATGAAATTCCACAAAGAAGGGTGTGCTTTCTGCAATTAGTACTTGTGAAGACTGTGACACCTCAGACTCTTCACCAGGCCACTTTGTAGTGTTCCTCCCTTGCTTTGTGTATGGTTGAAGCGTTAGAAAAAGAGAAGGTGACCTTGTGCTGCTTTGAGGCAGCTTTGTCTTTTGTATCATGTACGGGAAACATGACTCTGGGAGGAGTGTGGGGACAAACACACCTGTCTGTGCACAGACACATCAAGGTAAGACATGTAACACGAGAGATGGGAAGGTTTGTATCATTCCCCAGTCTCCCATGTAGGGATATATTCAAATTTACCACTAACCTCCTGGATCACCATCAACACGAATGTGTGGAAAATACAGACTGTCTAAGAGTATGTGCATGAAGTACAGATTTACCTGACAGCCTGGCAATGTTTGTTGATAATGCCAAAGGAGTTGGTTTTACTTTCCCATACTTTCATGCACAAATCTATATATTTTCATGCTTGTGTGTATGTCAGAGGACTTCATTCTCCAAATCACCTCTATTGTTCTTCTCTGTCAGTAGTTTCTGAGAGGATGCCCAGCATCCCACACAATGTTGCAGCTCTGATCATCCCATAGGCATGAAGAACCTTTGCAGGATTCCAGCTTTGGAAGATGACTTGGAGTAAACAGCCCCGAAATGGCCATAGAACTTGAAGCAACCTTACATTTAATCATTTTTTGTTCCTCAACATACTAAACCTTGTTATGTTGTTTCCCTGGTTTTGTGCTACTATTGGGAATTTCTACCTCAGCTGATCTTACCCACAAATGGTTTCTCACCTTTTTCCAGTTTGAAATTATATTTTTTGTAGTTGTGTTTTTCATAAATCATTGTTATCTACTTCCAGTGGTGCTGTTAGAGCATGAAATGGACTGCCTGGGGACCTCACTGTGTTAGATTCAATATTTAAGTTGAATCTAAGCAGCACTGGAGGAAGTAAGCACAGTTACCAGTGGTTTAACCCACAGATATGCAAGGTATAGAGAAACAATTACCCCTATCCTCCAAAGTATATGAGAGAGCCTGAAACCAATTGAACCTATGAAAGCCTGGGCAGAGGGAAGGTGTGCGCAGCATAGTCAGAAAGCCCTGGTCCATTGCTTTAATCCCAAAGCCATCCTTCACCTTAGCAACACTTCATCAGTTCCTTGTCTCCACTGTGCCCAACTTGTCCCAGCTTGACAAGCTGAGATTTCCTTTAATACTGTTTACTCTTTCCTCCACATCAGTCACTAAGATATTTAATATGTCTGAATGTAATACTAG
This sequence comes from Oreortyx pictus, assembly GCA_036925125.1. Classification (NCBI taxonomy): domain Eukaryota; kingdom Metazoa; phylum Chordata; class Aves; order Galliformes; family Odontophoridae; genus Oreortyx; species Oreortyx pictus. The sequence continues at coordinate 22,574,236 of JAUPFR010000001.1, forward strand.
TCTCAGCAGTAAGCAATCAAGCACCAAGGCGGTACATTAATATTTATTATTACCCTTTGTTTACAGTTCAGGGAGTTTTCATCCAAACCAAAGCAGATATGAAGACAATTATGAGAGCAATATTTCTTAAATAACTCTACCACATACATGCTAAAACATAATCTTATTTGTGCCAACTGTCAGAAATATCAGCAGAACTAGGTATGTTATATTTCCAGAAGACTACTGCTTTACTTCTTCCTAATCTGCCCATGTGAGGCAGCACCAAGGCCTAAGAGCAATGGGAGAGCCTAAGCAGTGAATTAAGCCATGCAATACTACGGAGAAAACACAGGTGGGAGAGATAAAGATTGATGTTCTGTACAGGCAAACTACAGTAAGGAGTACAGTACTGTCCTCTGTGGTTTCATAGAATCACAGAATCACCAAGGCTGGAAAAGAACTACAAGATCATCCAGTCCAACCATCCACCTACCACCAAGAGTTCTCACTAAACCATGTCCCTCGACACAATGTCTAAATGTTAATTGAATCTTACCTTTCAGAGACCTGTGGGGTTTTTCTCCCTCAACATTTGCTCCACTATTTGGTGAAGGATGGGAGCTCATTCTTATCCAAATGCAACTGCTGAAGTCATTCCTCCCTTCCAGTGAAACCAAACTACATACCATTTTCTCTTCTGATTCCCATACATCTTAGTGTATGAACTGCCTTGCTAAACAACTCCATCAATTAACTGCCGGTCTGGTAAGAGACCTTCTTCACACAGGATGCATGAATTTACATGGTTTCCTTCATTGCTCTTCATTCACTTCTTCCTGGTTTAAAACACAATCACCTGTTGGAAGACTCTAGCAAACTCTGCCTTTTCTGCACTGTCTCATGAACTGGGAAACCCAGCCAGGTCTATCCCCAGCTCTGGGAGCATCACTGAAGCTACTGTGAATTGATGGCTTCTTAGCTCTCCTGGGCTCTGAAGTAACTGGTGATGTACTCACTCCCTATTAAACTCTATGTTTGCTGCATAAATATCACGGTTGCCATATGACCTGAATTCACTGATGTTTATATTTTTCAGGAGTCCGTGTCTGGTTTGCATTTAATATGTCTCTTATTAGATCTCTTTTATTTCCTAAATGCTATTCTTCTTCTCATTACAGACATGACCTTTTAAGAATCAAAGAAAACTCTTATTGTGTGAATCCAGTCTCCTGACCAACTTCCTTTAAGGCAGCCTTTTCAGACAGGAAGCAGTCTTTGCTATATTTTTCATTTGTTCTTTGATCATTTCCAACTGCATTTCTATAATCTTTTCTACTTATAACTTTTCCTTGAGTCTTAGCCAATTCTCTCTTTTTTTTTTTTAATTTTATTGTTGCAAATACTTCTAATCTCATTCTTTCTGTGCAGCTCATTAGTCTAAACTTGAAAATGAGGATGGTGAGTTGGATGACAAATAAAAAGCATTCCTGAGATCTCATTCCTGAGCAAGAAATTAAAAATAAAAGGAACCATATTTTGTGCTGTAATTTCTTAACAGTTCTATAGATAAGATCATCCCTGACCCCTGAAAACACTCAGAATCCCAGTCAGCAGCATTCAACTTCCAAGCATGGCAGCACTGGAGCATAGTGCACACCTCAGCCTTTATTCAGAGGGAATATTTGCTGAAACTGCTATTAAATGATTGAAAACATGTGAAAGTCGAATAAATTAAACTCTTCATCCTATCACTTTGTCTGGTGCTAGACTGATCTTCCACAGTAAATTATAGTCCTACCTATACTGACAGTGCAGGTTAGAATGGAGAAACTATGCTCTGACAGAGAAAAATAAACATTTTGAAGCATTTTGTCAACTCAGAGAGATTTACCTCGCTAAAAGATACTACGTTCTGTGAGTTCAGTGAACACAATGTTAATGTCTGTTGCTCTTCTTAGTTATAAGAACAAAGGTTTTAATAGAATTCTATGTAAAATATGGACTGTTTGAGTGTTCCTAAAGGAGAAGTTAATAGGGCATGGAATACTATATTTCCAGCCTGACTGCATTGTTCTGGAAACAAAAACAAAAGCAAACAAATAAACAGAAACTTTATTTCTTCTTCAAGCATACAAAAAAGTGTTTTTAAGTATATGGGTGGCCACTGTTTAATCTCAGTAGTCAGCTATTGTATCTTAGCATCTTCTGCAGTGGTTTGCAAACCTACTTCTAAATAAATAAATAAATGGTAAAATTAAATTCAGTAAAATTATATAAAATAGTAAGAAAAGCAAAACCTTCTTGAAAGGATTTTAGGAATTAAAATACTAGTTAGGGTCTCTGAGCACCTGATTTAGCTGTGGATGTTCCTGTTCATTGCAGGGGAGTTGGACAAGATGACCTTTAACTGTCCATTTCAACTCTTAAGGACTCTATGATTCATTGATTCTATGAAGCTTACATAGACTTCAAGATCCTTGCAGCTTCAGTCAGGCCATGCAACCTTTCCTGAGCCACCATGATCAACAATGGAAGTCACTGGTTTTCAGGAGCAATGGTCAGACTTACTATGAGATGTGCCAGACCAGGATATCTTTGCGATGAATTTCAATTGAAATCTCCTTGCCTGTTTCTTTTTTACCAGCCCCATCCCTGAAACATTCTTTCAGTTTTGCTATTTATTTGTGTCAATGGTTTACCGGGCTGGATCGGCCCGGTTCCGTGACGATTGGTGTGGGGGACCCGCAGACCCACGCCCCAGGAAAGGGGAAGGGGGAAAGGGAAAAGGAAAGAGGGAGATGGGCCTAGAAACAAAACAGCGGCAACAATCTGAGGAGGAAAGCTAATTTACTAAATAAGATATCAGAAAGCAAAACAACACAATATAATACAATATAATTGGAATTGAAGCTAATAAATCAAAGAAAATGAGCAAGAGAGAGTGTCCTCCGATAAACCGAAGGCCTTACGCTAACGCTGAAGGCGATACGGCAGCGAGCACCCACTGCTGAGTCGATCCCGAAGGAAAGAGAGTGTCCCGTGACCGCAGAGAGTTTTTATCTTTTCCCTCTGAGCGGAAAATACATAAAAATGCAAAGCATCGCAAAGTCCTCTGGGGAATGTAGTTCTTCTCTTCTGAGACAGGTATACCCGGAAACATCAATGATCTATGGAGTTGGAGTATTAACTCTTTAACTCTTAATGCACTACATGTTGTTATGATGTGGAATACCAATACCAAAAATCATAAAACCATGACAATTTGTTTTGTTGTACTTGCCACCTGATAAAAAATTGAAATTCAGGTGCACTGGGCAATCCCTGTTCCAAAGAATGCCTTATCCAAACACAGGAAGGAAAAGAAGAAAAACAGAGCTACTTTTCTCTTTTACAGATGGACTGGTTAGTTCTTTCACGCAGAAAGTTTACTGTTTTTGATAAAGTTATACCAAAGGCAAACAACAATTAATGTGAGTTGGACCTCAGCACCTCAAATACTTGCCTGGGGTCCCAGGTGGAAGGATCTCTGCTTCTTGGAATACTCAATTAGAGTGTAGCTATGCTTTGTGTCTCTCAAACTTCTAACACAGCAAACAAAAACTGTGCTAGGCACACAGCCTGTGCTTAGTGCTCATCTCTTATATATCAGCAGCTAAAATGTGACTTAAGTTTGTAATGTAAAAAGAGGCTCATGCTAGGGACTTGCACTATCATGATGACATTGAAATGTTTTACTTTTCATTATCTTTTCATTATGTTGTTTTTGTTACTAACTGCTAGTTAATCCAGAGAGAATAAGCATCATGTACTAAAAGGGAAACATATACGCAAATGCAGGCAGTGGATCTATCCATCTGAACACAAATAGTTCTGCATAAGGTCAGCTGAATAACTCTCCAGGCTTCATCAACAGCACTGAACAGATTCTGACCTGCGTGAATGGGTGTCAAGGCACTGAAATCATCCGTAAATGCCTATATGCAGATAAGCCCCTACTTGCAAGAAGAATCCCACCTTCAGTGTAGACATCCACTCCTCAAGTACCTACTCCAGACTCCCATGGCAATTAATGGAGGGAAACAGCTAGAGGAACAAAACCTCCCCAGATCCAAAGCATCTGACCTGTTTCAGGTAAACCATAATCTGATGATGCTATTCGTGACGTAGAACTGATTTTTGACAATCATGGAGCCTAGAGTGAGTAGTTCTGGTGCTGCCACTTCAGAGGTTTACCTGGGAGAGATGATCTGTACACACATCTGCTCTTTGAATGCCCTGTTTGCTGAACTGTTATGGAGTAGCCGTAACTTATTGGTCTTTCATCTCCTTTTCATGGAGACTTTCCCAACAAGGATCACTGACATTCTTACACAACAGTTAAAAAAAAAAATGCAGCCAAAGGTAGAGGATTTTTTTAAAAACCACTCATTCTGCAGCTCCTTTATCAATGGTTGCTTGCTGGTGCAAGTTTCATTATATTCATATAAGCTGGAAATTGGCTATTATATAGTTGAGAATAACAAGCTTCATCAACAAAGTAGTAATTTTCAATGGAAAGATTCCTTTTGTGTTGCTTTCCAAGGCTCACAGCAGGGGAAAAGTGATTAGTTCTCATAATTTAAGCCAAATAAGGATTTAAGCAGTTACACCACTCAGATTTGTTAGCAATACATAATTCACCTCAAAACATTCAAGATCAGGAACAGCAATACAACAGATAAACCAAATCTCCTGCAGGAGAAGGAAGGTCCCTCCCTCCAGATGTGTACCTGAGTGTGAGAGCCCACTTCCTGCACCCCATAACATCATGCTACCTATGACCACAAGCTCCATGGGATGTGTTCCACCTGCTGAAGGCAGAGGTTGTAGAGCTGTTAAGGCAGCCTCTAGCAGGTTTGGCTATTGCCAGTTATCCTCTCTTTATTTTCTATTGTTTCATGCAGTTTGTTGTTTAGTTTGATATTTTTGTGGATGCCTGAAAATGTGTATTCATCTGTAAACCTGTCATTCATTGAAATGCAAACAGCAGCACTGCCAGTTAATTAAAGGTTGCATATTATAGTCTCTTGTAATTATACAGGGAAAAAGAACTGTTACCATGCCCAGGTACTAAACTATTGGTAATGTATAAGATATAACACATGATATACAACATATAACATCCAGAGAGCTTGAGCAAGTAAAGGCTGGTGAGTATTAAAGTACTGCATCCAGTTGCAGAGTTCTTAGGACAGGAGAGACATAGACCTGTTGGAGTGTGTCCAGAAAAGGGACACAAAAATGACCCAAGGGATGGAACACCTCCATACAAGGACAGGGTAGGAGAGCTGGGGCTGGTCAGCCTGGAGAAGAGAAGGCTCTGGGGAGAACTCAGAGCAATATTTCAGTACCTAAAGGGGGCTACAAGAAAGAAGGGAACAGACTCGATAGCATGGTTTGTTGTGAGAAGTCAAGGGGAATTGGTTTCAAACTAAAAGACGAGATTTAGACTGGATATAGGAAGAAGATTTTACAGTAAGCGTGGTGAGACACTGGAACAGGTTGTAGTGGATGATCCATCCCTGGAGATGAGACAGCCTGTTCCATTCCATGGATCATTTTTGTGGCCCTCCTCTGGATGCATTCCAACAGGTCCATGTCTCTCCTGCCCCAAGGGGTCCACATCTGGACACAGTACTCCAGGCGAGGGCTCATCAAAACAAATTAGATTTACAAGGTCACCTGCCTTTCCCTGCTGGTCACACTTCTTTTTATGCAGACCAGGATATGGTTGACTTGCTGGACTGTGAGGGCACATTGCTGGCTCATGTGCAGCCTCCCATACACCAGTACCCCAAGGTCCTTTTTGGCAATGCTCTATCTTTACAGTCCCCAGCTTGTACTGATAGTGGGGGTGCCAATACCCAGGTGCAACACCTTGCACCTGGATCTGTAGAACCTCATGATGCTTTATTGGGCCTGCTGCTCAAGCCTGTCTCGGTCCCTCTGGATGTTATCCCATCCCTCGAGTGTGTTGACTACACCCCACAGCTTGATGTCACCTCCAAACTTGTTGAGTGTGCACTTGACCCCACTGTCAGTGCAATTGATAAAGATATTAAAGAGTATCACAATCTGCACTGACCCCTAGGGGACACAACTCATCACTGGTCCCCATCCAGACATTGAGCCTCTGACCACCAAACCAGCTCCTTGAGAGGGCAAACAAAAATGTGGGCAGAGATGATGGCCTGCTGCCAAAGGTTGTTTAGGAAACTAAGCAGCCATGGAGCAAGGTACACTGTGCTTTTATGGATAAGTAAATGGTAAATAGATAGGAAGCAATACTAAGGAGCAACTGCTTGTTTTTCAGGTAAGATCTTTTAGCTATTTGACCTAATTTTTGAGTGAGATGAAAGAAGGGTTTGGTAGCAGGCTATTGGGATATTTACTGTTGAAGCTAAGTTATTCAGGTGTCATAGGGATGAAATCAGGAATGAAGATGGATATTCCACAAGATGGGCTGAAATTCACTGCAGGAAAATGTAAGGGGATGTCCTTCAAACAAACAAACAAATTCTACCTTGACATTTGAATTATTGAGTTCTGAGATGATCATCCCCACTCAAGGGGATTGCAATAGAAAATGGTGGCTTAGCTCTCAGTTGTGGTGAATCAGTGGAAATCAGTAAGAAATGGTGGACATCACCAAGTAACGTAAAAATCCAGATAATGTTTATCCATAACTACATTTATCACAAAAACTGTGCTGTCTGTTCCCCCATCTCCAAAAGGTTGTAGTAGGACAGGAAGAAGACCATATGATAATCAAAGGTATGGAATGGAATTTCTACAAAGTAGCTAAGACCCTCCAAGCTGAAAAAGAGAGAAATATGATAGAGGTGTGTAAAACTATTTTTCCATGGAGAGGATGGAAGGGGATCAACTTCTGTTCTGTAGTGCAAGGATGAGGGAGCAGGAAATGAAGCTAGTGAGATCTAGATACAAAAGAAGAAAAGAGTTAGTACTTCACTCAAAGGGTAGCTGACAAAGAATGCAGATGCTGAGAGTTTACCAATTAAAAGTTTCTAAATAAATTAAAACATGTGGTTCAGTCTGTGACTTAAAAATGGATGAAGGCTAGGAGAATATCAGAGAAGATTATATCCACTTGTGCTAATTTTATTGTCTTCCCTGAAGTACCTACCAACTGCCACTGCTGGAGATAAGATACTGGACTGCTGGTGTGATCCCAGTTCATATATCACTTCCTTTCATACAAGTTCTATGGAAGCCTAGTGCTCCTTTGGATGGATGCAGGTTAACAGAAGTATAGAACAGTAGGTGTTTCAGCATATTAACACAAACAGAAATTGGATGCTACTGACATGCAATTAAATGTATGTCTGTCATTTAAAAGATGTGTCTACAGAGCCTGAGTGTGTCCTTCCACTTCTCTACCTCAAGGCACAGCACAGTACAGCTCTCTTTACTAGAGTTAATACAATGACAGTAGGTTTCTCTCTCTAGGTAATAGATAATAGACAATAATAATTTAAAAAATTATGGCAAATAGAGCAGTAATTATTTTCTGGGACTGCTAAAAAAATGGCAGCATGGTGTTCCATGTGTTAGTTGAAGGACTTCACAGTACAAGGAGCTTATTTTACACAAAGCTGGGATATGCTCAGCATTACAAATTGTCTATGCTGTCGGCTACACCTTCCTGCATTAAATCATTACTTCTCCATGGCAATTTTCCTCCAGACTACATTTTCAACATTCATGGCAGATATCCCAGAGGTGTATGGGGTACAGGTGGGATTCTACACATCACAGAAAACTCCCTGAGGCCTATCTCGGAATACATAGCAAAGAAATAAGGCTCAAAACTACTCAAATTCTGGGACGTTGTGGATGAGCACAAAAATGATTTATCTTACAGAGATGGATTTTGGTATTTAAAGCAGAAATGTTACTGAGCTTGCTGAAACATTTAGGGAAAAACAGGAATTATTTAATAAAAATGCTAATGTATAGAAATATGACTTTTCACAGTCTTATGAAAATATCACTACAAAGTGCTCACTAAAACTTTGTATTTGAAATGCTGTCACGCTCCGAAATAAAGGAGGGAGACGAGGTTCTTTAAGATTATGTGTATACCCAGCGTGAGATTAAGAAACAACGGTTCAAATGTTGGTCCGACCAGTTTATTACCAATATTGAGCAGGGACATGGGGAAGGGGAAGGCGGACACTGTTAAGGGTGACGGGGAAGGGAAGGCGAGCGGTAGGAAAGATAGGAAAGAAGCAAGGGTTTGTACAAGCAGGGAAAGTCACCAGTCGGGATCCTAGGGGGGGTCCGGTTGCAAGCGGATCTGTCGGTCCGAGGCCGAAGAGCACGGAGTGGCAGAAGCGGGGAGAACAGCAGCAGCGACGGGCAGCACTGAGCAGCAAGCAGTCGGCCGGAGAAGCAGCGAGGGGTCCGCACCGGGTCCGCACCGGAGAAGCAGCGAGGGAGGCAACCCCGAGAAGGGCAGCAGTGAACAGTGATCAGCTCGGGAGGTCTCTCCTAAGAGAAGGCCTCTCCAGGCAGCAGCAGTGATCCGCTCGGGAAGTCTCTCCGAAGAGAAAACTCCCAACAGAGAAAACCCCCGCTTCGTGGCTGCAGGATCCCTATATTTTATCATCCAGATTCCTCCAGTCTGTGTGACAAATCCCGTGCTAGCGTGCCAGGCAAGCGTCTCCTGAGATGGCTATCTCCCCACGGAGATGAGTACCAAACAAAAGAGTGTTCAGCGGCCGTCGAGCTGCTGCTTATCTCTCTTTCGTTGCCCCAGGACGTGCCCATCTGCTTTGTCCCTTAAACAAAAGATTTCACAACCTTGTCCAGGACTAGCTTGGACATGTTCGGACAAGTTCATTAGAAAACTTTGAGTCAATGGTATTAGAATAGTCTCTTACGAATGCAAGCATAGGTGTTTTTTTCACTTTCTGACTCTACCAGTGTCTCATCAAATACCCACTATTAAGGGACAAAACACTGTCTGCTGTTCCTACTGCACAGGAGGGGCCTGAGAGCTGCATTAAAGCAGGACTCTTTCTGCAATACACCAGTGAAGGAGGAGTGGCCCAGAAGCTACCTTCACACCTCCTGCTTCTGTCCCAAAAAGAGTTTCAGTACTTTGCTGATCTTTGATGACTGTATGGGAAATTGTATGGCTTCTAACTGTGCCGAGGGAGACTCAGGCTGGACATTAGGAAATGCTACTTCTCTGAAAGGGTGGTCAGGCACTGGAATGGACTGCCCAGAGATGGGGTGGAGTCACCAACCCTGGGGGTGTTCAAGGGATATTTGCATGTTGTGTTGAGGGACACGGTTTAGTGGGAGCTATTGGTTATAGGTGAACGGTTGGACTGGACGATCTTTAGGTCTTTTCCAACCTTGGTGATTCTATGATTCTATGAAATCTATATTGCTTTACTCTTCTCGGAAAATTAAACTCATCCCAGCTACCTTCTGACACCTAGCTAGGGCATGTAAATTCCTAGTAATGTAGAACAACTGCAACAGATCAGTAGGTAATTCATCTATCCAAGGCACAGACAGGTTTGTTTTGCACATCAGTCTCAGGTGTAGGAAGGAATGGAACTGAATCATGCCATTTGCTGCAAAAGTATGAAGAAGGTCAGTGTAGTACATAAAATGACAAACCTGCTTTTGCTGTCACTTCATTTTGGGTAGGGTTTTATGTCCTAAGGATATGGTAAATTACTTTATTTATAGTCATAGAATCATAGAACCATTTGAGATGGAAGGGACCCTTTAAAACCATCTACTCAATGGCCTTATTCATTGGAACTCTCCTGCAGTGAACAGGGACACCTACAACTAGATCAGGTGCTCCGAGCCCCAGCCAGCCTGACCTTGAATGTATCCTAGGATGGGGCATCCACCACCTCTCTGAGCAACATGTTCCAGTGCCTCTCGGCCTTAACTGTTAAAAAAAAAAAAAAAAAAAAAAAAAAACCTTTTTTTCTTATATCCAATCTAAATTTCCCCTCTTTTACTTTGAAACCATTACTTCCCTTCCTATCACAACACACCCTGCTAAAGAGTCTGTCCCTTCTTTCTTAAAGCCTTCTTTTAGATACTGAAAGGCCAACCTCAGGTCACCATGGAGCCTTCTATTCTCCAGGCTGAGCAGCCTCAGCTCTCTCCTATTGCCCTCATAGGAGAGCTGTTCTATTCCTTGGATCATTTTTGTGGCCCTCCTCTGAACCAAGTGCGGTTCACCAGGGCCCACTGTGTGAGCTTTTTTAGGGCCCTCTGGATAGCATCCCATCTTTCCAGCATGTCAACTGCATCACTGCTTGGTGTCATCTGCAAACGTGATGAGGGTGTACTCAATCCTACTGTCAATGTCATTGATGACAATGTTGAAGAATATCAGTCCCAGCACCAACCCCTGAGGGACATGACTTGTCACTGATCTCCATCTGGACATTGACCACCACTCTCTGGGTACAGTCTTGCAACCAGTTTCTCATCCACTGAATAGTCCATCCGTCAAATCCATATTTTTACAATTTTGAGAGAAGAAGGTTGTGGGGGACTGCACCAAAGGCCTTACTGAAGTCCAAGGAGATGACTTCAGTGGTTCTGTCTTGTCTACTGATGTAGTTACAGTGTCATAAAAGTGACAGTTACAGTGTCATAAAAGTGACAAGGCTGGTCAGGCAGGACCTGCCCTTGATGAAGCCGTGCTGGTTACCCCAAACCACCTCCCTCTCTCACATATACCTTAGCATAGCTTCCATGATCTTTCCTGGTGCTGGGGTGAAAATGAACAGTTGGTAGTTCTTCATGTCCTTTCTACCCTTTTTAAATACTGGTGCTATGCTTACTTTTTTCCAGTCATAGAGACTTCACCTGACTGCCATGACTTTTCAAATATCATTGAGGGTAGCTTGGCAGCTATGTCAGCCAGTTCCCTCAGGACTCCGGGATACATCTTATAGGGATCCACAGACTTCCAGATATTCGTGTTCCTCAGGTGGTTGTGAACCCAGTCTTCACTTACAGCAGTTCACTTCGAGCTTAGGGGTCAGTAAGGCACCTAGTAAATAAGCACCTCAAAACTAAAGTGTTCTGGGGCTTGCGAAGAAGCATTACTTTAGGTATATTGAGACTAGTGTATGGAAAACCAAGTGCACTACAAAGCACAGATGCTTAAGTGGATACTGAGTAGGAAGAGCATTCAAACTGGACCTTAGCAAGAGCTTTAGGTAAGCTTAAAACCAGGACAAGCAAAAATGAGGTGGCATAGATCTTCACACAGTAAACAGGTCTTCATCTATGCGAGCTCTTGGCAGGACATCCGATCTAGCACAATAGCATTGCCCTGCCATTGCGATTTAGGAAAATACCCATCTTGAAAGACACAAGTATAAATATATTCTGCTTTGTCTCCTGCATAAGATTTCTACAGTTAACAGGTATACAAAGATTGTGACTATTTTTTGTCACACACCTATGTCGAAGTGCATATGCTAAGTAGAAATGTCACCTGAAGTGATGATCACAGAATCACAGAACTGTAGGGGTTGGAAGGGATTTCTAGAGATCATGGAGTCCAACCCCCTGCCAAAGCAGCTCCCTAGCCCAGGTTGCACAGGTAGGCGTCCAGGTGGGTCTTGAACGTCTCCAGAGAAGGAGACTCCACCATCTGCCTGGGCAGCCTGTGCCAGTGCTCTGTCACGCAGAACATCCAGAAAAAACTGTTCCTTCACCTGTCCAGGGACAGAGGTGAGGCTGGTGATTACCATGTTGAAAACACCCTTGAGGGATTCTATACATTCAATTTTTAATCATATTATGTATACAGGACGCTTGTTGAACTGAAATACAAAAAACTATTACTGCCATAGAACAGGCAGGTCTGAATACAAGAATCAAGGAATTGATCTGTTGAGTAAGAAGACGGCATTTTCACATACCTGTTTTCAGAGTACAACTACAATGTAATTATTTTTGACAATACATTCGAGTACATTACTCTGATGTGTTCTGTGAAATTAATGAAGCCATAGTAATGGCAGGTAGAGCAGCAGCACTTGACTGTTCAGTCCTCAGTGAGTTGTTAATTATAGAATCAGCTCTTTAAATCAAGATTTTGTCCGTTCTCTTGTAGCAGAAGCAGAGTCTCAAGGGCTTTGGAGAAAAGCAATCTATAAGTTAATGAAACACAAATTAACAAAAACAATGCAATAAACTTGTAAGGTGTAGGGCAAATAACCCCCAAGAATAGCACCCAAAAGAAATAGTGCCAAAGATGGTATATTTTTGATGGCCTTAAGTAGATGGTATACAGATGATTAATAAGGAAAGAGTGGCTCACCTTTAAAGATGGTTGAGGCTTGCCAATAACTCCACTAGGGAGGGATCTCCAACCAGAGATCCTTCTCTGGTGGTGGTCAGCCCTTAAATGGGGTCTTGGGAGAGGTGGAGTCAAACTCCACCCCTTCCAATCACACTCACTTGTGCCCCTGCGGCTGATTCAGTGCTCGCCTCAGATGATCAATCAGTGGTTCAGGCTGTGATTCAACAGTTCCCATACACTCCACCCCTTCACGACATGAACCACTGATTAAGGAACTATAGGGTGAGCCCTCCTTAATACAGAGACCCAATACATTGCGATGCTTTACATAATAACCCGTCGCGATGCATATTGATGTAATCTGGGATGAGTGATGATCAGCGTACGGCTCGTGTTCTTCCTTGGGCCAGTGCTTGGTGGTGTCTACTGGAAGCATGCGGTCACGTTGTGCAGGTCCGTCCTACTCTTCATCAGTCCTGGGTAGACCATCACTGGATGTTGCACATGATCTTATAGCAACTCTGGAACACTGCAGCATCATTTGGTTCCCTCCGGTGACTCATAGACTCACGGGGAGTAATAAAGGTGTTTCAAAGGTACCAAGAGAGGGAGGTCTGCCCTACAGGGTAAGATGCAGGCCGTATTCCTGTCTTGGGTCAACACTTCAGCTTGTACAGGGGCATGCCCTGGCCGCCTGTACCAAACCTTTTGGCCAGATGTCTGTGGCTGCACGATTATATCAGGCACCAAAGGGGGTGTCCTGATCTGCCACAGAGACATGATAGGGGTTCCTTTAGCAATAAAGACTGGAGTGTTGACCACAATATCAGTAGGCCATGTACCAATTACTGGAGGGACTACTGAACCCCCCACCTCCAGTAATCTCCCCCAAGGTGCAAGTAGGCCACACCATCGTGGTCCTACCTGCACCTTCCAAGGCCATCTTATTTTATTGGTGCCTGGTTTCAGGTTCTCAGGGGCAGGGAGCAGAAGATTGTTCTCACGGCCGGTCTGAGGTCTTACCTCATTATCTGTACCTGTAATTTGAATCCTAAGTGGGGAGGCCCATGTTGTTTGCAACATTTTCAAGGCACTGGGTCTGCCATCTCTAGGTCTTTCATTCAGATCTCGCAGGGTTTTGTGGAGTCTCTTCGTCCACCCCTGCAGAGACTGAGAGTCTGTCTTCAGGGCAGCCTTGAGAATACCATTATAACGCTCAATCAGGCCTGCCCCCGTTGGACTGTATGGCAGGTGGAATCGCCACTCGATATTGTTCTCTTCTGCCCAACGTTGTATCATTGCACCCGTGAAACGAGTCCCTTGGTCGCTCTCAATGACTTGTGGTGTCCTGTAGGCAGCCATCAATCTTGATGGTATATGCGTGGTTGGCTTTTGGTACTGGATAGGCCTGCATTAGCCCACTCGCGGTGTCAGCACAGGTTAGGGCATATCTCGCCCCCTCAGATCGAGGGAGGGGCCCAATATAATCAACCTGCCATCGCTGTAGAGGATTGTGTCCTCTAGCAAGATGGGCTGTTGTTTCAGGCAACGACCTCGGTCTCATTCTAGAGCAGGCATCACAGTCTCGGCATGCTTGAGCAATGTCCGATAATTGTACGGGCAGTCCCCATGGTTTGGCAGCTGCCCACGTGGTCTTCTGTCCAGCATGCTGCAGCTTTTGATGTTCTCAGATGGTGAGTTCTCAACCCATCTAACTCAGGCCAGTGTGTCGGCTTCATCATTTCCTGGTGACTGTAGGGGTTGGTGACCAGAAACATGGTAGAAACGCACAGTTCTGTGTTTGACTGTATTCCATATGTCTAACCACTTATCTTTGCCCCAGATCGGTCGGGAGTGGATAGTCCAGTCCTGGGTAGCCCACTGTGTGATCCACAGAGTGAGCCCCAGGTACACAGCCCAGCTATCTGTGCAGATATTCAGAATGCTGTCACCAGGTTCTTTGGTTATAACCATCCACAAGGCCCGCAGCTCAGCCCACTGGCTGCTTTGACCATCCCCCTCTTCAAACCATATTGTATCTGTAGCGGGATGGTATGCTACTGCTCCCCACTTAACTTGGGTTGCCCTTGCTGGACCCATCCGTGTACCAGGCATCTTCAGGAATGGGATATTTTCCTTCCTGGACGGGACTCTTCTGTGGCGGAGCAACCAAGGTTTGTTTTGGTGCATCACTGTGATACATCACTGGGCCTAGAATCTTTTGGAGCTCTTCTTTCAACGGTGAGGAAGACAGACTACTCCTCTGGCTGAGATAGGCGACCCATCGTGCCACCGTCTGTGCCTGGGCCACCCCTATCTTAGGAAGGTGGGTCAGATCTCTTACCCACCCCTGAATTGGAAGAGTGGTCTTAAGTATGACTTTGGCCATCTGGGTTATTGGCTCTACCGCTTGTAATGCAGTATAGGCAGCCAATAGCTGTTTTTCAATCATGCTATATCTTTCTTCTGCTCCGTGCCAGACCTGAGACCAAAATCCAATGGGGGTCCAAACAGAACATTGACGTTGCCACAGGTCCCAACCAAAGCCATTCTGAGTAACACGAACATCTAATTCAGCTGAGAGGGTAGGATCGAATATACCTAATGCCTGGGCTTGTTTCACTGCCTGTTTTGCTTGCTGGAAAGCATCCTGTTCTGTTCTCCCCCAGTCCCATGATCGACCCATTTTTGTGAGTCTATACAAAGGTCTCAGCAGCTGCGCCAAATGTGGTACAAAGGAACGCCAGTATCCCAATATACCTAGAAATTCCTGCAGCTGCTTTGGTGTTGTAGGGACTGGGAATGCCTGAACCTTATCTATGATGGCACTGGGTAGCACTTTGGTCTTTCCTGACCAGACTACCCCCAGAAATTTTACCGACAGGCCTGGACCTTGCACCTTTTGAGGATTGATAGCCCATCCTCTTTCATTTTGGTAGGAGGTCAGTGAATCCGCTGCCTCTCCTACTGCTTCCAATGAGTTGGATGTTAACAGGAGATCATCAATGTAGTGGTATAGGTTGACGTTATTATTAGGTTTCCTCCAATTAGCTAGGTCACGCGCCACCAAGTTACGACAGTATGTTGGTGAGTGCATGTACCCCTGTGGCAGGACCTGAAAGGTCCACTGCCTGCCTCCCCATGTGAACGCAAACTGATCTTGCGATTCTTTGGCAATCGGGATACTAAAAAATGCATTTGCCAAGTCCAGGACACAGTGGTAGGACTTGATTTCCCTACTAAGTGTGTCCATTAGGGAAGCAGTATTGGGTACGGCCGCATGGATGGGCGGCGTGACCTTATTTAATTCCCTATGATCTAGCATCATTCTCCATGTTCCATCCGACTTCCGCACTGGCCATATGGGGGAATTATATGGACTGTGTGCAGGTCTTATAATACCTACTTTTTCTAGTTCCTGCACCGTTTTTGATATTTCTTACTGGCCCCCTGGGAGTCTATACTGTCTTACATTAGTAATCCTGCGTGGTTTCAGCAAACAAATGGGCTCATGTTTTGCATGCCCCCTCAATACTGTCTACTGAGAAGTTGAGGTTAGAGCGGTAAGAACCTCAGAAGACGGCAGGCTCAGCATGTCATGGTGAGGCCAGCCTGCCCGAGGTGCCCGCCACCAACACCTCTGGTGTGGTGCCGCTAGAGCACAAGGGGTCCAGGTCTAGGGAGTGCCAACCGTCATGGGGACAGAGCTGGGCTCCTCCTGCCATGTCGGGGTGGGCAGCAGGCTGCTGATGCCAGTGTCATAATGGGCACCGGCATGTCACCGTGGCAACGTCTATGATACGGCCAACCAGGAGAGCTCTAAAGGCGTTCTGAGGGAGCACCTGGCAGAGAGCTGATGCCTCTGGAAGGGATGAGCTCCCCTACGGCTGTTGCCAGTGCTGAGCAACGTGCTCGCGTGAAGCGGACCAAGATGAAATTCTGGGAGGATGGCCCCACCACAGAACGTGACTACAGAATGCCAGAGGTCACCGCCAAAGGTAAACAGGTCCACAGGCACCACAGTTGCAGAGCTGCCACCAAGTCCTCGTAGCGAGAGGGCGAGAGCCACCGCGGGGACCACCACGGAGCTGTCTCTGTGCGAGGCTGCGGACCGTGACTACACTTTCCATCTACCACCACCACCCTCCTGCCACGAGGCAGTGGGAGTGGGGAAGTGGCAGATGCAGAGTGTGACCTACTTTTCCTCTGCCCTCCAGAGCGACTTGCCATCTGGGATGCAGTGGCTGTCTACGTACAACAGCAGCTCCTGCTGCACAAGGTGGGTCAGCACCTCCTTCACTGTTGTCTGCTTGCACGGCAAGGGAGCCCCCTTGCCTTGGGCCACAGAATGCAATGTTTCCTCCCTGGCACACAAAGCTGCATAGTCACCCCCAAAATCCCTATATGCTACCAGTGGGCCTCCCGCATGCATGGTACGACTTGTGCTACGTGCTGTACTGTGCTGGGGCTGATCCCAGTCTCTGGAAGCCTCCGGATTCCACGCTGCTGCTTCTGCCCTGACTGCTGTGCTGAGGGCAAAGGGACGGAGAGGACCAGGCAGATCCTTGCCAAGGCCGTCCCGCTGCCCTGGCCTGAGCTTCTGAACAGTGGCAGAGGGCATGCCAGAACCTGAAGCACAGTCTCTGCACAGGGCAGCCTTCAGCTCTTCCTCCAGCCTTAACCCTTCTGCCCTTCCTTTCTCTTCCGTGCACAGGGGGTCCGAATTCCCACTTTTGGTTCCTTCAGCATTGTTTCCATGCAGATTGAGGCTGAGGGTCGAACCATTGTTGTGCAGTGGCCTGCGTTTTGCCTGGCCAGGAACCTTGTGGAAACACGTAACCTCATGCATAACAAGGAATACCTGCCAGGTAGGAGAGGGCTTAAAGCCTTTCAGGCTGCACAGACAGGACAAATGGGGCTACCGACTCCATCCTCAAAAGCAAACCCGCCCTCCATGGAGCCCATCCAAACATGGGCTCGTCCAGGCTGCCGACTGCAATGAGTAGCGCTTGGGAAGCAGCGGTGGAAGAGCCACTTTGTGATGGACTCTGACACTCCTGTGTGACTTTGCAGGCCATAAGGAGGTCGAGCCCCTCAAATACTCTGAGGTGGCCGCAGCCGCATCTGTGACCCGGCAGACAGGGAAGTCCTGCATATTCGGCACCACATTCCTCCTCTCCCACTGCCTGAGCAAGGGAGAGAACATTGCCTTTGTCCTGAAGGACATAGGAGTGCTCCTCATCGAAGGAACACGAGTACAAATGAAGTTCTACTACGACTTCCTCGAGAAGATCAACGGCAAAGAGAAACTAGAGAAAGTTGTTTTCAAGGTGAGCTTTGGCTTTCTCCCTGGCTTGGGCGGTCCCATGGCCCTCGCTTTGCCTTCATGTGGCCCACCAGGACACGGTCAGCTGCTCGGTGGTGCTGCCAGCTCCCCCTGCCTTGGGGCTCCCCCGGTACTCTCCAGTGCCTCAGCCGTGACAAGGACGTCCCACATCCTCACTGTTCTCCCCTCTAGGTCCCCGGGCTGATGGACATGCTGGTGTCCAGGGTGGCACCTGTAGCCTCTCTGACCTCCTCTGGCCGAGTCGTCGTCTTTCCCAAGTGAGTATGTTTGTGGCTGTAGCCGCTGCTTGATGCAGCTTCTCAGCTCTCCTTCAGTAGCGTTTGCTCCTTGCGACCGTGGGTGTCCTGTGATGGGAACACAGGCAAAACCAGCTCAGAGAAGTCTGCCAGAAAATAAACACTCCTGTGTTCCGGCTTGTCCCCAGATACCAGAGGGTCTGGGGGCAGCCAAGCTTAGGTTCTGAGGGATGCCCAATGTGGTGCTGTCATTCCATGAAGCATCGCTGTCGTGGATTTGCGCTGCACCACCCAATTCATCTCAGTGAGAGTGTTTGAATGGGCTCTTACAACGGCTCTTAAGGGATGTGGCCATGCCTATGGGGAACCCTCACAGCTCGCTTCATGTATCCTATGGCTTATTAACGCTGCTGATTACAGACTGGTTTGCATTGACTGCAAAGCATGTGAGGTTGACCAAGAACAGGAATAACACAGCTGACTACAATCACGTTAAATCGGGGCATAACCCTATAAAGGTTTCTGAGGTTCTCAAGGAAGCACTCAGCACAGCTGTGTGAGTCTCACCCAGCAGGTGTTGGGAGAGGGGAGCAAGACACAGCTCACTGTCTGCTACCAGTTTGTCTGTGATGTTATTCTCTCTTATGCCATCTTATGCTCTTGTTTACTTTCAAAGGGAGCATGAGTCATTGAGGTCAAATATACCTTTGTCACTCAATGTTTACTGCAAACACATTTTTCACAGAAAAGAGGACCAGAAAATGAGTTCTTATCCATTCCAATAGTACCACCAAATATTTCTTTGAGTCAGCGTACCAGGCTCCCCTGGTGCTTGCTAACATCTAAGGTCCCAGGTCACATTGCCTAGGGAACTTCAGGACGGCTTGACCTGCTCTCTAGAGGCTGACATTTTAGCACGTCACGTATTCTGCGTGTTCCTGGACTGCAGCCCATTCTGTGAGGGAGGGATGAAGGAATTCAGGTGACATTTTCATCCCATTGCGGCCAGGGTGACTCTGTTTCGCATGGCAGTTCTTGGTACTGGAGCGCAGACAAAGCCTGAGAATAGCAGCCTTTAAGCAGCGTGAAAATTTGCCTGTGAGCTGGTGATACCAGTGAGCAGAAAGGGCAGCTGGAGCCCTGGGTCACACCAATGTCTTCTCCTTTTGTACAGGTTTCAAGGGGAGTTTGTACCCAAACCACCGCCCCGGAAACCCCGGAAGGCCTTGGAAGCCCCTTTGCCACCTCTTGGACCGAGCACAAGACAACAAGTGATATCAGGAGGATGTCCAGGTGAGACTGCAGGCTCAGGCTTCGGATCTGAGCAGGCTCTTCCGTTAAGTGGACAAGAGCCCATTCTCCAGTCCCAGACAGTCACCGTATGGGGTGGAGGGGTGGGGATGGGGCTGCTGGGAGCCCCCATTTCACATGGCTGGCCCCTCTCCAGCCCTCAAGAGAACCCCAGGTCAGCGCGACAGCTCTGTGTGGGCACACTGCACAGTTGCAGCCAAGGGTTCTAGCTCGGCCTTGCGGGATACAGCCGCAAAGCCACCACCCACTCAAGCAGACCCCTCCCACTGTGTTCTTTCAGTCAGCTACAAGCGGATCTTGAGGCTTCTGTCCAAATGCAGCATAAGAAAATAAAGAAGGGGGAAACGCACTACAGAAGCAAAGCAAAGGACATGGCTCCAGCGCAGGCAGTGGAACCCCCAAAATACTCTCCCAAAAGCAAAGCAGAGGAGACAGAGCCAGCACAGGTGATGGAACCCCCAAAGTGCACTCCCAAAAGCAAAGCAGAGGAGATGGCTCCAGCGCAGGCAGCGCAACCTCCAAGTCGCAGAGAGGATCGCGGCGCAGTGAAAGCCCCAACTAGAGGACGAGAGCCAGAAAAGGCAGAAGCAAAGCCCACAGACCACTGTGGAGCCCTAGGCCTGCAGCAAACACCAATGGCAGCACTATGGTCTTCGAGCTCTGAGACCACCCTCCTCGAGGAGAGCTCCTACTACAGCTCCACTTCAGTGCCACGGATGCACAAGGGGACCACATCTAGGCAGAGTCAGCCACTGAAGACCAAAGCGGGGCTCCCCAGGCCAAGGATGTCCTATCCACGCTGATCAGGGCATGGGGTGCCCAGGAGAAATGGAGCTCCACCTGAGGCTGCAAAACAGGTGCGTGATTCCTGTCTGCCATTTGTGGGTGTCATCTCCTTGAAGAAATGCAGAGGTAGAGGAACAGTGGGGACTCACTGAGCCAAGACCCTTTGGCTCTGACAGACGGGGCAGCTGTATTCCTTAGAGCCTTGGGATCTCGAGTTCCTCATTTTCCAATGCCACACTCTTTCTACTGGTGATATATGGAGCACACCAAAGCCCACATGTAGCTAGGCATGAGACTTTTCCTTTCCAACTCGCTGCTCCTTTAAATCCCTGGTGTGGAGAGATGGTCTTTATGAGTGGGCCTGGCATACCTTAGCAGCAAAACACCACAGCTGCACAACTTGTATGAGAGGGATAAAGAGAGGGAGAGAAATGGCTGCTTCCCCTCTCTAATCTGACCTGAAGCCATATCTGGGGCATCTTAGAATCATAGGGGTTGGAAGGGACCTCAAGAAATCATCAAGTCCAACCCCCCTGCCAAAGCAGTTCCCTATACCAGGTCATGCAGGTACGCTTCCAGGTGGGTCTGGAATATCTCCCGAGAAGGAGATTCCACTGAGCTGCCACTCTATTTTCTGAGAAGAGTCTCTCTTCTTTTACAGAAACCCATTGCTTGTACAACCACATGGAAAGAGATGGAGGAAAATAACCAGAACGGTCTTGCAGAAAATGTTCCTTTGTTCTGCTTTGGTAATTGGTGCACTGAACAAGATACACTGGCCTCACAGAGACACTCTTTCCCCTTGAAATGCAGTTCCAACACGAAACAATTGCGATCCATCGTTTAATTTTGAATAAAAACTACTCCCCCATCAAAACAGTTTGTTAAGGAACCATGTTGTACTTGAAGAACTCAGCCTGGGCTGCAGAAGCAAAAGCCTGCTCCCTCAATCCCTGAAACAGTTTTACTCTTCAGCCTTCCTCAGGCGCTCAACCAGCTTTCTCTATGAGGGCATGGGTGTGCTCTTCCCAGACAGGTCATAGCTAGAGGTGAACGTGGCACCAGAAGAGGTGTGATGGGGCTGCAAGGAGCCCCGCGACTTCACAGGGCCAGCCTTTCCCCAGCTCAGCTGGGCAGCGGTGTGTGGCAAAGGCTGTATTGCAGCCTAGGGTCCTGGTTTGGGGTTCTAAGATGTGCCTCTTCTCAGCACTGCTGTCGTGAGCATTGTTCCAAGAACATTGTGGGGTTGAGATCATCTTAAGCTCTGCTTTTTGTAACTGGGCTATAAAGCAGAAAAAGTTAGGACGCCTTGGTTATGTGCTTTTATGTGCAAAATATATTCATCTTTACACCAATTAATCTGTTGATTCCTTTTGCTTAATGAGCAGGCAGCATGCCCCTAGAAAATCAACCCTTTCCAAAATATCCCATCTCAGGAAATTAGCAGAGTGAAATGAAGGCATATGCAGAAAGAATCCTCCTGCTCCCTTCTCTCATGAGGGAAAAAAAGAAAAAAGGTTTGCTGTTTTCTGCCATGCTTACTCATATTGCTTTCTTGGCTTTGAAAGGAAAGAGGAACCAGAGAAGAAAGCCTATCTTGCCATCAAAGAGGCTCAAACAAAGCAGCAGCTCCTTCTAATGTGCTCTTCCCTTCATCAGCCTCTGATGAGTGTTGTGGGGACCACCTCCACAAAGTGGTGGCGTTGAGAACAGCTGGAAAGCGAGCAGGAGGAGCCAAGAGTTGGGTTGGTACTACAGCTGCAATGCCTGCAGCTGCAGGAGGGCTTAGAAATACTCAAAACAGGGCTGGATCATTAGAAAATACTCATCCCTGTCACCCAAATTTGTGAAGCAGGCCATTTCTCATTTTCCTTGGACATTAAGTGCACACTCAGGGCAGGCAGAATGCTCAGAAGCTTTTAGCTACCTACTTTACACTGAATTCACCCATTCGCTTTTGCTGACTGAAAGGAAAGCCGAAAATGGCAGATATAAATAGCCCAACCTCTACCTCTCACACCTCTACAGATACTCTTCGAACACCTCCAGTCTCAATACATGATACTTCTTGCTGCAAAAACTGCTAAAGCTTATAACATAAAAGAAAAAAGAAGGAAAGAATGAGGTTGACTGAGAGTATAGAAGCAGGTTTCCTCTACACAGGTCTTCCAACCACTCTACCCCAGATCTGCAGTGTTGCCTGGGGTTGTTGTGGACAAAGTGCAGGACCTGGCACTTGGTCTTGTTCGACCTCATCCCATTGGCTTCAGCCCAGCTATCCAGCCTGTCCAGATCCCTCTGTAGGACCTCGCTACCACCAGGAACATTAACACTTCCAGCCAACCTGGTGTCGTCTGCAAACTTACTGAGGGTGCGCTCAATGCCCTCGTCCAGGTCATTAATAAAGATATTGAAGAGGACAGGCCCCAGTACCGACCCCTGGGGAAAACCACTCATGATCAACTGGTCTACTGGTAAGTGTGGTGAGTAGTTCTCTATTGGAAGCAGTTTTGTTGATAGGTGAAACATTGGACTGGATGATCGCGTTAGGTCTTTTCCAACCTTGGTGATGGATGATTCAGTGACTCTCTGATTTGTTAAGTACCTCAGCCTTCTCCTTGTCTGCTGTAACCAACCTGCCTGGATTGCTTGCTATGGAGGGTACACCATCCTTAACTTTCCTTTCCAAGCTTATATATGCGTAGAAGAATTCCTTATTCTTCTTTGCAGCCCGTGCCAAGTCATTTGTGCCTCGGCCTTCCTGACCCCATCCCTACACGGCATCCCTATACTCTTCCCGGACTACCTGTCTCTGCTTCCACAGCCAGTGCATTTTCTTCTTCCTCTCCAGTTTCACTGGCAAGTCCCAGTTCAGCCTTGTCTTTCTCTTTCCTTCAAAGGAGACCTGCATTGACTTGTATGCACCACAGCCTTACACGGGGAAACAGAACCCTATCCCTCACTGCCTGGGACATGAGGATGACGGGGATTTTCAGAGGGAGAATCACAGAATGATCAGTCAAAGTCATAGTCTGGTCCTATTTGGTGTCCAAACTTACATCACATTTCAGACAGTAATATCATAACTGCTGTCAATGGGTGGTCTGTCCCAGTGTGGTCTCTTGGGCATTTTGCGTCTACTTTTGGTGACAAAGACAAAATGTACTGGCTTAGTACAGTAAAGAGTATCCACTGCACACACCCCAACACTGTAAGTTAGTGAAATTTTTGACAGGTATGTCCAGGTGACCTTTTAACTCCAAGGGCATTAGAGTACTGTGTTCAGTTTTGGGCCCCTCACTACAAGAAAGACATCGAGGCCCTGGAGCGTGTTCCGAGAAGGGCAACAAAACTGGTGAGGGATCTGGAGCACAGGTCTTACGAGGAGCGGCTGAGGGAGCTGGGATTGTTTAGTCTGGAGAAAAGGAGGCTCAGAGGAGACCTCATCGCACTCTACCACTTCCTGAAGGAGGGCTGTGGTGAGGAGGGGAGTCGACCTCTTCTCCCAGATAACTAATGACAGGACGAGAGGGAATGGCCACAAGTTGCGCCGAGGAAGATTTAGATTAGATTTGAGGAAAAATTTTTTCTCTGAAAGAGTGGTCTGGCACTGGAATGGCCTGCCTAAGGAGGTGGTTGAGGCACCGTCCCTAGCGCTGTTCAAGAAGTGTTTAGATGAGGTGCTAAGGGATGTGATTAAGTAGCTTGGTGGGTAGGGATGGTGGTGGGAGGATGGTTGGACTAGATGATCTTGTAGGTCCTTTCCAACCTAATGTGTCTATGAATCTATGAATCTATCTGTGAAGAGAGCATCAAATGACAACTGGCAATCACAGAGAATCACAGAATCATAGGGGTTGGAAGGGACCTCTAGAGATCAAGTCCAACCCCCTGCCAAAGCAGGCTCCCTACACCAGGAAAGGCAATCCTTGATCCACTTTAAAAGCAGTCTTGCACATCTCTTTTCCTTGACAGAAAGCAGGCTAAAGAGATGGCATACCAAGGGTCATAAAATCATAGAATCATAGAACTCACAGAATCACAGAATGGCCTAGGTTGAAAGGGACCTCAAAGATCACCTAGTTTCAACCCCCCCACCGTGGGCAGGGTTGCCAGCCACTAAAGCAGGCTGCCCACAGCCACATCCAGCCTCACCTTCAATGCCTCCAGGGATGGGGCATTCACAACCTCTCTGGACAACCTGCTTCACTGCATCACCACTCTCTGAGTGAAAAACTTCCTCCTAACATCTAACCTAAATTTCCACCATCTTAGTTTAAAACCATTCCCCCTCGTCTTATCACAATCAACCTCTGTAAACTGTCATTGCCCCCTCCTGTTTGTATTCTCTCCCTTCCAGTACTGGAAGGCCGCGGTGAGGTCTCCCCAGAGCCTGATCTTCTCCAAGCTAAACAAGCCCAGTTCCTACGGCCTGCCTTCTTAGAAGAGGTAGTCCAGTCCCCTGATCATCTTCGTGGCCCTCCTCTGGACCCTCTCCAACAGCTCCACATCTTTCCTGCATTGGGGGCCCCAGACCTGGACGCAGTAGTCCAGATGGAGCCGTAAAAGAAAGGACGCCCAAGTGCTCCTGTAGATCTCTGGCTGCACAGAGCAGAGGGCTCAATGTGCCCTCCAGAACCAACAGAGGGGAAAGTCTGATGCCACCCTGCGTCCATTCGTCACAGAGGCATCTCTGGATCTATCTGTGTTCATGACAAGAGGAGAGCAGGCCAACAGGCCCACCATCCCAAAAAGGGAGAGGGAGGAGAAGTGAAGGGAACAAAGAGGGAAAGAAATAATAACAATTACAGAAAAAAAAACACAGCGGCAACAACATGAGGAGGAAAGTTAATTTACTAATTCTAATAGCAGAAATACAGATTAGTTGGGATTGATGCTAATCAACCAAATAAATGAGGGAGAGACTGTCCAAAACCAGAGGCCTCACTCTAAAGCTGAAGGTGAGACGGCTAGGGAGCATGCAGTGCTGAGATGAGCAGTGAGAGGGCGCTCTGGTGTCTTGTGAGCACTTTGATCTTTCCCTCTAACAGACATCTGCTGCTGAGCTCCGTGGAAATGCTGGTTCTCTCTGCCATCGTCTTCAGGCCTTCAGCTGGCCATCTCTAAGAGGGCATGCATGTTCCGCGGCTGTCTTCTGCCTGAAAAGCATCCAGCCAAACTCTGGGCTTACGTGGCCCTCAAGGCCAAGCACCAGACGTGGGCCAAGTCAAAGGGCGCGAGACCTGCCCCACAGTCTTCATGGAGCTCTATGGCCATAATGCCCTTGCTGCCCCAAGGGACTAAGGCAGTGCTGCCGCCACCAAGCTCCAGATGAACCCAATTAAGAAGTTTAGGACTGAGAAGTTTGGGCTAGAGCAGTAAGAACCTCAGAAGACGGCAGGCTCAGCACGTCATGGTGAGGCCAGCCTGCCCGAGGTGCCCGCCACCAACACCTCTGGTGTGGTGCCGCTGGAGCACAAGGGGTCCAGGTCTAGGGAGTGCCAACCGCCAAGGGGCAGAGCTGGGCTCCTCCTGCCACGTCGGGGTGGGCAGCAGGCTGCTGATGCCAGTGTCATAACGGGCACCGGCATGTCACCGTGGCAACGTCTATGACACGGCCAACCAGGAGAGCTCTAAAGGCTCCTGCGTTCTGAGGGAGCACCTGGCAGAGAGCTGATGCCTCTGGAAGGGATGAGCTCCCCTACGGCTGTTGCCAGTGCTGAGCAACGTGCTCGCGTGAAGCGGACCAAGATGAAATTCTGGGAGGATGGCCCCACCACAGAACGTGACTACAGAATGCCAGAGGTCACCGCCAAAGGTAAACAGGTCCACAGGCACCACAGTTGCAGAGCTGCCACCAAGTCCTCGTAGCGAGAAGGCGAGAGCCACCGCGGGGACCACCACGGAGCTGTCTCTTTGCGAGGCTGCAGACCGTGACTACACTTTCCATCTACCACCACCACCCTCCTGCCACGAGGCAGTGGGAGTGGGGAAGTGGCAGATGCAGAGTGTGACCTACTTTTCCTCTGCCCTCCAGAGCGACTTGCCATCTGGGATGCAGTGGCTGTCTACGTACAACAGCAGCTCCTGCTGCACAAGGTGGGTCAGCACCTCCTTCACTGTTGTCTGCTTGCACGGCAAGGGAGCCCCCTTGCCTTGGGCCACAGAATGCAATGTTTCCTCCCTGGCACACAAAGCTGCATAGTCACCCCCAAAATCCCTATATGCTACCAGTGGGCCTCCCGCATGCATGGTACGACTTGTGCTACGTGCTGTACTGTGCTGGGGCTGATCCCAGTCTCTGGAAGCCTCCGGATTCCACGCTGCTGCTTCTGCCCTGACTGCTGTGCTGAGGGCAAAGGGACGGAGAGGACCAGGCAGATCCTTGCCAAGGCCGTCCCGCTGCCCTGGCCTGAGCTTCTGAACAGTGGCAGAGGGCATGCCAGAACCTGAAGCACAGTCTCTGCACAGGGCAGCCTTCAGCTCTTCCTCCAGCCTTAACCCTTCTGCCCTTCCTTTCTCTTCCGTGCACAGGGGGTCCGAATTCCCACTTTTGGTTCCTTCAGCATTGTTTCCATGCGGATTGAGGCTGAGGGTCGAACCATTGTTGTGCAGTGGCCTGCGTTTTGCCTGGCCAGGAACCTTGTGGAAACACGTAACCTCATGCATAACAAGGAATACCTGCCAGGTAGGAGAGGGCTTAAAGCCTTTCAGGCTGCACAGACAGGACAAATGGGGCTACCGACTCCATCCTCAAAAGCAAACCCGCCCTCCATGGAGCCCATCCAAACATGGGCTCGTCCAGGCTGCCGACTGCAATGAGTAGCGCTTGGGAAGCAGCGGTGGAAGAGCCACTTTGTGATGGACTCTGACACTCCTGTGTGACTTTGCAGGCCATAAGGAGGTCGAGCCCCTCAAATACTCTGAGGTGGCCGCAGCCGCATCTGTGACCCGGCAGACAGGGAAGTCCTGCATATTCGGCACCACATTCCTCCTCTCCCACTGCCTGAGCAAGGGAGAGAACATTGCCTTTGTCCTGAAGGACATAGGAGTGCTCCTCATCGAAGGAACACGAGTACAAATGAAGTTCTACTACGACTTCCTCGAGAAGATCAACGGCAAAGAGAAACTAGAGAAAGTTGTTTTCAAGGTGAGCTTTGGCTTTCTCCCTGGCTTGGGCGGTCCCATGGCCCTCGCTTTGCCTTCATGTGGCCCACCAGGACACGGTCAGCTGCTCGGTGGTGCTGCCAGCTCCCCCTGCCTTGGGGCTCCCCCGGTACTCTCCAGTGCCTCAGCCGTGACAAGGACGTCCCACATCCTCACTGTTCTCCCCTCTAGGTCCCCGGGCTGATGGACATGCTGGTGTCCAGGGTGGCACCTGTAGCCTCTCTGACCTCCTCTGGCCGAGTCGTCGTCTTTCCCAAGTGAGTATGTTTGTGGCTGTAGCCGCTGCTTGATGCAGCTTCTCAGCTCTCCTTCAGTAGCGTTTGCTCCTTGCGACCGTGGGTGTCCTGTGATGGGAACACAGGCAAAACCAGCTCAGAGAAGTCTGCCAGAAAATAAACACTCCTGTGTTCCGGCTTGTCCCCAGATACCAGAGGGTCTGGGGGCAGCCAAGCTTAGGTTCTGAGGGATGCCCAATGTGGTGCTGTCATTCCATGAAGCATCGCTGTCGTGGATTTGCGCTGCACCACCCAATTCATCTCAGTGAGAGTGTTTGAATGGGCTCTTACAACGGCTCTTAAGGGATGTGGCCATGCCTATGGGGAACCCTCACAGCTCGCTTCATGTATCCTATGGCTTATTAACGCTGCTGATTACAGACTGGTTTGCATTGACTGCAAAGCATGTGAGGTTGACCAAGAACAGGAATAACACAGCTGACTACAATCACGTTAAATCGGGGCATAACCCTATAAAGGTTTCTGAGGTTCTCAAGGAAGCACTCAGCACAGCTGTGTGAGTCTCACCCAGCAGGTGTTGGGAGAGGGGAGCAAGACACAGCTCACTGTCTGCTACCAGTTTGTCTGTGATGTTATTCTCTCTTATGCCATCTTATGCTCTTGTTTACTTTCAAAGGGAGCATGAGTCATTGAGGTCAAATATACCTTTGTCACTCAATGTTTACTGCAAACACATTTTTCACAGAAAAGAGGACCAGAAAATGAGTTCTTATCCATTCCAATAGTACCACCAAATATTTCTTTGAGTCAGCGTACCAGGCTCCCCTGGTGCTTGCTAACATCTAAGGTCCCAGGTCACATTGCCTAGGGAACTTCAGGACGGCTTGACCTGCTCTCTAGAGGCTGACATTTTAGCACGTCACGTATTCTGCGTGTTCCTGGACTGCAGCCCATTCTGTGAGGGAGGGATGAAGGAATTCAGGTGACATTTTCATCCCATTGCGGCCAGGGTGACTCTGTTTCGCATGGCAGTTCTTGGTACTGGAGCGCAGACAAAGCCTGAGAATAGCAGCCTTTAAGCAGCGTGAAAATTTGCCTGTGAGCTGGTGATACCAGTGAGCAGAAAGGGCAGCTGGAGCCCTGGGTCACACCAATGTCTTCTCCTTTTGTACAGGTTTCAAGGGGAGTTTGTACCCAAACCACCGCCCCGGAAACCCCGGAAGGCCTTGGAAGCCCCTTTGCCACCTCTTGGACCGAGCACAAGACAACAAGTGATATCAGGAGGATGTCCAGGTGAGACTGCAGGCTCAGGCTTCGGATCTGAGCAGGCTCTTCCGTTAAGTGGACAAGAGCCCATTCTCCAGTCCCAGACAGTCACCGTATGGGGTGGAGGGGTGGGGATGGGGCTGCTGGGAGCCCCCATTTCACATGGCTGGCCCCTCTCCAGCCCTCAAGAGAACCCCAGGTCAGCGCGACAGCTCTGTGTGGGCACACTGCACAGTTGCAGCCAAGGGTTCTAGCTCGGCCTTGCGGGATACAGCCGCAAAGCCACCACCCACTCAAGCAGACCCCTCCCACTGTGTTCTTTCAGTCAGCTACAAGCGGATCTTGAGGCTTCTGTCCAAATGCAGCATAAGAAAATAAAGAAGGGGGAAACGCACTACAGAAGCAAAGCAAAGGACATGGCTCCAGCGCAGGCAGTGGAACCCCCAAAATACTCTCCCAAAAGCAAAGCAGAGGAGACAGAGCCAGCACAGGTGATGGAACCCCCAAAGTGCACTCCCAAAAGCAAAGCAGAGGAGATGGCTCCAGCGCAGGCAGCGCAACCTCCAAGTCGCAGAGAGGATCGCGGCGCAGTGAAAGCCCCAACTAGAGGACGAGAGCCAGAAAAGGCAGAAGCAAAGCCCACAGACCACTGTGGAGCCCTAGGCCTGCAGCAAACACCAATGGCAGCACTATGGTCTTCGAGCTCTGAGACCACCCTCCTCGAGGAGAGCTCCTACTACAGCTCCACTTCAGTGCCACGGATGCACAAGGGGACCACATCTAGGCAGAGTCAGCCACTGAAGACCAAAGCGGGGCTCCCCAGGCCAAGGATGTCCTATCCACGCTGATCAGGGCATGGGGTGCCCAGGAGAAATGGAGCTCCACCTGAGGCTGCAAAACAGGTGCGTGATTCCTGTCTGCCATTTGTGGGTGTCATCTCCTTGAAGAAATGCAGAGGTAGAGGAACAGTGGGGACTCACTGAGCCAAGACCCTTTGGCTCTGACAGACGGGGCAGCTGTATTCCTTAGAGCCTTGGGATCTCGAGTTCCTCATTTTCCAATGCCACACTCTTTCTACTGGTGATATATGGAGCACACCAAAGCCCACATGTAGCTAGGCATGAGACTTTTCCTTTCCAACTCGCTGCTCCTTTAAATCCCTGGTGTGGAGAGATGGTCTTTATGAGTGGGCCTGGCATACCTTAGCAGCAAAACACCACAGCTGCACAACTTGTATGAGAGGGATAAAGAGAGGGAGAGAAATGGCTGCTTCCCCTCTCTAATCTGACCTGAAGCCATATCTGGGGCATCTTAGAATCATAGGGGTTGGAAGGGACCTCAAGAAATCATCAAGTCCAACCCCCCTGCCAAAGCAGTTCCCTATACCAGGTCATGCAGGTACGCTTCCAGGTGGGTCTGGAATATCTCCCGAGAAGGAGATTCCACTGAGCTGCCACTCTATTTTCTGAGAAGAGTCTCTCTTCTTTTACAGAAACCCATTGCTTGTACAACCACATGGAAAGAGATGGAGGAAAATAACCAGAACGGTCTTGCAGAAAATGTTCCTTTGTTCTGCTTTGGTAATTGGTGCACTGAACAAGATACACTGGCCTCACAGAGACACTCTTTCCCCTTGAAATGCAGTTCCAACACGAAACAATTGCGATCCATCGTTTAATTTTGAATAAAAACTACTCCCCCATCAAAACAGTTTGTTAAGGAACCATGTTGTACTTGAAGAACTCAGCCTGGGCTGCAGAAGCAAAAGCCTGCTCCCTCAATCCCTGAAACAGTTTTACTCTTCAGCCTTCCTCAGGCGCTCAACCAGCTTTCTCTATGAGGGCATGGGTGTGCTCTTCCCAGACAGGTCATAGCTAGAGGTGAACGTGGCACCAGAAGAGGTGTGATGGGGCTGCAAGGAGCCCCGCGACTTCACAGGGCCAGCCTTTCCCCAGCTCAGCTGGGCAGCGGTGTGTGGCAAAGGCTGTATTGCAGCCTAGGGTCCTGGTTTGGGGTTCTAAGATGTGCCTCTTCTCAGCACTGCTGTCGTGAGCATTGTTCCAAGAACATTGTGGGGTTGAGATCATCTTAAGCTCTGCTTTTTGTAACTGGGCTATAAAGCAGAAAAAGTTAGGACGCCTTGGTTATGTGCTTTTATGTGCAAAATATATTCATCTTTACACCAATTAATCTGTTGATTCCTTTTGCTTAATGAGCAGGCAGCATGCCCCTAGAAAATCAACCCTTTCCAAAATATCCCATCTCAGGAAATTAGCAGAGTGAAATGAAGGCATATGCAGAAAGAATCCTCCTGCTCCCTTCTCTCATGAGGGAAAAAAAGAAAAAAGGTTTGCTGTTTTCTGCCATGCTTACTCATATTGCTTTCTTGGCTTTGAAAGGAAAGAGGAACCAGAGAAGAAAGCCTATCTTGCCATCAAAGAGGCTCAAACAAAGCAGCAGCTCCTTCTAATGTGCTCTTCCCTTCATCAGCCTCTGATGAGTGTTGTGGGGACCACCTCCACAAAGTGGTGGCGTTGAGAACAGCTGGAAAGCGAGCAGGAGGAGCCAAGAGTTGGGTTGGTACTACAGCTGCAATGCCTGCAGCTGCAGGAGGGCTTAGAAATACTCAAAACAGGGCTGGATCATTAGAAAATACTCATCCCTGTCACCCAAATTTGTGAAGCAGGCCATTTCTCATTTTCCTTGGACATTAAGTGCACACTCAGGGCAGGCAGAATGCTCAGAAGCTTTTAGCTACCTACTTTACACTGAATTCACCCATTCGCTTTTGCTGACTGAAAGGAAAGCCGAAAATGGCAGATATAAATAGCCCAACCTCTACCTCTCGCACCTCTACAGATACTCTTCGAACACCTCCAGTCTCAATACATGATACTTCTTGCTGCAAAAACTGCTAAAGCTTATAACATAAAAGAAAAAAGAAGGAAAGAATGAGGTTGACTGAGAGTATAGAAGCAGGTTTCCTCTACACAGGTCTTCCAACCACTCTACCCCAGATCTGCAGTGTTGCCTGGGGTTGTTGTGGACAAAGTGCAGGACCTGGCACTTGGTCTTGTTCGACCTCATCCCATTGGCTTCAGTCCAGCTATCCAGCCTGTCCAGATCCCTCTGTAGGACCTCGCTACCACCAGGCAGATTAACACTTCCAGCCAACCTGGTGTCGTCTGCAAACTTACTGAGGGTGCACTCAATGCCCTCGTCCAGGTCATTAATAAAGATATTGAAGAGGACAGGCCCCAGTACCGACCCCTGGGGAAAACCACTCATGATCAACTGGTCTACTGGTAAGTGTGGTGAGTAGTTCTCTATTGGAAGCAGTTTTGTTGATAGGTGAAACATTGGACTGGATGATCGCGTTAGGTCTTTTCCAACCTTGGTGATGGATGATTCAGTGACTCTCTGATTTGTTAAGTACCTCAGCCTTCTCCTTGTCTGCTGTAACCAACCTGCCTGGATTGCTTGCTATGGAGGGTACACCATCCTTAACTTTCCTTTCCAAGCTTATATATGCGTAGAAGAATTCCTTATTCTTCTTTGCAGCCCGTGCCAAGTCATTTGTGCATCGGCCTTCCTGACCCCATCCCTACACGGCATCCCTATACTCTTCCCGGACTACCTGTCTCTGCTTCCACAGCCAGTGCATTTTCTTCTTCCTCTCCAGTTTCACTGGCAAGTCCCAGTTCAGCCTTGTCTTTCTCTTTCCTTCAAAGGAGACCTGCATTGACTTGTATGCACCACAGCCTTACACGGGGAAACAAAACCCTATCCCTCACTGCCTGGGACATGAGGATGACGGGGATTTTCAGAGGGAGAATCACAGAATGATCAGTCAAAGTCATAGTCTGGTCCTATTTGGTGTCCAAACTTACATCACATTTCAGACAGTAATATCATAACTGCTGTCAATGGGTGGTCTGTCCCAGTGTGGTCTCTTGGGCATTTTGCGTCTACTTTTGGTGACAAAGACAAAATGTACTGGCTTAGTACAGTAAAGAGTATCCACTGCACACACCCCAACACTGTAAGTTAGTGAAATTTTTGACAGGTATGTCCAGGTGACCTTTTAACTCCAAGGGCATTAGAGTACTGTGTTCAGTTTTGGGCCCCTCACTACAAGAAAGACATCGAGGCCCTGGAGCGTGTTCTGAGAAGGGCAACAAAACTGGTGAGGGATCTGGAGCACAGGTCTTACGAGGAGCGGCTGAGGGAGCTGGGATTGTTTAGTCTGGAGAAAAGGAGGCTCAGAGGAGACCTCATCGCACTCTACCACTTCCTGAAGGGAGGCTGTGGTGAGGAGGGGTTCGGCCTCTTCTCCCAGATAACTAATGACAGGACGAGAGGGAATGGCCACAAGTTGCGCCGAGGAAGATTTAGATTAGATTTGAGGAAAAATTTTTTCTCTGAAAGAGTGGTCAGGCACTGGAATGGCCTGCCTAGGGAGGTGGTTGAGGCACCGTCCCTAGCGCTGTTCAAGAAGTGTTTAGATGAGGTGCTAAGGGATGTGATTAAGTAGCTTGGTGGGTAGGGATGGTGGTGGGAGGATGGTTGGACTAGATGATCTTGTAGGTCCTTTCCAACCTAATGTGTCTATGAATCTATGAATCTATCTGTGAAGAGAGCATCAAATGACAACTGGCAATCACAGAGAATCACAGAATCATAGGGGTTGGAAGGGACCTCTAGAGATCAAGTCCAACCCCCTGCCAAAGCAGGCTCCCTACACCAGGAAAGGCAATCCTTGATCCACTTTAAAAGCAGTCTTGCACATCTCTTTTCCTTGACAGAAAGCAGGCTAAAGAGATGGCATACCAAGGGTCATAAAATCATAGAATCATAGAACTCACAGAATCACAGAATGGCCTAGGTTGAAAGGGACCTCAAAGATCACCTAGTTTCAACCCCCCCACCGTGGGCAGGGTTGCCAGCCACTAAAGCAGGCTGCCCACAGCCACATCCAGCCTCACCTTCAATGCCTCCAGGGATGGGGCATTCACAACCTCTCTGGACAACCTGCTCCACTGCATCACCACTCTCTGAATGAAAAACTTCCTCCTAACATCTAACCTAAATTTCCACCATCTTAGTTTAAAACCATTCCCCCTCGTCTTATCACAATCAACCTCTGTAAACTGTCATTGCCCCCTCCTGTTTGTATTCTCTCCCTTCCAGTACTGGAAGGCCGCGGTGAGGTCTCCCCAGAGCCTGATCTTCTCCAAGCTAAACAAGCCCAGTTCCTACGGCCTGCCTTCTTAGAAGAGGTAGTCCAGTCCCCTGATCATCTTCGTGGCCCTCCTCTGGACCCTCTCCAACAGCTCCACATCTTTCCTGCGTTGGGGGCCCCAGACCTGGACGCAGTAGTCCAGATGGAGCCGTAAAAGAAAGGACGCCCAAGTGCTCCTGTAGATCTCTGGCTGCACAGAGCAGAGGGCTCAATGTGCCCTCCAGAACCAACAAAGGGGAAAGTCTGATGCCACCCTGCGTCCATTCGTCACAGAGGCATCTCTGGATCTGTCTGTGTTCATGACAAGAGGAGAGCAGGCCAACAGGCCCACCATCCCAAAAAGGGAGAGGGAGGAGAAGTGAAGGGAACAAAGAGGGAAAGAAATAATAACAATTACAGAAAAAAAAACACAGCGGCAACAACATGAGGAGGAAAGTTAATTTACTAATTCTAATAGCAGAAATACAGATTAGTTGGGATTGATGCTAATCAACCAAATAAATGAGGGAGAGACTGTCCAAAACCAGAGGCCTCACTCTAAAGCTGAAGGTGAGACGGCTAGGGAGCATGCAGTGCTGAGATGAGCAGTGAGAGGGCGCTCTGGTGTCTTGTGAGCACTTTGATCTTTCCCTCTAACAGACATCTGCTGCTGAGCTCCGTGGAAATGCTGGTTCTCTCTGCCATCGTCTTCAGGCCTTCAGCTGGCCATCTCTAAGAGGGCATGCATGTTCCGCGGCTGTCTTCTGCCTGAAAAGCATCCAGCCAAACTCTGGGCTTACGTGGCCCTCAAGGCCAAGCACCAGACGTGGGCCAAGTCAAAGGGCGCGAGACCTGCCCCACAGTCTTCATGGAGCTCTATGGCCATAATGCCCTTGCTGCCCCAAGGGACTAAGGCAGTGCTGCCGCCACCAAGCTCCAGATGAACCCAATTAAGAAGTTTAGGACTGAGAAGTTTGGGCTAGAGCAGTAAGAACCTCAGAAGACGGCAGGCTCAGCACGTCATGGTGAGGCCAGCCTGCCCGAGGTGCCCGCCACCAACACCTCTGGTGTGGTGCCGCTGGAGCACAAGGGGTCCAGGTCTAGGGAGTGCCAACCGCCAAGGGGCAGAGCTGGGCTCCTCCTGCCACGTCGGGGTGGGCAGCAGGCTGCTGATGCCAGTGTCATAACGGGCACCGGCATGTCACCGTGGCAACGTCTATGACACGGCCAACCAGGAGAGCTCTAAAGGCTCCTGCGTTCTGAGGGAGCACCTGGCAGAGAGCAGATGCCTCTGGAAGGGATGAGCTCCCCTACGGCTGTTGCCAGTGCTGAGCAACGTGCTCGCGTGAAGCGGACCAAGATGAAATTCTGGGAGGATGGCCCCACCACAGAGCGTGACTACAGAATGCCAGAGGTCACCGCCAAAGGTAAACAGGTCCACAGGCACCACAGTTGCAGAGCTGCCACCAAGTCCTCGTAGCGAGAAGGCGAGAGCCACCGCGGGGACCACCACGGAGCTGTCTCTTTGCGAGGCTGCGGACCGTGACTACACTTTCCATCTACCACCACCACCCTCCTGCCACGAGGCAGTGGGAGTGGGGAAGTGGCAGATGCAGAGTGTGACCTGCTTTTCCTCTGCCCTCCAGAGCGACTTGCCATCTGGGATGCAGTGGCTGTCTACGTACAACAGCAGCTCCTGCTGCACAAGGTGGGTCAGCACCTCCTTCACTGTTGTCTGCTTGCACGGCAAGGGAGCCCCCTTGCCTTGGGCCACAGAATGCAGTGTTTCCTCCCCGGCACACAAAGCTGCATACTCACCCCCAAAATCCCTATATGCTACCAGTGGGCCTCCCGCATGCATGGTACGACTTGTGCTACGTGCTGTACTGTGCTGGGGCTGATCCCAGTCTCTGGAAGCCTCCGGATTCCACGCTGCTGCTTCTGCCCTGACTGCTGTGCTGAGGGCAAAGGGACGGAGAGGACCAGGCAGATCCTTGCCAAAGCTGTCCCGCTGCCCTGGCCTGAGCTTCTGAACAGTGGCAGAGGGCATGCCAGGACCTGAAGCACAGTCTCTGCACAGGGCAGCCTTCAGCTCTTCCTCCAGCCTTAACCCTTCTGCCTTTCCTTTCTCTTCCATGCACAGGGGGTCCGAATTCCCACTTTTGGTTCCTTCAGCATTGTCTCCAAGTGGATCGTGGATGAGGATGAAACCATAATAATGCAGTGGCCTGCGTTTTGCCTGTCCAGGAACCTTGTGGAAACACGTAACCTCATGCATAATAAGGAATACCTGCCAGGTAGGAGAGGGCTTAAAGCCTTTCAGGCTGCACAGACAGGACAAATGGGGCTACCGACTCCATCCTCAAAAGCAAACCCGCCCTCCATGGAGCCCATCCAAACATGGGCTCGTCCAGGCTGCCGACTGCGATGAGTAGCGCTTGGGAAGCAGCAGTGGAAGAGCCACTTTGTGATGGACTCTGACACTCCTGTGTGACTTTGCAGGCCATAAGGAGGTCGAGCCCCTCAAATACTCTGAGGTGGCTGCAGCCGCATCCGTGACCCGGCAGACAGGGAAGTCCTGCATATTCGGCACCACATTCCTCCTCTCCCACTGCCTGAGCAAGGGAGAGAACATTGCCTTTGTCCTGAAGGACATAGGAGTGCTCCTCATCGAAGGAACACGAGTACAAATGAAGTTCTACTACGACTTCCTCGAGAAGATCAACGGCAAAGAGAAACTAGAGAAAGTTGTTTTCAAGGTGAGCTTTGGCTTTCTCCCTGGCTTGGGCGGTCCCATGGCCCTCGCTTTGCCTTCATGTGGCCCACCAGGACACGGCCAGCTGCTCGGTGGTGCTGCCAGCTCCCCCTGCCTTGGGGCTCCCCCGGTACTCTCCAGTGCCTCAGCCGTGACAAGGACGTCCCACATCCTCACTGTTCTCCCCTCTAGGTCCCCGGGCTGATGGACATGCTGGTGTCCAGGGTGGCACCTGTAGCCTCTTTGACCTCCTCTGGCCGAGTCGTCGTCTTTCCCAAGTGAGTATGTTTGTGGCTGTAGCCGCTGCTTGATGCAGCTTCTCAGCTCTCCTTCAGTAGCGTTTGCTCCTTGCGACCGTGGGTGTCCTGTGATGGGAACACAGGCAAAACCAGCTCAGAGAAGTCTGCCAGAAAATAAACACTCCTGTGTTCCGGCTTGTCCCCAGATACCTGAGGGGCTGGGGGCGGCCAAGCTTAGGTTCTGAGGGATGCCCAATGTGGTGCTGTCATTCCATGAAGCATCGCTGTCGTGGATTTGCGCTGCACCACCCAATTCATCTCAGTGAGAGTGTTTGAATGGGCTCTTACAACGGCTCTTAAGGGATGTGGCCATGCCTATGGGGAACCCTCACAGCTCGCTTCATGTATCCTATGGCTTATTAACGCTGCTGATTACAGACTGGTTTGCATTGACTGCAAAGCATGTGAGGTTGACCAAGAACAGGAATAACACAGCTGACTACAATCACGTTAAATCGGGGCATAACCCTATAAAGGTTTCTGAGGTTCTCAAGGAAGCACTCAGCACAGCTGTGTGAGTCTCACCCAGCAGGTGTTGGGAGAGGGGAGCAAGACAAAGCTCATTGTCTGCTACCAGTTTGTCTGTGATGTTATTCTCTCTTATGCAATCTTATGCTCTTGTTTACTTTCAAATGGAGCATGAGTCATTGAGGTCAAATATACCTTTGTCACTCAATGTTTACTGCAAACACATTTTTCACAGAAAAGAGGACCAGAAAATGAGTTCTTATCCATTCCAATAGTACCACCAAATATTTCTTTGAGTCAGCGTACCAGGCTCCCCTGGTGCTTGCTAACATCTAAGGTCCCAGGTCACATTGCCTAGGGAACTTCAGGACGGCTTGACCTGCTCTCTAGAGGCTGACATTTTAGCACGTCACGTATTCTGTGTGTTCCTGGACTGCAGACCTTTCTGTGAAGGGGGGATGAAGGAATTCAGGTGACATTATCATCCCATTGTGGCCAGGGTGACTCTGTTTCGCAGGACAGTCCTTGGTATTGGAGCGCAGACAGAGCTTGAGAATAACGACCTTTAAGCAATCTGCCTGTGAGCTGGTGATCCCAGAGAGCAGAAAGGGCAGCTGGAGCCCTGGGTCACACCAATGTCTTCTCCTTTTGTACAGGTTTCAAGGGGAGTCTGTACCCAAACCACCGCACCAGAAGTCTCACAAGGCCTCAGAATGCCCTTTGCCACCTTTTGGACAGGGCAGGAATGGTAAAGTAGCTGCCATCTCCTTTGCGTACCACACGCAATTTACGTGCCCAAAGGCTCTGGCTTTTGCAACAAATCCTGCCTGCTTGGCATAACCTCTTGTCCTGACAACACGTCATTTGGGACTGGCCTGAGCACCGCTGCGTGTCACCGGTCCAGCAGTTTGAGTCACTCTTCTCTGACAAGATCTCTCCTTCCCAATTGCAGCAGAATTTCCTCAACTGCCACCCCTCCCCAGCTGGATCAACGTTACTTTTATAGTGAAAACAGAGACCGATAAGGAAACAGGTGATATCGGGAGGATGTCCAGGTGAGACTTCAAGTTCAGGCTTGGGATCTGAACGGCCTCTTCCACTGAGAGGACAAGAGCCCATTCCCCAGTCACCATCTGGGGTGGAGGGATGGGGATGATGCAGCTGGGAGCCCCCATTTCACATGGCTGGCCCCTCTCCAGCCCTCAAGAGAACCCCAGCTCAGCACGACAGCTCTGTGTGGGCACACCGCACAGTTGCAGCCAAGGGTTTAGCTCGGCCTTGCGGGATACAGCCGCAAAGCCACCACCCACTCAAGCAGACCCCTCCCACTGTGTTCTTTCAGTCAGCTGCCAGCAGTCCCGGAAGCTTCTGTCCAAATGCAGCCAAAGCAAATAAAGAATGGAAAATGTACTACCAAAAGGAAAGCGAAGGACATGGCTCGAGCACAGGCAGTGAAACCTCCAAAATCGTCAATCAAAAGAAAATCAAAAGACGTGACTCCAGCACAGGCAGTGGAACCCCCAAAATACTCTCCCAAAAGCAAAGCAGAGGAGACAGAGCCAGCACAGGTGATGGAACCCCCAAAGTGCACTCCCAAAAGCAAAGCAGAGGAGATGGCTCCAGCGCAGGCAGCGCAACCTCCAAGTCGCAAAGAGGATCGCGGCGCAGTGAAAGCCCCAACTAGAGGACGAGTGCCAGAAAAGGCAGAAGCAAAGCCCACAGACCACTGTGGAGCCCTAGGCCTGCAGCAAACACCAATGGCAGCACTATGGTCTTCGAGCTCTGAGACCACCCTCCTCGAGGAGAGCTCCTATTACAGCTCCACTTCAGTGCCACGGATGCACAAGGGGACCACATCTAGGCAGAGTCAGCCACTGAAGACCAAAGCGGGGCTCCCCAGGCCAAGGATGTCCTATCCACGCTGATCAGGGCATGGGGTGCCCAGGAGAAATGGAGCTCCACCTGAGGCTGCAAAACAGGTGCGTGATTCCTGTCTGCCATTTGTGGGTGTCATCTCCTTGAAGAAATGCAGAGGTAGAGGAACAGTGGGGACTCACTGAGCCAAGACCCTTTGGCTCTGACAGACGGGGCAGCTGTATTCCTTAGAGCCTTGGGATCTCGAGTTCCTCATTTTCCAATGCCACACTCTTTCTACTGGTGATATATGGAGCACACCAAAGCCCACATGTAGCTAGGCATGAGACTTTTCCTTTCCAACTCGCTGCTCCTTTAAATCCCTGGTGTGGAGAGATGGTCTTTATGGGTGGGCCTGGCATAGCTTAGCAGCAAAACACCACAGCTGCACAACTTGTATGAGAGGGATAAAGAGAGGGAGAGAAATGGCTGCTTCCCCTCTCTAATCTGACCTGAAGCCATATCTGGGGCATCTTAGAATCATAGGGGTTGGAAGGGACCTCAAGAAATCATCAAGTCCAACCCCCCTGCCAAAGCAGTTCCCTATACCAGGTCACGCAGGTACGCTTCCAGGTGGGTCTGGAATATCTCCCGAGAAGGAGATTCCACTGAGCTGCCACTCTATTTTCTGAGAAGAGTCTCTCTTCTTTTACAGAAACCCATCGCTTGTACGACCACGTGGAAAGAGATGGAGGAAAATACCAGAACGGTCTTGCAGAAAATGTTCCTTTGTTCTGCTTTGGTAATTGGTGCACTGAACAAGATACATTGGCCTCACAGAGACACTCTTTCCCCTTGAAATGCAGTTCCAACACGAAACAATTGCGATCCATCGTTTAATTTTGAATAAAAACTACTCCCCCATCAAAACAGTTTGTTAAGGAACCATGTTGTACTTGAAGAACTCAGCCTGGGCTGCAGAAGCAAAAGCCTGCTCCCTCAATCCCTGAAACAGTTTTACTCTTCAGCCTTCCTCAGGCGCTCAACCAGCTTTCTCTATGAGGGCATGGGTGTGCTCTTCCCAGACAGGTCATAGCTAGAGGTGAACGTGGCACCAGAAGAGGTGTGATGGGGCTGCAAGGAGCCCCGCGACTTCACAGGGCCAGCCTTTCCCCAGCTCAGCTGGGCAGCGGTGTGTGGCAAAGGCTGTATTGCAGCCTAGGGTCCTGGTTTGGGGTTCTAAGATGTGCCTCTTCTCAGCACTGCTGTCGTGAGCATTGTTCCAAGAACATTGTGGGGTTGAGATCATCTTAAGCTCTGCTTTTTGTAACTGGGCTATAAAGCAGAAAAAGTTAGGACGCCTTGGTTATGTGCTTTTATGTGCAAAATATATTCATCTTTACACCAATTAATCTGTTGATTCCTTTTGCTTAATGAGCAGGCAGCATGCCCCTAGAAAATCAACCCTTTCCAAAATATCCCATCTCAGGAAATTAGCAGAGTGAAATGAAGGCATATGCAGAACGAATCCTCCTGCTCCCTTCTCTCATGAGGGAAAAAAAGAAAAAAGGTTTGCTGTTTTCTGCCGTGCTTACTCATATTGCTTTCTTGGCTTTGAAAGGAAAGAGGAACCAGAGAAGAAAGCCTATCTTGCCATCAAAGAGGCTCAAACAAAGCAGCAGCTCCTTCTAATGTGCTCTTCCCTTCATCAGCCTCTGATGAGTGTTGTGGGGACCACCTCCACAAAGTGGTGGCGTTGAGAACAGCTGGAAAGCGAGCAGGAGGAGCCAAGAGTTGGGTTGGTACTACAGCTGCAATGCCTGCAGCTGCAAGACGGCTTAGAAATACTCAAAACAGGGCTGGATCATTAGAAAATACTCATCCCTGTCACCCAAATTTGTGAAGCAGGCCATTTCTCATTTTCCTTGGACATTAAGTGCACACTCAGGGCAGGCAGAATGCTCAGAAGCTTTTAGCTACCTACTTTACACTGAATTCACCCATTTGCTTTTGCTGACTGAAAGTGAAGTCGAAAATGGCAGATATAAATAGCCCAACCTCTACCTCTCGCACCTCTACAGATACTCTTCGAACACCTCCAGTCTCAATACATGATACTTCTTGCTGCAAAAACTGCTAAAGCTTATAACATAAAAGAAAAAAGAAGGAAAGAATGAGGTTGACTGAGAGTATAGAAGCAGGTTTCCTCTACACAGGTCTTCCAACCACTCTACCCCAGATCTGCAGTGTTGCCTGGGGTTGTTGTGGACAAAGTGCAGGACCTGGCACTTGGTCTTGTTCGACCTCATCCCATTGGCTTCAGCCCAGCTATCCAGCCTGTCCAGATCCCTCTGTAGGACCTCGCTACCACCAGGAACATTAACACTTCCAGCCAACCTGGTGTCGTCTGCAAACTTACTGAGGGTGCGCTCAATGCCCTCGTCCAGGTCATTAATAAAGATATTGAAGAGGACAGGCCCCAGTACCGACCCCTGGGGAAAACCACTCATGATCAACTGGTCTACTGGTAAGAGTGGTGAGTAGTTCTCTATTGGAAGCAGTATTGTTGATAGGTGAAACATTGGACTGGATGATCGTGTTAGGTCTTTTCCAACCTTGGTGATGGATGATTCAGTGACTCTCTGATTTGTTAAGTACCTCAGCCTTCTCCTTGTCTGCTGTAACCAACCTGCCTGGATTGCTTGCTATGGAGGGTACACCATCCTTAACTTTCCTTTCCAAGCTTACATATGCGTAAAAGAATTCCTTATTCTTCTTTGCAGCCCGTGCCAAGACTGGTGTCATTTGTGCCTCGGCCTTCCTGACCCCATCCCTACACGGCATCCCTATACTCTTCCCGGACTACCTGTCTCTGCTTCCACAGCCAGTGCATTTTCTTCTTCCTCTCCAGTTTCACTGGCAAGTCCCAGTTCAGCCTTGTCTGTCTCTTTCCTTCAAATGAGACCTGCATTGACTTGTATGCACCACAGCCTTACACGGGGAAACAAAACCCTATCCCTCACTGCCTGGGACATGAGGATGATGGGGATTTTCAGAGGGAGAATCACAGAATGATCAGTCAAAATCATAGTCTGGTCCTATTTGGTGTCCAAACTTACATCACATTTCAGACAGTAATATCATAACTGCTGTCAATGGGTGGTCTGTCCCAGTGTGGTCTCTTGGGCATTTTGCGTCTACTTTTGGTGACAAAGACAAAATGTACTGGCTTAGTACAGTAAAGAGTATCCACTGCACACACCCCAACACTGTAAGTTAGTGAAATTTTTGACAGGTATGTCCAGGTGACCTTTTAACTCCAAGGGCATTAGAGTACTGTGTTCAGTTTTGGGCCCCTCACTACAAGAAAGACATCGAGGCCCTGGAGCGTGTTCCGAGAAGGGCAACAAAACTGGTGAGGGATCTGGAGCACAGGTCTTACAAGGAGCGGCTGAGGGAGCTGGGATTGTTTAGTCTGGAGAAAAGGAGGCTCAGAGGAGACCTTATCGCACTCTACCACTTCCTGAAGGAGGGCTGTGGTGAGGAGGGGAGTCGACCTCTTCTCCCAGATAACTAATGACAGGACGAGAGGGAATGGCCACAAGTTGCGCCGAGGAAGATTTAGATTAGATTTGAGGAAAAATTTTTTCTCTGAAAGAGTGGTCAGGCACTGGAATGGCCTGCCTAGGGAGGTGGTTGAGGCACCGTCCCTAGCGCTGTTCAAGAAGTGTTTAGATGAGGTGCTAAGGGATTTGATTTAGTAGCTTGGTGGGTAGGGATGGTGGTGGGAGGATGGTTGGACTAGATGATCTTGTAGGTCCTTTCCAACCTAATGTGTCTATGAATCTATGAATCTATCTGTGAAGAGAGCATCAAATGACAACTGGCAATCACAGAGAATCACAGAATCATAGGGGTTGGAAGGGACCTCTAGAGATCAAGTCCAACCCCCTGCCAAAGCAGGCTCCCTACACCAGGAAAGGCAATCCTTGATCCACTTTAAAAGCAGTCTTGCACATCTCTTTTCCTTGACAGAAAGCAGGCTAAAGAGATGGCATACCAAGGGTCATAAAATCATAGAATCATAGAACTCACAGAATCACAGAATGGCCTAGGTTGAAAGGGACCTCAAAGATCACCTAGTTTCAACCCCCCCACCGTGGGCAGGGTTGCCAGCCACTAAAGCAGGCTGCCCACAGCCACATCCAGCCTCACCTTCAATGCCTCCAGGGATGGGGCATTCACAACCTCTCTGGACAACCTGCTCCACTGCATCACCACTCTCTGAGTGAAAAACTTCCTCCTAACATCTAACCTAAATTTCCACCATCTTAGTTTAAAACCATTCCCCCTCGTCTTATCACAATCAACCTCTGTAAACTGTCATTGCCCCCTCCTGTTTGTATTCTCTCCCTTCCAGTACTGGAAGGCCGCGGTGAGGTCTCCCCAGAGCCTGATCTTCTCCAAGCTAAACAAGCCCAGTTCCTACGGCCTGCCTTCTTAGAAGAGGTAGTCCAGTCCCCTGATCATCTTCGTGGCCCTCCTCTGGACCCTCTCCAACAGCTCCACATCTTTCCTGCATTGGGGGCCCCAGACCTGGACGCAGTAGTCCAGATGGAGCCGTAAAAGAAAGGACGCCCAAGTGCTCCTGTAGATCTCTGGCTGCACAGAGCAGAGGGCTCAATGTGCCCTCCAGAACCAACAGAGGGGAAAGTCTGATGCCACCCTGCGTCCATTCGTCACAGAGGCATCTCTGGATCTATCTGTGTTCATGACAAGAGGAGAGCAGGCCAACAGGCCCACCATCCCAAAAAGGGAGAGGGAGGAGAAGTGAAGGGAACAAAGAGGGAAAGAAATAATAACAATTACAGAAAAAAAAACACAGCGGCAACAACATGAGGAGGAAAGTTAATTTACTAATTCTAATAGCAGAAATACAGATTAGTTGGGATTGATGCTAATCAACCAAATAAATGAGGGAGAGACTGTCCAAAACCAGAGGCCTCACTCTAAAGCT
Organism: Oreortyx pictus; assembly: GCA_036925125.1. Lineage (NCBI taxonomy): Eukaryota > Metazoa > Chordata > Aves > Galliformes > Odontophoridae > Oreortyx > Oreortyx pictus. Next base: position 22,618,545 of record JAUPFR010000001.1, read on the forward strand.
GAAGGTGAGACGGCTAGGGAGCATGCAGTGCTGAGATGAGCAGTGAGAGGGCGCTCTGGTGTCTTGTGAGCACTTTGATCTTTCCCTCTAACAGACATCTGCTGCTGAGCTCCGTGGAAATGCTGGTTCTCTCTGCCATCGTCTTCAGGCCTTCAGCTGGCCATCTCTAAGAGGGCATGCATGTTCCGCGGCTGTCTTCTGCCTGAAAAGCATCCAGCCAAACTCTGGGCTTACGTGGCCCTCAAGGCCAAGCACCAGACGTGGGCCAAGTCAAAGGGCGCGAGACCTGCCCCACAGTCTTCATGGAGCTCTATGGCCATAATGCCCTTGCTGCCCCAAGGGACTAAGGCAGTGCTGCCGCCACCAAGCTCCAGATGAACCCAATTAAGAAGTTTAGGACTGAGAAGTTTGGGCTAGAGCAGTAAGAACCTCAGAAGACGGCAGGCTCAGCACGTCATGGTGAGGCCAGCCTGCCCGAGGTGCCCGCCACCAACACCTCTGGTGTGGTGCCGCTGGAGCACAAGGGGTCCAGGTCTAGGGAGTGCCAACCGCCAAGGGGCAGAGCTGGGCTCCTCCTGCCACGTCGGGGTGGGCAGCAGGCTGCTGATGCCAGTGTCATAACGGGCACCGGCATGTCACCGTGGCAACGTCTATGACACGGCCAACCAGGAGAGCTCTAAAGGCTCCTGCGTTCTGAGGGAGCACCTGGCAGAGAGCTGATGCCTCTGGAAGGGATGAGCTCCCCTACGGCTGTTGCCAGTGCTGAGCAACGTGCTCGCGTGAAGCGGACCAAGATGAAATTCTGGGAGGATGGCCCCACCACAGAACGTGACTACAGAATGCCAGAGGTCACCGCCAAAGGTAAACAGGTCCACAGGCACCACAGTTGCAGAGCTGCCACCAAGTCCTCGTAGCGAGAAGGCGAGAGCCACCGCGGGGACCACCACGGAGCTGTCTCTTTGCGAGGCTGCAGACCGTGACTACACTTTCCATCTACCACCACCACCCTCCTGCCACGAGGCAGTGGGAGTGGGGAAGTGGCAGATGCAGAGTGTGACCTACTTTTCCTCTGCCCTCCAGAGCGACTTGCCATCTGGGATGCAGTGGCTGTCTACGTACAACAGCAGCTCCTGCTGCACAAGGTGGGTCAGCACCTCCTTCACTGTTGTCTGCTTGCACGGCAAGGGAGCCCCCTTGCCTTGGGCCACAGAATGCAATGTTTCCTCCCTGGCACACAAAGCTGCATAGTCACCCCCAAAATCCCTATATGCTACCAGTGGGCCTCCCGCATGCATGGTACGACTTGTGCTACGTGCTGTACTGTGCTGGGGCTGATCCCAGTCTCTGGAAGCCTCCGGATTCCACGCTGCTGCTTCTGCCCTGACTGCTGTGCTGAGGGCAAAGGGACGGAGAGGACCAGGCAGATCCTTGCCAAGGCCGTCCCGCTGCCCTGGCCTGAGCTTCTGAACAGTGGCAGAGGGCATGCCAGAACCTGAAGCACAGTCTCTGCACAGGGCAGCCTTCAGCTCTTCCTCCAGCCTTAACCCTTCTGCCCTTCCTTTCTCTTCCGTGCACAGGGGGTCCGAATTCCCACTTTTGGTTCCTTCAGCATTGTTTCCATGCGGATTGAGGCTGAGGGTCGAACCATTGTTGTGCAGTGGCCTGCGTTTTGCCTGGCCAGGAACCTTGTGGAAACACGTAACCTCATGCATAACAAGGAATACCTGCCAGGTAGGAGAGGGCTTAAAGCCTTTCAGGCTGCACAGACAGGACAAATGGGGCTACCGACTCCATCCTCAAAAGCAAACCCGCCCTCCATGGAGCCCATCCAAACATGGGCTCGTCCAGGCTGCCGACTGCAATGAGTAGCGCTTGGGAAGCAGCGGTGGAAGAGCCACTTTGTGATGGACTCTGACACTCCTGTGTGACTTTGCAGGCCATAAGGAGGTCGAGCCCCTCAAATACTCTGAGGTGGCCGCAGCCGCATCTGTGACCCGGCAGACAGGGAAGTCCTGCATATTCGGCACCACATTCCTCCTCTCCCACTGCCTGAGCAAGGGAGAGAACATTGCCTTTGTCCTGAAGGACATAGGAGTGCTCCTCATCGAAGGAACACGAGTACAAATGAAGTTCTACTACGACTTCCTCGAGAAGATCAACGGCAAAGAGAAACTAGAGAAAGTTGTTTTCAAGGTGAGCTTTGGCTTTCTCCCTGGCTTGGGCGGTCCCATGGCCCTCGCTTTGCCTTCATGTGGCCCACCAGGACACGGCCAGCTGCTCGGTGGTGCTGCCAGCTCCCCCTGCCTTGGGGCTCCCCCGGTACTCTCCAGTGCCTCAGCCGTGACAAGGACGTCCCACATCCTCACTGTTCTCCCCTCTAGGTCCCCGGGCTGATGGACATGCTGGTGTCCAGGGTGGCACCTGTAGCCTCTCTGACCTCCTCTGGCCGAGTCGTCGTCTTTCCCAAGTGAGTATGTTTGTGGCTGTAGCCGCTGCTTGATGCAGCTTCTCAGCTCTCCTTCAGTAGCGTTTGCTCCTTGCGACCGTGGGTGTCCTGTGATGGGAACACAGGCAAAACCAGCTCAGAGAAGTCTGCCAGAAAATAAACACTCCTGTGTTCCGGCTTGTCCCCAGATACCAGAGGGTCTGGGGGCAGCCAAGCTTAGGTTCTGAGGGATGCCCAATGTGGTGCTGTCATTCCATGAAGCATCGCTGTCGTGGATTTGCGCTGCACCACCCAATTCATCTCAGTGAGAGTGTTTGAATGGGCTCTTACAACGGCTCTTAAGGGATGTGGCCATGCCTATGGGGAACCCTCACAGCTCGCTTCATGTATCCTATGGCTTATTAACGCTGCTGATTACAGACTGGTTTGCATTGACTGCAAAGCATGTGAGGTTGACCAAGAACAGGAATAACACAGCTGACTACAATCACGTTAAATCGGGGCATAACCCTATAAAGGTTTCTGAGGTTCTCAAGGAAGCACTCAGCACAGCTGTGTGAGTCTCACCCAGCAGGTGTTGGGAGAGGGGAGCAAGACACAGCTCACTGTCTGCTACCAGTTTGTCTGTGATGTTATTCTCTCTTATGCCATCTTATGCTCTTGTTTACTTTCAAAGGGAGCATGAGTCATTGAGGTCAAATATACCTTTGTCACTCAATGTTTACTGCAAACACATTTTTCACAGAAAAGAGGACCAGAAAATGAGTTCTTATCCATTCCAATAGTACCACCAAATATTTCTTTGAGTCAGCGTACCAGGCTCCCCTGGTGCTTGCTAACATCTAAGGTCCCAGGTCACATTGCCTAGGGAACTTCAGGACGGCTTGACCTGCTCTCTAGAGGCTGACATTTTAGCACGTCACGTATTCTGCGTGTTCCTGGACTGCAGCCCATTCTGTGAGGGAGGGATGAAGGAATTCAGGTGACATTTTCATCCCATTGCGGCCAGGGTGACTCTGTTTCGCATGGCAGTTCTTGGTACTGGAGCGCAGACAAAGCCTGAGAATAGCAGCCTTTAAGCAGCGTGAAAATTTGCCTGTGAGCTGGTGATACCAGTGAGCAGAAAGGGCAGCTGGAGCCCTGGGTCACACCAATGTCTTCTCCTTTTGTACAGGTTTCAAGGGGAGTTTGTACCCAAACCACCGCCCCGGAAACCCCGGAAGGCCTTGGAAGCCCCTTTGCCACCTCTTGGACCGAGCACAAGACAACAAGTGATATCAGGAGGATGTCCAGGTGAGACTGCAGGCTCAGGCTTCGGATCTGAGCAGGCTCTTCCGTTAAGTGGACAAGAGCCCATTCTCCAGTCCCAGACAGTCACCGTATGGGGTGGAGGGGTGGGGATGGGGCTGCTGGGAGCCCCCATTTCACATGGCTGGCCCCTCTCCAGCCCTCAAGAGAACCCCAGGTCAGCGCGACAGCTCTGTGTGGGCACACTGCACAGTTGCAGCCAAGGGTTCTAGCTCGGCCTTGCGGGATACAGCCGCAAAGCCACCACCCACTCAAGCAGACCCCTCCCACTGTGTTCTTTCAGTCAGCTACAAGCGGATCTTGAGGCTTCTGTCCAAATGCAGCATAAGAAAATAAAGAAGGGGGAAACGCACTACAGAAGCAAAGCAAAGGACATGGCTCCAGCGCAGGCAGTGGAACCCCCAAAATACTCTCCCAAAAGCAAAGCAGAGGAGACAGAGCCAGCACAGGTGATGGAACCCCCAAAGTGCACTCCCAAAAGCAAAGCAGAGGAGATGGCTCCAGCGCAGGCAGCGCAACCTCCAAGTCGCAGAGAGGATCGCGGCGCAGTGAAAGCCCCAACTAGAGGACGAGAGCCAGAAAAGGCAGAAGCAAAGCCCACAGACCACTGTGGAGCCCTAGGCCTGCAGCAAACACCAATGGCAGCACTATGGTCTTCGAGCTCTGAGACCACCCTCCTCGAGGAGAGCTCCTACTACAGCTCCACTTCAGTGCCACGGATGCACAAGGGGACCACATCTAGGCAGAGTCAGCCACTGAAGACCAAAGCGGGGCTCCCCAGGCCAAGGATGTCCTATCCACGCTGATCAGGGCATGGGGTGCCCAGGAGAAATGGAGCTCCACCTGAGGCTGCAAAACAGGTGCGTGATTCCTGTCTGCCATTTGTGGGTGTCATCTCCTTGAAGAAATGCAGAGGTAGAGGAACAGTGGGGACTCACTGAGCCAAGACCCTTTGGCTCTGACAGACGGGGCAGCTGTATTCCTTAGAGCCTTGGGATCTCGAGTTCCTCATTTTCCAATGCCACACTCTTTCTACTGGTGATATATGGAGCACACCAAAGCCCACATGTAGCTAGGCATGAGACTTTTCCTTTCCAACTCGCTGCTCCTTTAAATCCCTGGTGTGGAGAGATGGTCTTTATGAGTGGGCCTGGCATACCTTAGCAGCAAAACACCACAGCTGCACAACTTGTATGAGAGGGATAAAGAGAGGGAGAGAAATGGCTGCTTCCCCTCTCTAATCTGACCTGAAGCCATATCTGGGGCATCTTAGAATCATAGGGGTTGGAAGGGACCTCAAGAAATCATCAAGTCCAACCCCCCTGCCAAAGCAGTTCCCTATACCAGGTCATGCAGGTACGCTTCCAGGTGGGTCTGGAATATCTCCCGAGAAGGAGATTCCACTGAGCTGCCACTCTATTTTCTGAGAAGAGTCTCTCTTCTTTTACAGAAACCCATTGCTTGTACAACCACATGGAAAGAGATGGAGGAAAATAACCAGAACGGTCTTGCAGAAAATGTTCCTTTGTTCTGCTTTGGTAATTGGTGCACTGAACAAGATACACTGGCCTCACAGAGACACTCTTTCCCCTTGAAATGCAGTTCCAACACGAAACAATTGCGATCCATCGTTTAATTTTGAATAAAAACTACTCCCCCATCAAAACAGTTTGTTAAGGAACCATGTTGTACTTGAAGAACTCAGCCTGGGCTGCAGAAGCAAAAGCCTGCTCCCTCAATCCCTGAAACAGTTTTACTCTTCAGCCTTCCTCAGGCGCTCAACCAGCTTTCTCTATGAGGGCATGGGTGTGCTCTTCCCAGACAGGTCATAGCTAGAGGTGAACGTGGCACCAGAAGAGGTGTGATGGGGCTGCAAGGAGCCCCGCGACTTCACAGGGCCAGCCTTTCCCCAGCTCAGCTGGGCAGCGGTGTGTGGCAAAGGCTGTATTGCAGCCTAGGGTCCTGGTTTGGGGTTCTAAGATGTGCCTCTTCTCAGCACTGCTGTCGTGAGCATTGTTCCAAGAACATTGTGGGGTTGAGATCATCTTAAGCTCTGCTTTTTGTAACTGGGCTATAAAGCAGAAAAAGTTAGGACGCCTTGGTTATGTGCTTTTATGTGCAAAATATATTCATCTTTACACCAATTAATCTGTTGATTCCTTTTGCTTAATGAGCAGGCAGCATGCCCCTAGAAAATCAACCCTTTCCAAAATATCCCATCTCAGGAAATTAGCAGAGTGAAATGAAGGCATATGCAGAAAGAATCCTCCTGCTCCCTTCTCTCATGAGGGAAAAAAAGAAAAAAGGTTTGCTGTTTTCTGCCATGCTTACTCATATTGCTTTCTTGGCTTTGAAAGGAAAGAGGAACCAGAGAAGAAAGCCTATCTTGCCATCAAAGAGGCTCAAACAAAGCAGCAGCTCCTTCTAATGTGCTCTTCCCTTCATCAGCCTCTGATGAGTGTTGTGGGGACCACCTCCACAAAGTGGTGGCGTTGAGAACAGCTGGAAAGCGAGCAGGAGGAGCCAAGAGTTGGGTTGGTACTACAGCTGCAATGCCTGCAGCTGCAGGAGGGCTTAGAAATACTCAAAACAGGGCTGGATCATTAGAAAATACTCATCCCTGTCACCCAAATTTGTGAAGCAGGCCATTTCTCATTTTCCTTGGACATTAAGTGCACACTCAGGGCAGGCAGAATGCTCAGAAGCTTTTAGCTACCTACTTTACACTGAATTCACCCATTCGCTTTTGCTGACTGAAAGGAAAGCCGAAAATGGCAGATATAAATAGCCCAACCTCTACCTCTCGCACCTCTACAGATACTCTTCGAACACCTCCAGTCTCAATACATGATACTTCTTGCTGCAAAAACTGCTAAAGCTTATAACATAAAAGAAAAAAGAAGGAAAGAATGAGGTTGACTGAGAGTATAGAAGCAGGTTTCCTCTACACAGGTCTTCCAACCACTCTACCCCAGATCTGCAGTGTTGCCTGGGGTTGTTGTGGACAAAGTGCAGGACCTGGCACTTGGTCTTGTTCGACCTCATCCCATTGGCTTCAGTCCAGCTATCCAGCCTGTCCAGATCCCTCTGTAGGACCTCGCTACCACCAGGCAGATTAACACTTCCAGCCAACCTGGTGTCGTCTGCAAACTTACTGAGGGTGCACTCAATGCCCTCGTCCAGGTCATTAATAAAGATATTGAAGAGGACAGGCCCCAGTACCGACCCCTGGGGAAAACCACTCATGATCAACTGGTCTACTGGTAAGTGTGGTGAGTAGTTCTCTATTGGAAGCAGTTTTGTTGATAGGTGAAACATTGGACTGGATGATCGCGTTAGGTCTTTTCCAACCTTGGTGATGGATGATTCAGTGACTCTCTGATTTGTTAAGTACCTCAGCCTTCTCCTTGTCTGCTGTAACCAACCTGCCTGGATTGCTTGCTATGGAGGGTACACCATCCTTAACTTTCCTTTCCAAGCTTATATATGCGTAGAAGAATTCCTTATTCTTCTTTGCAGCCCGTGCCAAGTCATTTGTGCATCGGCCTTCCTGACCCCATCCCTACACGGCATCCCTATACTCTTCCCGGACTACCTGTCTCTGCTTCCACAGCCAGTGCATTTTCTTCTTCCTCTCCAGTTTCACTGGCAAGTCCCAGTTCAGCCTTGTCTTTCTCTTTCCTTCAAAGGAGACCTGCATTGACTTGTATGCACCACAGCCTTACACGGGGAAACAAAACCCTATCCCTCACTGCCTGGGACATGAGGATGACGGGGATTTTCAGAGGGAGAATCACAGAATGATCAGTCAAAGTCATAGTCTGGTCCTATTTGGTGTCCAAACTTACATCACATTTCAGACAGTAATATCATAACTGCTGTCAATGGGTGGTCTGTCCCAGTGTGGTCTCTTGGGCATTTTGCGTCTACTTTTGGTGACAAAGACAAAATGTACTGGCTTAGTACAGTAAAGAGTATCCACTGCACACACCCCAACACTGTAAGTTAGTGAAATTTTTGACAGGTATGTCCAGGTGACCTTTTAACTCCAAGGGCATTAGAGTACTGTGTTCAGTTTTGGGCCCCTCACTACAAGAAAGACATCGAGGCCCTGGAGCGTGTTCCGAGAAGGGCAACAAAACTGGTGAGGGATCTGGAGCACAGGTCTTACGAGGAGCGGCTGAGGGAGCTGGGATTGTTTAGTCTGGAGAAAAGGAGGCTCAGAGGAGACCTCATCGCACTCTACCACTTCCTGAAGGGAGGCTGTGGTGAGGAGGGGGTCGGCCTCTTCTCCCAGATAACTAATGACAGGACGAGAGGGAATGGCCACAAGTTGCGCCGAGGAAGATTTAGATTAGATTTGAGGAAAAATTTTTTCTCTGAAAGAGTGGTCAGGCACTGGAATGGCCTGCCTAGGGAGGTGGTTGAGGCACCGTCCCTAGCGCTGTTCAAGAAGTGTTTAGATGAGGTGCTAAGGGATGTGATTAAGTAGCTTGGTGGGTAGGGATGGTGGTGGGAGGATGGTTGGACTAGATGATCTTGTAGGTCCTTTCCAACCTAATGTGTCTATGAATCTATGAATCTATCTGTGAAGAGAGCATCAAATGACAACTGGCAATCACAGAGAATCACAGAATCATAGGGGTTGGAAGGGACCTCTAGAGATCAAGTCCAACCCCCTGCCAAAGCAGGCTCCCTACACCAGGAAAGGCAATCCTTGATCCACTTTAAAAGCAGTCTTGCACATCTCTTTTCCTTGACAGAAAGCAGGCTAAAGAGATGGCATACCAAGGGTCATAAAATCATAGAATCATAGAACTCACAGAATCACAGAATGGCCTAGGTTGAAAGGGACCTCAAAGATCACCTAGTTTCAACCCCCCCACCGTGGGCAGGGTTGCCAGCCACTAAAGCAGGCTGCCCACAGCCACATCCAGCCTCACCTTCAATGCCTCCAGGGATGGGGCATTCACAACCTCTCTGGACAACCTGCTCCACTGCATCACCACTCTCTGAATGAAAAACTTCCTCCTAACATCTAACCTAAATTTCCACCATCTTAGTTTAAAACCATTCCCCCTCGTCTTATCACAATCAACCTCTGTAAACTGTCATTGCCCCCTCCTGTTTGTATTCTCTCCCTTCCAGTACTGGAAGGCCGCGGTGAGGTCTCCCCAGAGCCTGATCTTCTCCAAGCTAAACAAGCCCAGTTCCTACGGCCTGCCTTCTTAGAAGAGGTAGTCCAGTCCCCTGATCATCTTCGTGGCCCTCCTCTGGACCCTCTCCAACAGCTCCACATCTTTCCTGCGTTGGGGGCCCCAGACCTGGACGCAGTAGTCCAGATGGAGCCGTAAAAGAAAGGACGCCCAAGTGCTCCTGTAGATCTCTGGCTGCACAGAGCAGAGGGCTCAATGTGCCCTCCAGAACCAACAGAGGGGAAAGTCTGATGCCACCCTGCGTCCATTCGTCACAGAGGCATCTCTGGATCTATCTGTGTTCATGACAAGAGGAGAGCAGGCCAACAGGCCCACCATCCCAAAAAGGGAGAGGGAGGAGAAGTGAAGGGAACAAAGAGGGAAAGAAATAATAACAATTACAGAAAAAAAAACACAGCGGCAACAACATGAGGAGGAAAGTTAATTTACTAATTCTAATAGCAGAAATACAGATTAGTTGGGATTGATGCTAATCAACCAAATAAATGAGGGAGAGACTGTCCAAAACCAGAGGCCTCACTCTAAAGCTGAAGGTGAGACGGCTAGGGAGCATGCAGTGCTGAGATGAGCAGTGAGAGGGCGCTCTGGTGTCTTGTGAGCACTTTGATCTTTCCCTCTAACAGACATCTGCTGCTGAGCTCCGTGGAAATGCTGGTTCTCTCTGCCATCGTCTTCAGGCCTTCAGCTGGCCATCTCTAAGAGGGCATGCATGTTCCGCGGCTGTCTTCTGCCTGAAAAGCATCCAGCCAAACTCTGGGCTTACGCGGCCCTCAAGGCCAAGCACCAGACGTGGGCCAAGTCAAAGGGCGCGAGACCTGCCCCACAGTCTTCATGGAGCTCTATGGCCATAATGCCCTTGCTGCCCCAAGGGACTAAGGCAGTGCTGCCGCCACCAAGCTCCAGATGAACCCAATTAAGAAGTTTAGGACTGAGAAGTTTGGGCTAGAGCAGTAAGAACCTCAGAAGACGGCAGGCTCAGCACGTCATGGTGAGGCCAGCCTGCCCGAGGTGCCCGCCACCAACACCTCTGGTGTGGTGCCGCTGGAGCACAAGGGGTCCAGGTCTAGGGAGTGCCAACCGCCAAGGGGCAGAGCTGGGCTCCTCCTGCCACGTCGGGGTGGGCAGCAGGCTGCTGATGCCAGTGTCATAACGGGCACCGGCATGTCACCGTGGCAACGTCTATGACACGGCCAACCAGGAGAGCTCTAAAGGCTCCTGCGTTCTGAGGGAGCACCTGGCAGAGAGCAGATGCCTCTGGAAGGGATGAGCTCCCCTACGGCTGTTGCCAGTGCTGAGCAACGTGCTCGCGTGAAGCGGACCAAGATGAAATTCTGGGAGGATGGCCCCACCACAGAGCGTGACTACAGAATGCCAGAGGTCACCGCCAAAGGTAAACAGGTCCACAGGCACCACAGTTGCAGAGCTGCCACCAAGTCCTCGTAGCGAGAAGGCGAGAGCCACCGCGGGGACCACCACGGAGCTGTCTCTTTGCGAGGCTGCGGACCGTGACTACACTTTCCATCTACCACCACCACCCTCCTGCCACGAGGCAGTGGGAGTGGGGAAGTGGCAGATGCAGAGTGTGACCTGCTTTTCCTCTGCCCTCCAGAGCGACTTGCCATCTGGGATGCAGTGGCTGTCTACGTACAACAGCAGCTCCTGCTGCACAAGGTGGGTCAGCACCTCCTTCACTGTTGTCTGCTTGCACGGCAAGGGAGCCCCCTTGCCTTGGGCCACAGAATGCAGTGTTTCCTCCCCGGCACACAAAGCTGCATACTCACCCCCAAAATCCCTATATGCTACCAGTGGGCCTCCCGCATGCATGGTACGACTTGTGCTACGTGCTGTACTGTGCTGGGGCTGATCCCAGTCTCTGGAAGCCTCCGGATTCCACGCTGCTGCTTCTGCCCTGACTGCTGTGCTGAGGGCAAAGGGACGGAGAGGACCAGGCAGATCCTTGCCAAAGCTGTCCCGCTGCCCTGGCCTGAGCTTCTGAACAGTGGCAGAGGGCATGCCAGGACCTGAAGCACAGTCTCTGCACAGGGCAGCCTTCAGCTCTTCCTCCAGCCTTAACCCTTCTGCCTTTCCTTTCTCTTCCATGCACAGGGGGTCCGAATTCCCACTTTTGGTTCCTTCAGCATTGTCTCCAAGTGGATCGTGGATGAGGATGAAACCATAATAATGCAGTGGCCTGCGTTTTGCCTGTCCAGGAACCTTGTGGAAACACGTAACCTCATGCATAATAAGGAATACCTGCCAGGTAGGAGAGGGCTTAAAGCCTTTCAGGCTGCACAGACAGGACAAATGGGGCTACCGACTCCATCCTCAAAAGCAAACCCGCCCTCCATGGAGCCCATCCAAACATGGGCTCGTCCAGGCTGCCGACTGCGATGAGTAGCGCTTGGGAAGCAGCAGTGGAAGAGCCACTTTGTGATGGACTCTGACACTCCTGTGTGACTTTGCAGGCCATAAGGAGGTCGAGCCCCTCAAATACTCTGAGGTGGCTGCAGCCGCATCCGTGACCCGGCAGACAGGGAAGTCCTGCATATTCGGCACCACATTCCTCCTCTCCCACTGCCTGAGCAAGGGAGAGAACATTGCCTTTGTCCTGAAGGACATAGGAGTGCTCCTCATCGAAGGAACACGAGTACAAATGAAGTTCTACTACGACTTCCTCGAGAAGATCAACGGCAAAGAGAAACTAGAGAAAGTTGTTTTCAAGGTGAGCTTTGGCTTTCTCCCTGGCTTGGGCGGTCCCATGGCCCTCGCTTTGCCTTCATGTGGCCCACCAGGACACGGCCAGCTGCTCGGTGGTGCTGCCAGCTCCCCCTGCCTTGGGGCTCCCCCGGTACTCTCCAGTGCCTCAGCCGTGACAAGGACGTCCCACATCCTCACTGTTCTCCCCTCTAGGTCCCCGGGCTGATGGACATGCTGGTGTCCAGGGTGGCACCTGTAGCCTCTTTGACCTCCTCTGGCCGAGTCGTCGTCTTTCCCAAGTGAGTATGTTTGTGGCTGTAGCCGCTGCTTGATGCAGCTTCTCAGCTCTCCTTCAGTAGCGTTTGCTCCTTGCGACCGTGGGTGTCCTGTGATGGGAACACAGGCAAAACCAGCTCAGAGAAGTCTGCCAGAAAATAAACACTCCTGTGTTCCGGCTTGTCCCCAGATACCTGAGGGGCTGGGGGCGGCCAAGCTTAGGTTCTGAGGGATGCCCAATGTGGTGCTGTCATTCCATGAAGCATCGCTGTCGTGGATTTGCGCTGCACCACCCAATTCATCTCAGTGAGAGTGTTTGAATGGGCTCTTACAACGGCTCTTAAGGGATGTGGCCATGCCTATGGGGAACCCTCACAGCTCGCTTCATGTATCCTATGGCTTATTAACGCTGCTGATTACAGACTGGTTTGCATTGACTGCAAAGCATGTGAGGTTGACCAAGAACAGGAATAACACAGCTGACTACAATCACGTTAAATCGGGGCATAACCCTATAAAGGTTTCTGAGGTTCTCAAGGAAGCACTCAGCACAGCTGTGTGAGTCTCACCCAGCAGGTGTTGGGAGAGGGGAGCAAGACAAAGCTCATTGTCTGCTACCAGTTTGTCTGTGATGTTATTCTCTCTTATGCAATCTTATGCTCTTGTTTACTTTCAAATGGAGCATGAGTCATTGAGGTCAAATATACCTTTGTCACTCAATGTTTACTGCAAACACATTTTTCACAGAAAAGAGGACCAGAAAATGAGTTCTTATCCATTCCAATAGTACCACCAAATATTTCTTTGAGTCAGCGTACCAGGCTCCCCTGGTGCTTGCTAACATCTAAGGTCCCAGGTCACATTGCCTAGGGAACTTCAGGACGGCTTGACCTGCTCTCTAGAGGCTGACATTTTAGCACGTCACGTATTCTGTGTGTTCCTGGACTGCAGACCTTTCTGTGAAGGGGGGATGAAGGAATTCAGGTGACATTATCATCCCATTGTGGCCAGGGTGACTCTGTTTCGCAGGACAGTCCTTGGTATTGGAGCGCAGACAGAGCTTGAGAATAACGACCTTTAAGCAATCTGCCTGTGAGCTGGTGATCCCAGAGAGCAGAAAGGGCAGCTGGAGCCCTGGGTCACACCAATGTCTTCTCCTTTTGTACAGGTTTCAAGGGGAGTCTGTACCCAAACCACCGCACCAGAAGTCTCACAAGGCCTCAGAATGCCCTTTGCCACCTTTTGGACAGGGCAGGAATGGTAAAGTAGCTGCCATCTCCTTTGCGTACCACACGCAATTTACGTGCCCAAAGGCTCTGGCTTTTGCAACAAATCCTGCCTGCTTGGCATAACCTCTTGTCCTGACAACACGTCATTTGGGACTGGCCTGAGCACCGCTGCGTGTCACCGGTCCAGCAGTTTGAGTCACTCTTCTCTGACAAGATCTCTCCTTCCCAATTGCAGCAGAATTTCCTCAACTGCCACCCCTCCCCAGCTGGATCAACGTTACTTTTATAGTGAAAACAGAGACCGATAAGGAAACAGGTGATATTGGGAGGATGTCCAGGTGAGACTTCAAGTTCAGGCTTGGGATCTGAACGGCCTCTTCCACTGAGAGGACAAGAGCCCATTCCCCAGTCACCATCTGGGGTGGAGGGATGGGGATGATGCAGCTGGGAGCCCCCATTTCACATGGCTGGCCCCTCTCCAGCCCTCAAGAGAACCCCAGCTCAGCACGACAGCTCTGTGTGGGCACACCGCACAGTTGCAGCCAAGGGTTTAGCTCGGCCTTGCGGGATACAGCCGCAAAGCCACCACCCACTCAAGCAGACCCCTCCCACTGTGTTCTTTCAGTCAGCTGCCAGCAGTCCCGGAAGCTTCTGTCCAAATGCAGCCAAAGCAAATAAAGAATGGAAAATGTACTACCAAAAGGAAAGCGAAGGACATGGCTCGAGCACAGGCAGTGAAACCTCCAAAATCGTCAATCAAAAGAAAATCAAAAGACGTGACTCCAGCACAGGCAGTGGAACCCCCAAAATACTCTCCCAAAAGCAAAGCAGAGGAGACAGAGCCAGCACAGGTGATGGAACCCCCAAAGTGCACTCCCAAAAGCAAAGCAGAGGAGATGGCTCCAGCGCAGGCAGCGCAACCTCCAAGTCGCAAAGAGGATCGCGGCGCAGTGAAAGCCCCAACTAGAGGACGAGTGCCAGAAAAGGCAGAAGCAAAGCCCACAGACCACTGTGGAGCCCTAGGCCTGCAGCAAACACCAATGGCAGCACTATGGTCTTCGAGCTCTGAGACCACCCTCCTCGAGGAGAGCTCCTATTACAGCTCCACTTCAGTGCCACGGATGCACAAGGGGACCACATCTAGGCAGAGTCAGCCACTGAAGACCAAAGCGGGGCTCCCCAGGCCAAGGATGTCCTATCCACGCTGATCAGGGCATGGGGTGCCCAGGAGAAATGGAGCTCCACCTGAGGCTGCAAAACAGGTGCGTGATTCCTGTCTGCCATTTGTGGGTGTCATCTCCTTGAAGAAATGCAGAGGTAGAGGAACAGTGGGGACTCACTGAGCCAAGACCCTTTGGCTCTGACAGACGGGGCAGCTGTATTCCTTAGAGCCTTGGGATCTCGAGTTCCTCATTTTCCAATGCCACACTCTTTCTACTGGTGATATATGGAGCACACCAAAGCCCACATGTAGCTAGGCATGAGACTTTTCCTTTCCAACTCGCTGCTCCTTTAAATCCCTGGTGTGGAGAGATGGTCTTTATGGGTGGGCCTGGCATAGCTTAGCAGCAAAACACCACAGCTGCACAACTTGTATGAGAGGGATAAAGAGAGGGAGAGAAATGGCTGCTTCCCCTCTCTAATCTGACCTGAAGCCATATCTGGGGCATCTTAGAATCATAGGGGTTGGAAGGGACCTCAAGAAATCATCAAGTCCAACCCCCCTGCCAAAGCAGTTCCCTATACCAGGTCACGCAGGTACGCTTCCAGGTGGGTCTGGAATATCTCCCGAGAAGGAGATTCCACTGAGCTGCCACTCTATTTTCTGAGAAGAGTCTCTCTTCTTTTACAGAAACCCATCGCTTGTACGACCACGTGGAAAGAGATGGAGGAAAATACCAGAACGGTCTTGCAGAAAATGTTCCTTTGTTCT
Organism: Oreortyx pictus; assembly: GCA_036925125.1. Classification (NCBI taxonomy): domain Eukaryota; kingdom Metazoa; phylum Chordata; class Aves; order Galliformes; family Odontophoridae; genus Oreortyx; species Oreortyx pictus. The sequence goes on from JAUPFR010000001.1 coordinate 22,633,650, forward strand.
GCTTTGGTAATTGGTGCACTGAACAAGATACATTGGCCTCACAGAGACACTCTTTCCCCTTGAAATGCAGTTCCAACACGAAACAATTGCGATCCATCGTTTAATTTTGAATAAAAACTACTCCCCCATCAAAACAGTTTGTTAAGGAACCATGTTGTACTTGAAGAACTCAGCCTGGGCTGCAGAAGCAAAAGCCTGCTCCCTCAATCCCTGAAACAGTTTTACTCTTCAGCCTTCCTCAGGCGCTCAACCAGCTTTCTCTATGAGGGCATGGGTGTGCTCTTCCCAGACAGGTCATAGCTAGAGGTGAACGTGGCACCAGAAGAGGTGGGATGGGGCTGCAAGGAGCCCCGCGACTTCACAGGGCCAGCCTTTCCCCAGCTCAGCTGGGCAGCGGTGTGTGGCAAAGGCTGTATTGCAGCCTAGGGTCCTGGTTTGGGGTTCTAAGATGTGCCTCTTCTCAGCACTGCTGTCGTGAGCATTGTTCCAAGAACATTGTGGGGTTGAGATCATCTTAAGCTCTGCTTTTTGTAACTGGGCTATAAAGCAGAAAAAGTTAGGACACCTTGGTTATGTGCTTTCATGTGCAAAATATATTCATCTTTACACCAATTAATCTGTTGATTCCTTTTGCTTAATGAGCAGGCAGCATGCCCCTAGAAAATTAACCCTTTCCAAAATATCCCATCTCAGGAAATTAGCAGAGTGAAATGAAGGCATATGCAGAACGAATCCTCCTGCTCCCTTCTCTCATGAGGGAAAAAAAGAAAAAAGGTTTGCTGTTTTCTGCCGTGCTTACTCATATTGCTTTCTTGGCTTTGAAAGGAAAGAGGAACCAGAGAAGAAAGCCTATCTTGCCATCAAAGAGGCTCAAACAAAGCAGCAGCTCCTTCTAATGTGCTCTTCCCTTCATCAGCCTCTGATGAGTGTTGTGGGGACCACCTCCACAAAGTGGTGGCGTTGAGAACAGCCTGAAAGCGAGCAGGAGGAGCCAAGAGTTGGGTTGGTACTACAGCTGCAATGCCTGCAGCTGCAGGACGGCTTAGAAATACTTAAAACAGGGCTGGATCATTAGAAAATACTCATCCCTGTCACCCAAATTTGTGAAGCAGGCCATTTCTCATTTTCCTTGGACATTAAGTGCACACTCAGGGCAGGCAGAATGCTCAGAAGCTTTTAGCTACCTACTTTACACTGAATTCACCCATTCGCTTTTGCTGACTGAAAGTGAAGTCGAAAATAGCAGATATAAATATCCCAACCTCTACCTCTTGCACCTCTACAGATACTCTTCAAACACCTCCAGTCTGAACATAGGATACTTCTCGCTGCAAAAAGTGCTAAAGCTTATAACATAAAAGAAAAAAGAAGGAAAGAATGAGGTTGATTAAGAGCATAGAAGCGGTGCTAGAAATGAAACATAAGGAAAGCAGCTAGCTCCCACTTTTAAGATTTTTGCATAGCATTCGAAACTTATCTTTCAAAATTGGTTTGTTCCTTTTTCAGACTGAAATAAAATAAAATAAAATAAAATAAAATAAAATAAAATAAAATAAAATAAAAAAACAGAAGTTGTTTCCACCCTATATAGGTAATTGTCTCAAACAAAACCTGTCATGTTGAAATGCAATTTGTTGTCTCATTATAGAAATTACAGGCAGAAAAATTGCACCCAGTTCAGGCTTTAAATGAATTTTTTGCACTGATTTACAAATGTTAAGTGGTTTGAGTTATTGATACTGTGCCCAGAATGAAAATAATGTTGGATCGTTTCAAAGTAGCTACACATTCCCTTCAGCAGATGTAAGTTCATTATTTTATTCATGGTCACTCAAAATCAGCATCACAGCTTCATTGTTTACCAAATGCTGGCCGTAAGTGGTAGACACGATGTGCAGGTTGAACAGCTGAATATACACATGAATGTGATAATCAATAGCTGGCATTTTTTACCAATTCAAAATGAGTTGGTTACATTTCAAACTGACCGCCAATGGAGAGGAAAAACACTCTGTACGTATACAAAATCTGGTAGCATGCTCTCTCAACATGGAGATGCAACCTAAGGAAGGTAAAAAAAAAAAAAAAATCACCTTTTTTTGCCGCAATGTATTTTAGCTGTATTACATTGCAGTAATATTTATGGCTTATACTCAACAAATCTACTAGCTATATACAAAAAGGGTAAAGAGGACTGTTAATGCTTCCCACTTTTGTTCTTCATTTGAGGAAATGAAGGACGAATTCAAGATCCTCAAGTACGTTCAATCACAAATTCAGTGCAGGTGTGGGACTAATTATCTCTGAGTATTAGAGAGAGTGATTTGCTAAAGGTCGCCAGGAAGCCTGCGACCATTTCAAAAAAGGAACATGAATCAGGTGAATATGAATCCAAATCTAGAACTGAGCACTGCTTCTGACTTCCACAGGGAGTTATTTACAAACACCGAGGAGACTGCTTTGATGGGAATCTCACTGGTTCTTTGCAGCTATGCAAACAACTGACTAATCAGCAAAAGGAGCTGTGGTTTTGCAAAGTATCTGTCATCCTGCAGTGATTATTCTGTATATGGTGTTTAAGTGTCAGCTGGCTTGACTCTGGAAAAACAAGCTAAGCTAACTAAGAAAAAGGATTAGGAAAAATAGTTTTAAATTGGAAGAGGGTAGATTTAGACTAGGTATTAGGAAGAAATTCTTTACTGTGAGGGTGGTGAGACACTGGAACAGGTTGCCCAGTGAGGCTGTGGATGCCTGCTCTCTGGAAGCATTCAAGGCCAGGCTGGATGGGGCTGTGAGCAAACTGGTCTAGAGGGAGGTGTCCCTGCCTAAAGCAGGGGTTGGAACTAGATGGTCTTAAAGGTCCCTTCTAACCCAAACCATTCTGTTATTCTCACTCACGCTCTCCCATGAGAATAGCTGTCATGGTGTAAATTTGCCTTTTGTTAACTTGTTCATGTAGTCACTTCTGACTTTGAGGATTAGCAGATGTGTCCCAAAGGTGAAAAGTGGCCAGCTCTTTGTCTTTTATCCCACTTTTTATGGTAAGTTATGTTCAAGTACTTTGTGGGTTTTTTTTTTTTTGCTTGTCTAGTTTTGAATATGAAATAGGCTCAGTGCAATTCTCTGACAGAAGTTCTATCATTGCTAAGCTGATTAGAAATCCAGAAGCAACACAGCTGAGCTCCATTATAAGCTATCAGTAACAATCACCACTGGGAATTATTGTATACTCCCAAAGAACAAAATCCATTTTAAATCGGAATGAAAGATGTAGGACACTCAAGGAAGCTTGGAAGGTGACTGGGTAGTGTTATCAGTTAAACAGTTTTTTAAAAGTAACCATTTTTCAAAGCTTTATCTTCTCATGTGGTATAAGACCAGACCCTCAGGGATTCTGGATCTCATCAGAGGCAAAATTTGGCAGGAAAGAGAGAGAGTTGGCTGTAAATCGTTTCTGATGGCTTGGTTCCTTGAAAGACTGCTGTAGTATAATCACTGAACTTCTCAGAGCACCCAACCACGCAATTGCCATACTCTTAAGAGGGCTCCAACAAAATGCCTCTGACATGCACTGTCAAGGAGCAAAATAGCTGTCACATGTACAGAACCCCTGCCATGGATTGAAGCCTTGAAGTCTGCGCTCAGCTCACTTCCTGAAGCTGAAGGACATTTCACTCTCTGCCCACTGCTGTTTGACACAATTATCACGACCCAAACTTGATGCTGACCAGCTATGTGCCTCTGTATGAACGCGTGACATGAAAAGCAGCATGCCATCAGCCCTGTTACAGACCCAGTCCTGATGGCTCCATTCTCAGAACAGCACAGGGAGATGTACGGTGGGGTGACAGTGGAAAATTAGCAGAGTTTAGTGCCAACCATCAGCATCCTTACATTTATTTGTAGAACACTGAGTTCAGTAGCTACCAGTTCTTCCTCATCTTCATCTGAAATAGCCTCTTGCTACCTTGCTGTTATTCAATCCTTGTCATGACCTGGGCCATCTCCCTGAGTGATCATTGCTGCCACTTAATAAGGAAATGTGGTCTTACGTAAGCAGCTAGATTAACAGGCATTAATAGTACAGCAAAATTATTGAAATTTCCTCAGACTTCTTTTTCTTTGAGCTACTTCCTTCCTAATTTGGAAGAATAATTTCTATTTGCAAGAGGAAACCACACATTCCCTATAAATCAACCTTCTTCTCTGTGTTGAACTAGCTAGCATACAGCAAGACAAGAGGTCGAGGAATGGAACAATTCTCTCTCCCCAAAACCAGAAAAGAACCTCATACTGTCCACTGAGAGTGATCTCAGATGGCTGAGAATGCTCATTTTTAAGAATACCTTTGAACACGTTTGTTTACATTTGAATCTAAAGCTGAACTGACTTGAACACTGAAGGGTCATCCCAAAGCCCCTGCTCCCATGGCAACATTATCTATACTTAGGATCTTTTTTTCTTCTCAGAGTGCCCTCTTCCTTAGATGCTTTTTTATACGCTTCCATAAAATGAAAGATACCGTACTAGGATTTAGCAGTGACTGGCAAAGAGCACTGCAATGCCCAGTACAGGCAGAGGATGATGCTGGATATGGGGAGCTGTTCATTGTGGTACCACCTGTCTCTAGAGATGGTGCTAGCTTACAGCCCTGCACTGCTTCACGACATGCACTGTGCCTTTACTCCTCAGTGTCCCTTGGCTCCTAACTTGCATATTCCAGGTCATCTGCTGAGGATAAAGGGCCACTTCTTAGCTATAACACCTCTGTGAGAGGCAAACCAGCAGGTGTTGTGGATCTTTGTTTAAGTAACATAAAAATAGAAGTCTAGTTTACTTTAGTGATGATACCAATCAACTTCAGCTCAAATTCCCAGTCAGAGTTCTTCTAATTTCCATATATGCCAATATAAGACAGATATTAAACTGCTGCTTGGACCTAAACCATAGGTCCTTCAAAAATTCTGTTGCCCAGATTTTAGATTAATTACTAATCCTACTACCTGATGCCAAAATTCTTAATTTCTCACCCCCATCACCTCTTCCGGAACTGAGGCTATCTGCATCTGCAAGAGAATTATGAGTCAATCATGAGTCCTAACAAGCCAAATGCTGCACACAATTATCTGCCTATTTACAGTTTTAAAGACACATTAATCATGTTAAGAGTTGCAGTGACTTACAGGCAATCAGGATCCCTGGGATGGGTTTCACTCCTCCTGGCTGACACAGTCAGTTGGCATATTTTGTCAGTGTAGGTCATACAGAAGTGTATACACTCTTGTGAAGGCAGATCTGGTGCTAGGAGCTGGCTGGAAATCTGCAGCTTCTAATACACACTTGTAGTCCCAATTCCAGTATTTGAACATGGAATGTTTTTTTCTTTTGTTTGGTAAACCTCTTTTGGAAGACAGTGTTGTCTGCTATGTGATCGTTGAGGTGAGACAGCACTGACCATAACAGACAATCTTTTGCTGACTGTGTTGGACCTGATTCCACACAAAACCCCAAAGTCTTAAGGTACCCCACGCAGCATTTGACTTTGTGTTTCCCCCCCAGGTACTGCTTATGCCATGACTGCACAGCTCTCTTTAAACTTTCCAGTAAGAACCTCTTCTGCTGATTATGTGTGCAGATGTACTGTAGCTGACAAACACAGTAGACTTCAAGTCTAAAAGACAATGGAGGACACTTTCTGCTCTTCTAAAAACTTTCATATTAGAGACAGTTCCCTAATCAAACATTAGGGACTGCATCAGGTGGCTGCTTGTCTATATGCTCTCCCAAGGCATTTCACAAACTCACAGATAGAGATCACGGAGGCAGCAGCAATCTGCACACTGAGATGGACAGGTTTTAAAATGCAGTGACAAATGTAACCAGCATCTGCTGCAGGTACAATGCCATTCATTCTTTTTTGCATACAGAAACAAGCATGGACTTCATTCTTTTGCCACTGTATTGGGACCTTAATGATATTTACCTCAGTTACAGCGGAGACTTTTGTATGATTGTGCACCAAAAAATATTAATGTTCTTGAACTGTTTAAAAACATGGAACAGAACATGGGACAGGATGCCATCCTGAATGAATTAGGAGAAAATGTTGGCCTTGTACCACTGTCTCCACTGTTGTTTTTTTTTTTCACTGAATCTTTCAGAATCAACTTTTTAGGGAGAAGGCCAAGTTCAAGACTTCCATGGAGTTATGCCAAGAGAGAATTTGGCCCCAGTGTTTCTTTTCATGTATGACAAACTGGCAGCCTTGTGCCTGTAGCCAAAGTGAGCAGATGTAAGGAATTCTCGTGACAATTTTATTCTTGTATGCCTCAACAAAACATAAAATATTGCAAATAGGTCTTTTCAGCCTATCACTTTATACATCAAATGTGACTATCAGGTGTCCAGAAGCATTCATTTTAGTTTACATTGAGCTCTGGAAGCCATCACAGAACAGCCAGTAACTGTTAATGTGTTGACTATTCTGCTGTTCTTCCTTTCCAGCTCCTGAAAAAAAGTGCAGAAGCAGCAAAGCTGCTAAAGAAGTGACAGATAACCTTGTAATTCAGAGGTCACAAAATGCAGAAGGACTTTCAGCTGTTAGGCCTCATCTACCGAACAGAGCTGTTGAAGAGAAAATTGTAAAAAAACTAAAAGATGTGACAGTACGTTCACAGATTTACATGTAGGTCTCCATTTAAACTCAGTAACTAACTTATCCCAGCCCCACCAGTATCCTACAACACTCACGAGTTTAAGCATTCTTTAGAATGGAAACATTTCCACATTAAGTGCTGGAGAATCACAAGGAATTGTGTGAAGACAAATCTAACTTCCACATCTTCAGATCAAGACTAGAATTTTTTATTTCAGTGACAGCACTCCAGATTTCGTAAGAATGAAGTGAGTCTTTTATCACTTACTGTGCTTTGAGAAGAGTGAGAGAGGCTGGTTTACTGTTTTGTTTGTTTTGTTTTGTTTTTGTTTTCAGGCATTTAATAAAAAGTTCTTCAACTGTATATCTTTGACTTCAGCTTATTTAGCCTGTTTAAGAGCTTTTAGGTTGTTTATTTAATTTTCTGGGCTCCCTGGTACAAAAAATGACAGGGACTTCCTTGAAAGAGTCCAGCAGAGGGCCACAGAGATGATAAAGGGCATGGAAAACCTTCCTTAGGAGGAAGGACTGGGAGACCTGGGGCTGTTCAGCCTTGAGAAAAGAAGACTCAGAGGGGATCTGATCCACGTCTATAAGTATCTAAGGAGCGGGAGACAGAGGGATGAGGCTGGACTCTTCTCAGCAGTGTGTGGTGATAGGACAAGTGGAAATGGCCACAAACTGAAGCATACGCTCTGCACAAATGCGTGTGGGAACTTCTTCACAGTGCAGAGATGGAGCACTGGCACAGGCTGCACAGAGAGGTGGTGGAGTCTCCTTCTCTGGAGACATTCCAGACCCGCCTGGACACCTACCTGTGCAACCTGGGCTAGGGAGCTGCTTTGGCAGGGGGTTGGACTTGATCTCTAGAAATCCCTTCAAACTCCTACAATTCTGTGATTTATCAGTTGTCTTCTTCTTATGATTCTGGGACTCTTGACAGGTGCAGCATTACAAATGACAGCGACAGTCCACGTGCCACAAAAACTTCTGGGTAAGTAGTTGATAGAACACAATCTGGCTAGTAGAGCAACCACATGAGAATAGGAAGAGAGAATTTAGCACGTTTTCCCTTCAAGGAATTTTTCTTAATGGCTCATATTTTACCTCTTCCCTTCCTTCTCCTCCCCTACCCTCTTTACCTCTTTCCTCCTCTCTCATCCCATTCCGTTTTCCTTCCTTTCCCTTGCCTTGCCTTCCCTGCACAACTTCAAATCATGCCCCATATTTTTTTCTTCATTCCTCCCAAAACTCACTGCATGAGTTTCTGCAGTTGGTATCTCCTTTGAAAGTCCAGTTTTCCTTCAGGATATATTTCTTCCTTATGTCTTCCACTATGAAGCACAAAGTCTGACTGTGCACATCAGCTACGCATGGGAGGAACATTTTGAGAAGGAGAATGGGAGAAGACAGTGACAGAACTGACCTAAAATGTCAAAGCTGTCTTGCATTAGATATCCCTTAGGCATGACTTTCTGTCTGTGCAGAAGCATACACAGCCTCCCTTAACTAGAAATTCGTATATAGGCATAAACAAATGGTAAGAAAGAATCAAGAGAGAATGGCTTTTGTTGGGAACACGATGTCAAACTACTCCAGGCCTAAGCCATGTTATTAAGCACAGCTACTGCTACAGGAGAGAGGATTAACCTCACACACTGCATTTTGCTTTAATCACTAGCTTTGCCCATTAGCTGTAATTGAATTTACTTCATGGGGTAGCCACGATCCACGTTTAAATTACTTTGAAGCATATATTTTATAAATACATTTTAAAGCTGATTGGAAAACCTGAAGAATTAGATGCTGTTTTTTTTCTGCTTCAATATCTGTGTTTCAATACAGAGAAAAATATATTTGAAAGTTCTTCCTGCTAGAAAATTAAGGGCAGCAGGTAAGAAAGTGATCTTTGCTCTGAAATTGCTCTACCCATGCATGTAGAGGGCTACAGTGACTAGAGAACAATTCTGAGGTATAAGGGAAGAGGTAGAGAAGAAGAGAGCAAGTTTTTTTCTTGCCACAACACTACTTAATGGAGAAACGAGCCTTCCCCAGAACATGGTGGAGGGGAAAGAAATACATGTGGAACATTTCCACTAAATTTGGCTGACTCATTATATTTAAACATTCGCAAACTATTCTAGCTAGTATGAATGGTCTCTGTGATCCTTAATATTCATAATGCGAGTACCATCAAAATTAAGATTAATGATACCTACAGTTGAGCTGAAGATGCTTTACAGAGTTTTACATGAGAAGGGGGTATTAGATTATCTGATTTGGATCCATAGTGTTCCACAGTCCATTTCACAGATGTATCACCCAGCTCCCTTGTGTTTGGCTAAATACATTTTCCAGCAGTTTAGTGAGGCCTGAATCCAAGAAACAGAAAGCTTGAGAATCCACCACTACTTTATTAGATTAATCCAGTGGCTAATCAGCTTCGCTCAAAAAACTGTGCCAAAAGTTCCATCTGAATCTGTGTAAGTAATGTTTCCAGAAGCATGGTGTTTTTTGCTAACATTTTCTCAATTCAATTCAAGCTCTTTGCAATTATTCTCTCTTCATAAAGGTACCGACAATGATATCACATCTCAAGTATTATTTTTCAGAGAGCACATTTTGAGCCTCATTCTAAAGCTATCCCTGCATGTTCCTCTGTGTCTGAAACCCTTTTGTGAAGGTTCTTCTCATTTATTCTTTATATATACATATACATATATATATATATATATATATATATATATATGCTTGTTACTTTTAGTTCAGAATCGAGTTTCACCAGTGTTCTAAAAGAAAGTAACCTTGTCTTCCTAACTGTAAGTATTGAAAGTGACCTTTTCTTCACCAGAGCATGGCTGGAAGTTTTTGGTGAGATAACTGCACACTGTGACGTTTAAATCATTTAAAGAACCACACTGTTGTAGTAAAGGTTCAGCACTTTGTAAGCTTGGCTTGAATTTCACGTTCTCAGCTTTGCACTTGGCTGTGATAACGACTACCTTGTTTGAGGGTGCTAGGGACACTGCCATAGCCTCACTACGATTTACTACACCATGCATCTCGAAATGGTCTGCACATTTCATCAGTCATGAGTTTGTATTTATCTCTAGATCATTAATTCAAATGTTGAAAAATATAAGGATTAGTACAACCCCAGCACAGACTGTATTCAGCTGTGGATGCCATGAGAACAATTCATCATTCGTATCTGTTTAAAGAATCAGCTTCCGGACTATTTTCTTTGCTATTTCTTCCCAATTCATATACAATACAGATCTCTATCAAAATGCACCAGTACACTGCCAATTCTTCTTCTGAAGCCTAATTAATTATTGCATTTTTAATCAAAGAAACATATACTATCCTAAAAATACAATTTAAAATTCAGACTCACTTAAAAAACCCTGTTTCCTATTGATGACCCAGTACTTATTCTGTTTGCTATCCGATTCCTTAACAGCTGTAACTCATGTCCAGTCTTCACTACTAAAGATTTATCCACCTGTGACTTTTACCAGTACATCCTGTAAATACTGCTTTGAGCCATCCTCCCTTTCTTTGGGATATCGCCACAGCACTGACAGCCTTCCTGTCTCTTGGAATAGCTGCTGGTGTTCCAAGACATACAGATCTAAACTTCAGCAGACAAGAGGTCTATCTGGTCAGCACCTTGGGTCTCTGGGTACAAATTACATAGGCCTGTAGACTTGAGAAGATTTTTCTTTAGCAGATGTTTAATATTGTCCTTAGTTGCTATTAAACTATAAAATACTTTTCATTTCCTCTTCTGTTGGAAGAAAAGCATCATACATTTTATAATCAATTAACAGAAAAATTTATTAAACTGCTGTTTTCTTCCTTATTAGCTTTATCATCTCCATTTAGGAATGTATCTAAGCAGGATTTCTTTTCTAAAACTCTTCAGCTTCTCATCCCATTCTATGTGATGTTAGCATTCTGTAGCAATTTTTCTACATTTCATGATTATGTATTAATTGCTAGAGACAGCTCCTACCATATTTTTCACTGCACGTTTTTTAATTATGAACCCTATTCTGTCTTCATTACTGTGCCAAGACCTGCTCTAAGCCAAAGTTCTCCCCTGCGATAGATTGGAACAATTGGAACCATACAGTAAATTCTGCTCTTAGGAAAACTGTTTTCATTCTTTTCCTTTCTGCACAACTGTATTCAATTATTATTTTTTTGTATTTAAAATCTTAAATCTAATACACATTCTGTACACATTTATGTTCAGTGTATTTTTTAATTACTATTTAATGGAGAGTTTATTTTTCCACAGTGACTGCAGTCAGTCTTGTTACTGGTCTACACATAACCACGATTTTTCCAGTCAGTAATTACTTCTTTAACATAATCTACAACAGTCACCCTTTGTTTGCTGCTGCATCTCTCGTGTAATCAAATTTTCGCCTCACATTTTTAGAAAGTTTAACAATATCTTTGCACTGGTGGCCTGGGCCATCATTCATAGGTGTTCCACACTTTCCATTTGACAGCATGATTTATTTGTTACAGCACTGACTGTTGATCTGCATGACGAGAGCGTGCTTGAAAAATCATTACTCTAAGTTACTATATGGGAATAAAGAAGCAGATAAGACTAATAATGCAAGAGACAGGTTAAAGAGCAACTCTTATGCATTACATTAATGCACTTAGTAGTGCTGGCTGTCTTGCCTGTCAGCGAGCTACTGAGAAATTAAGGATATTATCTATCAGTTCACATCTGATGCCAGTGGAAATAGGTCAAATACATCTGCAACTCACCATGTCACTGCTAGCATGTGACACACCCATCTTTGCAACAACAGATCCAGGTCACGAGCAAGCTAGAAAGAGTAAACTCAGTGAAAGAAATGACTGGCCTTCACAGGAATCACTGCAGTTAGTAGTGGTGAATGATTTTCATGCTAATGCTCCTCTTTGGTTTTTTTCTAAAGCAAAATGGATCTTACAATCTCACCTGAATAAAAAAAAAATGCACGACAACTTTCTTTGGAATGAAGGCTGGAGCTGCAGAAGACACTGTCAACGAATAAATGGCTTGTAGGTCCAAATTCTGCTTGAAGTGCTATTTGCACTGACATGTGGAAATTGGCAGGGTTGACTTTGTTCTGAACAATTTTGTTATGGTTGCACAGGCTTTAAATCACAACTGAATCTGGCAGTTGGCAATCTTACGTAATAAACAAATGGATGTAAACATAGATTCAGATTATTAATACTGTTATAAAGACTAACAATTGAGCCTACTGAAATCGATGGGAAGGCGAACCGTTACGTCTAGATTCTCTCCATCTTAATATACAGGTAGTTTCAGAGGAGCACAGTGATAAAAACTTCCAGCTTGTGTTTATTACACAAAGCAAAGCATAACATATACAAAGGCCTCAAGAAATACTTGTCCTTAGTTCCTTAACTGAACAGTTACTGAAAATCCACAACAGCCAGGATAGCATTTTTGAAAAGGAAACTCTGTGCTCTGCTTCTTCAAAGAGTTGATCTTGTCTGACTGAGTGCTGGCACTTGAAGTAGCAAGGTAACTACCTCACGAAACCTCCATGAATAACTGCTGCTTCTACAGATCTGCAGATGGACATCTCATACGTACAAAGCTGCCTAATCACTAATTCTCCTGTTCTAGCAAGTGAAGCCAGGAGCGTGATTCAGCACAGCCAATGAGTTTTCAGTGGCCAAATTAACTTCTAGCTTTCTGTATGCCAATAGCTGCTACTAAAATAATAACCAGGATCTGGACAGAAACGGAGTATCTACTGAGTAGTAGAAGCCATTGATCCCAGCTGGGAGAATTTCATCCAGTGAATTACAGCCTGTGTCTGTAATGGCTAAGAATTATGCAGAAGTAGACGTGCCTCAGCCAAATGGGTCGGCAGGCTACAAGGGAGTTTGCAAAAATGTCCTGAAATAATACATGAAGCTCTTTTACCTGGAAATAGCTGTTAATGCTCAAGTGCAAAAAGCATGTCATATGCCTCCAGAAATACTTGCATAAGGTATATGTAGCTCCAAGTGCCAGTGTGTTATGAAGACTATAAATAAGAATGCTTGAGGTGTAGTTGCATGAAAGTGTTCCAAGCACCAGCAGTCTCAAAGCATCTAGGAACTAACCAAGGAGTCAGTCCTAGATGTCCCAAAGAGAAGGTGGATAAAGGCAATTAGAACTAAGAAGCAAACAACTATGCAGTGCTTCAACTGTTCATTAATGAATTAATTTTGAGCTGTCCAAGAGCTGATCTTGGTCAGGTTCTTGGATTTTGAGCCAACCTGATCCAGCTGGAAGTCTGGGCCCTGCTTTAAAAGCAGGTAGACTCAAATGAACCTTCCAATAGTCCGTTAATTCTGGAGGTTTGCAGGCAAGCATTCAGATCCAAATTAAAAATGCTTTTGGTTGTTAGTATGAAAGACAGAAAACAGCTGTATGCTCAAAGAGCAAATTTGACAAGAAAATGCTATTCCTGTTCCTGAATATACAAGCTTTGTGATACGAGTTTTAGAAAGAGGAAATAATTTCTTAGACTCAGATCAGTCATGTTCTGAAGCCATGCTTCAGTTCTGCAGAGTGCTAATTCCTTCCTTCTCCCCTGCAAAAATTAACTCCTTTTGTTTGAATTTGACCCTGATGAAGTCCCTGTATATGAATTTCCTTTGCACATGTATTTGCCAAGCATTTCAAAGAGAATGGGAATAAGTTATTGTGCAAAATAAAACTAAAGTGTAAGAAAGCCAGGAGTGTGGCTGTTTTTCTCCTCATTTTCTGAAGAGAAAAGTGGGCTAGCAAAGCACGTGGATCAGGAATGTGCAAATTTTATTAACTGACTGTGATTAACATGTAATTTCATAAGTCAGGGTGTTTTGTCTTTCCTGTATCAAGAACATTCTACACCTTTGTCATTCTCTTTTTCCAAAAATGGGTACATTCTCCTGCACTGCAGACAGGAATGGTTATACTCTTGCTTTCTGACAACAGCGGCTTAAACAGGACAAATCCAAGCAAAAATGTTCAACTTCTTACTGAAAAACAGAGCAGCAGAACTTTTGCGACTGTGTAGAAGTATTTGCAAAGTTGCTATTTCACAGACTCCACAAAGTGACAGAAAGTTGTGTAAAGATATCTCCAGTTCAAGTGAAGAACTTCCTGTGAATGGGTTAGAACCATCCATGAAGGGGTCTCTGATGTGTGAAATAAATCTTTCAGAAACCAAGATACTTCCAACAATGTGTGTGTGAGAAACGCATGGCACTGAGCCAAAAACAGAAATCACAAATTTTGCTGCAAAGACAGCTTTGCCAGAACTGCATCGTCCAACAGTGGGGAATGACATGTAAAACCTCACTAAGAGAACTGTTCAGGAGACACTTCATTGCTTGATTAAAGTGTGAAAAGACGCCTTGGAACAAAACAAGTGTGAATGACTCTAAGGTGTGAGTGACCCCAAGATGTGATTCTTTTAGATCATGAAACAGTATCAGTACGAAGGTAAACAAATGTTAGCGGCATTACCAAACATTATGGAAAGGAAGGAAACGATGCTGAAATTCAGATTCAGGCATGTGTTTCTTACGCTTGTCAGTCACAGATGTCAGCAAGGGACAGTGCAGCTGATAAGATACATGCTCTGCTAATTCAGGACTGCTTCCCTTATCTAGAGCTTTGCTTCCATCTAGTTTCAACTTTCTTAATAAGCGAGCTCTCACTATTTGTACTGGAAGATGATGTTTAACAGCAAAAAAATTGAGCATATTGCATTTATTTGTTCTTATTTTTGTTAAAGTATCCCATTATTTATGTTTATTGCCTCATTAAGCAGTGTGACTATGTGTACTTTTACTACTTCAAGTAATTTTCTTCTCAGTTATTCACTCTTTCTTGGCTATACAGACAGACATCTTCCAGCATCTCATTTTAAAATGGGCCTGAATCAAATGATTTAGATTGAGAAGGAAAACAGAGATGAACAGTATTAGCAAACACTGACCTCCATCAACACAATAGCTGCTCTGAACCACAAAGGAGTGCACCATGACTCACATGGAACACAAGACATTTTGGAACATTCAGGGATGCTGGCTCTGCAGGGCAGGAGAGAATGCAAAATAAAACTGATTTGCTTGCATGCTAAAAGCAATAATCTTCCATCCATTCACAGCAAGTGGAAATCATCTAGGCTAATAAAATGGCCACCAGATAAGGACGACTTCAGCAATTAAAACATCATCAATGAAATAATGTTCTGCAATTTACAAATGTTATTGTAATTAAAGCTGTTGAGCTCGTAGGGACTAATAAATGTCTTATACAAGATTAAAGGCATACTCTAAATCAAGGGTGTTCAGCCTCTTGGCTTTCCTAGGCCTCACAGAGTGTGTAGAGGAGTTGTCATGGGCTGCATATAAAATATATAATATAGTTAATGTATATAAGCAACAAAACTTGTTAATATATATTTTTTTTAGTAAAACAGTAAATAAAAGAGCAACAGCAACATAAAACTAGTGGGAAATTTGATCTTTTTTTTTTGTGAAACTGAAGCATCAGCGTCTGGTTCGATGGAAATGGTTGCAATTCTTAGAGTTCTCAAGGCGTTTGTCAGAGATTCTTGATGAAATCCTACTCTTTGTATACTTCATCCTAGAAAATATTTGCTCACAAATGTAAGTGCTGTCAAAAGTGACGTCATGGCTGTGAAGGGGGGATATTTATCTCTGGTAAGACGGGGCTTATAAAAGATATAAAGAGACATGAACCAGCTCTTCAGTGGAGTATCTGACTGCAGCTGCACGTTTGATTTGAAAACTTGTAGGAAATGCATTTATGTTGCCTTTATGTTGACTGAAAATGGAGTCACAAATATACAAAAAAGTTGATGACGTTTTTTGGCACTCCTGAAGCTTATTCTCGAATTCCTCTATCGAAACAGAAATCATGGGTGCATATTTTTCACTGCACGCAGGACCATGGTGAGCCAGTGTTCAAAACAGTCCTCTAAGGATCTCTAAGCAGTAAGAGGTACAATAAAGAAAGAAAATCTCCCATACCTATGTACTTGCATTTTGATGATCAAATGAAGTGTTTCTAAAGAGATGTGCTTTAAAAATAATTACTTCTCAGATTTCTCCATCAGTCCTCATTCCCTTGTATCTTTCAAGTACCTTTCAAAGCTGTTCTAAAAATCCAAGTGCTCTCCTTCAGTTGACCTTTTCATTTTATAGCTGAGCAATAAGGTTACAAGATAATTTGCATTTAGATGATGTTTTCTTTGTAGGGCCATCGCACCACTGGATGCATGAATTGCATAGTCCCTTCTTCTCACTGAAGTTCTTAATGTGGCCTGTGCTCTTCAAGATGAAGGCAAATGCACTTCTGTGTAAAATATGCAGCAATTGAGTGAACAGAATTCAAAACATCACTCACAGGAAAACGCAGACATAACTTTCAGAACTTGAAAATATCACTGCAGCTAAACTCATCAGTACTTTTTTGGACTGTAAAGAGGTCAGATCAGGCTCTCCAGTCACTGCTAACAGACAATGAAAACCTGCTATGTTGACACCTTGTATTTTTTTAAGCAGGTGATTAATCTCTGGAATAAATCTTACTCCTTGCCAGCCTGTTTGTCACTGGTTTCAGGCAACAGTGGCTTCCCCAAAAGCTAGATTTGTTGATTATTCTCCTGAATTTTACCCCATATCTGTTTTGCTGCTTTTTTTTAATACGTGTTGTTTCCTGAGACAATTAAAGACTGTGTGTTAAGAACTGGCGCAAGGAGCTAAAACATTAAAATGAACCATTTCACAGATGAAACAGAGACAGCAAAAATTCGGCATCTCCTCTTAACTGTACAAGGGAAGGCAAAACATGATGCAGCTGCTCCCGGCTGGCTAGCAGTGATGTACAGATTGGGTACAACATTTTTAAACATGACCATCCTTCCCCAAGAGCTGAAATGCCAGAAGTGCAGCACAAGAAAACTAACACATTGCTTCATTTGTTTTCCATACAATGTTTCTCTTTCTCAGAAAACCAGGCAGGAAAAAAAATAGCATCACTGGCTGCTTTTTAGGAAGGACTTCATTTGTTAGTAGCTCCTAATTTATTTCCTGTTTATATTTCTATGCCCTCAAGCAAGCAGAGGACAAGGTCCTGCAGTAATGAGAATTGGATAACACCTTACAAAGCAGTTCAATAACACGCTCCCTAAATATCAAATCAATTTGCTAATTAATTAACCCCCACAGTACTTTTGTTAGGCACTGTTAGTTTTCTGATTTATTTTTTTCCCTTAGATGAGGAAAATGAGAACTAGGGCACAGAAACATGCTTTCAGACTCTCCAGTGAGACCCCAAGTGTTACCAGGGTGTCTGAGGCAGAATCCAACTCATTCAAAACGATGGGGCTTTTCCAGAAGAGCATTTGCATGGAAACCTTCATACTGGAAGTGGTTTTCTCCTTTACCCTGAGCTGTCTTACTGGACCGTGCCAAAACCCAGCTGTCTCAGGGCGGACTGAAAAAAGCAACAAGGAAAGGCACTTCAGCCTTGAATATCATGAGTATCAGCCTCCAACTTCTTATTTGCATTTTAATTATAGTGTGGATGTGTGAAGTGAGTGTGGGTGGAGAAAAATGCTTTTATTTGGGATTCATTATTAATTCTGAATTTATTTTAATTCATGTCAGGAACAGTTAGAATTTTGAGTAGGCGTTCTTTCAAGCTGCATTCAAACTGAAAGAAATAAACTAAAATGATTTCAATTGATCCATACTGCAAAAAAAAAAAAAAAAAAAAGCTCAAAACATTTACTGATACCCTCTACTCTGAGCTCACCATCTAAAGAGGTGAAAGAGGTGAACCACAACATCTTGCTAATTTTAAAGGTGTTTGGTGGGTCAAAAGAGATGAGGATAAAGTACTCAGTTCATTGTAATTTGTCTGAGTCATAAGCTGTTTTGACAGATGAGGGAGAACTGTCTTAGGCACGGTCTAGGTTGAAAGTGAACAGCTACAATTGTAAATGGCATAGTAATTTATCCCAATGACAGCTGTGGCAATTACCAAAGAACAAATGGAATCAGCACGGTTTCTTTAGTATGAGATGAACTTAGGTGTGCAATGAGGAAGGCTAGAACTCATGGAGAGAAAGGAAGAAAGAAAAATGAAGAGGGAGTAAATGTGATCAGCAGATGATCGTGGAGGTGAAAGTCAGTGGGACTTCTCTGTGAAAGTTACAAAAATTCAGTACCTGTACCACAGAAAGATGATGTAGTAGGAAAATGGAAGGCAGGGAATATATATATATATATATATTCACATGTTTTTCTGTTTTTGCTTTTTTTTTTTTTTTTCTGGAAAGGTTTAATTCAATTCCATTCCAGAAAAGACAATAGAGTTAAAAGATGGCTGAAATCAAAGACACGGGGTTTATTTATATTCCATGCATATCATAGAATAGGCTTAGATTGGAAAGAACTTCAAAGGTCATCAAGCTCCAACCCAGTGACATAGGCAAAGTTGCCACCCAGTAGCTCAGACTGCCCAAGGCCCCATCCAACCTGGCCTTGAGTGCCTCCAGGGATGTGGCACCCACAGCTTCTCTGGGCAGCCTGACTGCCTCACTGCCTTGTGAGCAAAGGATTTCTTCCTAACATCTCAATTAAATCCCCCCTCTTTTAGTTTAAAGCCATTCTACCTTGTCCTGTAACTTTCAGATCATGTAAAAGGTTGGTCCTGCAACTGCCTGTAAGCTCCTTCAAGTACTGGAAGGATATAATGAGGTGCCCCAGGAGCCTTCTCCAAGCTAAAGAAGCCCAACTCCCTTAGCCTTTCTTCACAGGAGAGGTGCTCCAGCCGTCTAATCATACTAAATTTGTTTTACTTAGAAAATAACTGTAAAGGCACACATTGGATGATCATGGTCTCAGCTGCACAGTTAAGCCCTGTAACAGCCGAAAGAATCCACAAGTCATGCTGAGCCAAGGTGATAATCCATGCCTAAATCAATGATGGAAAGGGTAAGAAAGCTGGAAGTCTCAAGTGCAGTGGTAGAATGGCGGCCATTCTGTTCTGTCCTCATGAGGCCGTCATCCAAAATCCTGGAAGAAAACTTTCTAACTCCAACGTGGTGTTAGAAAGCAGCATTCTTTTATTCTCACGATACATACCAGGTGACTTAACAAGCAAGCATGCCCTCTTAGAGTTCAGGCTCTATGTCTGAACAGTTAAAACATACATATGCAGTACAATGGTATACACATTCATTCTTCTTCAAGGTCTCATTGATGTGAGCTAATGTCCCTTCGGGCACGCTCAGTGATATCTAGAGTGGTTGACTGCCCTCTTACTTCTTCCCTTTTTTACACCATCAACTTAATCACTGAAGCCTTTGGCCCACTTCAATCCACTTTTCCCTGTTTTGGAAGATTTCCATTGCTTATTACGCCATAGTGAGCAATTCTTTAAAAATAATGCATGGGAACCTGAGGAAAATGTCCTTGCACATTTTGAGGCAAAAGATAGAAGTATTCCCCTGTGACTCCAGTACTTCTCATGAGGCAAAATCATTGAGGCAGAAGTATTCTATTATGTCCTCAGTGCAAAATTATTGAGGCAAAACAAGTCCATCCACCTCCTAAAGCTGAAATGTTAAGTTCTGGAACTATCACTTATGGATTCCTTTTGCTGAACTTATATATTGGCTCTCAAGCTAATGTACTCTTCCCTATTACTTATCAAACCAACCTATATCAGCCCCATCTGTAGTACTGCATCCAAGTCTGAGGCCCACAATACAGGAAAGATGTGGAGCTGTTGGAGAGTCCGGAGGAGGGCCACGAAGATTAACAGAGGGCTGAAGCACAACCCCTGAGAAGACAGGCTGAGGGAAATGGACTTGTTCAGCCTGGAGAAGGCTGCAAGGATACTTCATCACAGCCTTCTAGTATCTAAAATGGGATTATAAAAAAGAGAATCAACTTTGTACTTGGATAGATAGTGACAGGATAAGGGGAAATGTATTTAAGATCAAGGGGGGAAGGTTCAGATTGGATGTTGGGGAAATTCTTCACAGGGAGAGTGGTGAGGTGTTGGCACAGCCTGCCCAGACAGGCTGTGGGTGCTCCATCCCTGGAGGCGTTGAAGACCAGGTTGGATGGAGCCCTGGGCAACCTGGTCTTGTACTGGATCTGGAGGTTGGTGGCCTGTGGCTGGAACTTGATGATCCTCGGGGTCCCTTCCAAGCCAAGCCATTCTATGACATGATTCATAAGGAGGCTGAGTGCAGATCCTCACCAGGACAGAACGTGCGAAGACAGCCACACCCATTCCCACACGCATGCCAAGGAGGCCTGCAGCAAGACAAGGTCGGAACAGAGCACACCAGGTGCCGTGACAGAGCTAGGAGGCGCTTCTTCACCGCGTGACAGCGGACAGCCCCAACACCAAAACCCCGCGGGAGCTCTTCCAGGCGCACAAGATGGCGCCCGCGGCGCTACGCAGGCGGCCCTGGGGCGCACGCGCGGTGAGCGCGGGGCGGCGGCGCACGCGCGCTGGGGCGGCTGCGGGCTGAGGCGCCGTCGGGCGCGGCGGGCTCGCTGACCGGCGTCCTGCGGGCCAGCCCCGCCGTCGCTCCCCCCTCGTCCGCCTCCTCGTCCGCCTCCTCCTCCTCCTCGCCGCCGCAGCTGGCGCTGCTCGTGATGCAGCCGTGCGGCGGCGGCGAGGAGGAGGCGGCGGCGGCGGCGGGAGGGGGGGTGCTGCCGGGCGCCGATGCGCCGCCGTCCGCCGCGGGCGGCCTGATGCTGTTCTACGAGCTGGGCCCCGGCGAGGTCGAGGCGGGGGAGGAGGAGGCGGCGGCGGCGGCGGCGGCGGCGGGCGGCGAGAGCACGGCCAGCCCTGAGGAGCTGGAGGAGGAGGAGCAGGCGGCGGCCTCCAGCGGCGAGGCGGCGGCGGCGGCGGGCGGCGGCTGCAAGAGCTGCACGTACCAGGGCTGCAGCGAGACCACCACGCAGGTGGCGAAGCAGCGCAAGCCGTGGATGTGCAAGCGGCACCGCAACAAGATGTACAAGGACAAGTACAAGCGCAAGAAGAGCGACCAGGCCCTGGGGGGCGGCGGCGCCGCGGCGGCCAACGCGGGGAGCGGCCCCAGGGCCGAGGTGAGGCGGGGCGGGTGTGGAAAGCCGGTATCTCTGAGCCGCGACTGACCGCCGCCGGGCAGGGAAGCGTCACGTCGATGCAATTGCTGTCTACTTTGTGATTCACCCACGGCGTTTGTTTTGCAGCAAGAACGTGTGTGCTTCTGGCTTCTTCCCCTTTGCCATTCTGTGAAGCTTTTCCACCTTTAGTCGCTACTCAGCCTGGAGAAGAGAAGGCTCCGGGGAGGCATCGTTGCAGTCTTTCTGTACTTATAGAGACCTAATGAGCGGGAGGGAAATTAAGTTTTTATATGAATTCACAGTGATAAGACAAGGGGAAAGAACTTAAAATCGCTTATATTAGATGTCGGGGGAAACTTTTCACTGACGTGGTGGGAAAGTGCTGGTACAGGCTGCCTGAAGACATCGTGGTTGCCTCATCCTTGGAGGTGTCCGAGGACAGGCAGGATGGCACCCTGGGCTACCTGACATAGTCCCTAATTTAGTGGCTGGCAGCCCTGCCCACAGCAGAGGGGTTGGAGTGGGCTGATCCTTTGAGTACCCTTCCAACCCAAGCCAGTCTATGATTTTCTCAGCAAGAGGAAAAAACGATTATGGCATGCAGTAATGAAGATGCAGGTGAATTCTGGATTTACGTGCTGGCATGACTTTCTCTTTCCTAATAGTTCAGCATGGTTAGGTCACAAAGTGGCAACACAAATATTCCCCATAAATCAGGAAAGGAGACGGTGTGGGAGAGTGGTACAGCTGGAGCATTTTGTGTAGTGATGGGTTAAGGTGTTTTGGTCTGTGGCGTGCAGTAGTGATGATTGTATTCTGGAAAACAGAGGGCTTGTTTCTCCGAGGTTGCTTGGAATGTAATACCTGTAAGGCCTGAACCTGCAGAGAAAAGCAGGAATAGCAGGACTTTTTGGAAGGGCATGTAGTGACAGGGCAAGGGGAAATTATTTTAAACTAGAAGAAGGTAGATTTAGACTAGGCATTAAGAAGAAATTCTTTACTGTGAGGGTGGTGAGACACTGGAACAGGTTGCCCAGGGAGCTGTAGATGCCCCCTTCCTGGAGGTATTCAAGGCCAGGCTGAAAGGCTTTGTGCAACCTGGGGTAGATGGAGGTGTCCCTCCCTGTAACAGGGGGATGGGAGTAGATGATCTTAAAGGTCTCTTCCAACTTCGATTGTTTTGTGATAGTCATAAACTTGGCACGCTTTTGCTGCCCGGGTGGTATCTTCTGTGGCTTTGACAAACGCCTCTGGAATCAGGTTCCTAATAGAAGTTTTACTTCTCACCTTTATGGGCAGGGTTGAAGTTAAAGATTACTGGGTTAGAATGATTTTTTGTTCTTAAGTTAACCCTTTCAGGTGAAAAGGAGCATTGATAAAGAGATTTGAAGGATGGGGAGGGTATTGGGCAGGAGGGGTGAAATACTGTAAGGCCAAAAATGTTGTCCTAAGTTGTGAATGTGATACATCTAAGATTAGTGTTATGACTGAAATTTTCCAAAGTGTATTTTCTCTGTAGAATATCATAGAGCTACATTGTTTAGAAGACGTTCTAATTCATGAGTGGTAGTTGTACAAGGAACAGGATAAACGTGAAAATGAGAAGTGTATAGATTTTGTTTCCTGTGTACAGCTTTGTCAAGTCTGTGCTAGTTTTCTGAAGTATGTTATGTTTTGCTATTAAAAATGTTGTTGTTCCCACCCAGCTGCGAATGCTGAGCATTGTTCGCTTTTACAAACTGAAGGTGGGAGTGTTGTGAATGACTTCACTTACAAGAAATACAGTTCAAATTCAAGGTGTGAGCTATCCGCTGTAACTTAGAGCCATAAAACCACCAAGGTTGGAAGAGCCTTCTGAGATTATCCAGTTCGACCTATCAGCAGTATTTCCCACTAAATCACGTCCCTCAGTGCAACATCAAAATGTTTCTGGAGCACCTGACTTGGTTCATTTTGCAGTTTCGCAGCAATACAGATGAGTTTGAGTTAAAGACAGTGTGGAAAGGAAAAGAGACCAGATGCTGAATACATACAGTTGCATTATTTTCCGCTGCAGGTCGATGAGATGGTTAGATTCTTTACTCTTCTGCAGTAAAAAGTAAATATGTGATAGCAGCTTCTGTAGTCTCACTTCTCTCTTCTGTTTTGTCTTTAATGCTCAGGATTGTGTTGAAGGCTCAGTTTCTGCTACAAAACAGAGAACGGGCTCCATTGGAGATCGCCCAGCAAGACCGACTCTTCTAGAACAAGTATTGAATAAAAAGAGGCTGGTAAGTTATTTGAGACCTAAAAGAAAATATAAAGGCAGTGTATCCGTGTTTCATTGTCACCCTTTGTGAAAGATTAAAAATCAGTTGAATGATGCGTGTGCATATTTTCAGTTTCAAAATATTTTGCAGTACAGGTGTCTGACTGCTACTGCTCGAAATGCAGAGGTTACTGAATATATTGATCTCTTATTATAATCGATTCATCCAACTTTTCTCCAAAGTTCCAGATAGACTTGAAGTCCATGCACTGTTCTTCTGCAAACTCTGCTATGGTATGATGTTTGTAGACTGTATAGATGGCGTATGTTACAAGTTTTGAAGTGCTTCTGTTGCTTCTGTAAGTCTTCTTAAAGAATTGTGCCTAATGAAGGGAAATAATTCAGTACTTCACTATTGTTTGGGCTTTTTCATTGCAGTTCTTTCTATTTCATTGGTTTGCTTACAGTCTTCTTCCACTAGAAGCTAATAGAACTGTCTGCCTGCTCTCTGTAAGCTTTGCAAAGCAGTCTTACAATCCATGCAGCCCTTGTTCAGAAATCTTTAAAGAAACATCAGAGAGATCACAGAATTGTAGGGGTTGGAAGGGACCTCCAGAGATCATGGAATCCAACCATCCTTCCACAGCAGCTCCCTAGCCCAGGTTGCACAGGTAGGCGTCCAGGTGGGTCTGGAACATCTCCAGAGAAGGAGACTCCACCACCTCTCTGTGCAGCCTGTGCCAGTGCTCCGTCACCCTCACTGTGAAGAAGAAATCTTAAGTATACAGACTTACTTTTTTGAATACTGCGTGTATAGCAGTGTATAGCAGTGGGTGGAAGTGCTGGTGTTTCTGTATCAGAGGCTGCGGCAGTAAGGGGTGGTAAAATGGGGAACAGCTTTGAAATGCTGTAAAACAGAACTAGCCAGTGCAGTGAAGTGACTTGAGAAAGCTAATGTGAGCTATGGAGAAGCAGGCTGCACATCTGTTCAGTGAGCTGGTTGTTATTAATCTTACCTGTTTGGTGCAGCTGGAGGTTTAAGTTGAATGCAGAATCGTGAGCTCTGCAGAATTGCCTCCTAATAGCATAAAATTCTCTGCCCTTACCAGGAAACTGCTGGTCCTTTTCAGCGTAAGTCTGGGTTGGGGGGTTGCAGTACCTGGTACACTCAGTTGTCCGCTATGCTATATTTCATTTGGCTGAAAAATAGCCTTTTTCCTGCTTTATATTTTGGATGGTTCCATTTCTAACCTGCTTTGCCATTTTGCCTTACAAACGCTTGTGCTGCCACCTTGCAGGAATGAGAATGAACAGTACCAAGTTGGAAGGCAGGCTGTGGCTGTTTGGAATGGGTTCAGCAGTGCTCTTTGCAAGTATCCATCTGCAGCTGTAGGCTTGTTTCATTCTACTTGTTTCAGCAAATTTCATTCACTTTCATCTAAGCTGACTCAAAGGGAGTTTATTCTTAAAATCTCACGTCCAGAGACAATTACCTTCATGATCAGCAGTGGAATTTCTTCAGATGCGTTCACCTTATCAGTTCCTAATTGGCTTTCCCTTTCTAGGTTAGGGGATAAGATGCAAATGGTTTTAGATACTCTTATCTTTTGACTGAAGGCAGAGCATTGTTTTTTTTTTTTTTTTAAATGCATTCCTTGTGGCTGGAGTACTTTTTCTGATAAATGCTGGGAAATCATGGAGTGGATGTTGAAGGTTAGCTTTGCTACACAATTACAGTTACTTAAGTTATTACAGCTCCCAACTGTGTACAGCAGGGAAGGTGGAAATGGGCTCAAAGACAGAAGTGGAATTGAAATGCGTTTGTTTTCGGTGTGTCATATTGCTCGCTGTTTTGTATGGTTGTTTTTTTTCCTTTAAAGTTGAGTCTGCTTTTTTTCCTTGCAGTCCCTGCTCAGAAGTCCAGAAGTAGTGCAGTTTCTGCAGAAACAACAGCAGCTGTTAAGTCAGCAGGCTTTGGAACAACGGCAGCAGCAGTTTCAAGGAGCACCTGGGTAATCAGAACAGATCCCCTGCTGAGGAGTGTGGTGCTGAAGGAGGAATGGGATGTACATTTTCTTCAAGTATAAAAAGAAATCTAAATGTTAAAAGGAAAAGTAAAGCTGCTGTCATGTATTTTTACTTGGTTCTTGTTTGCACTTTTGAGGTTTTGAGCTGCTTGGGTGTCTGTGAACTTGTGAGCAAATCTGGAGGAGTATTTTTTGATTCTTTCTAAAACTTTGATTTTTCTTTTTAGTGGAAATATGTTTATATCAGTAATGTTTAGCTGTACACCCTTTTCCTACCAAAGTCTTCCACTAAATTAACGTTTTTCTACATGAAGATTTAAATAAGTCACTCTTTGATGACAGTCATTGAAGGAATTCAGTTACTTTCTATGGAAGTTGTGAAATAGAGTCCACTTTGAGCCGGTCCTGTGGCATGACTTAACAGCAATTCCTCAGGGATGTGAGCAGCTTATGTCCAGTAGTCTTGCACTAAAGGCTAAAGACATCATGCCGTCAAGAAGTCAACCAGTGGCTCAGTGTAAACCAGGTGATCCTCCTGCTTTGTATTCATTATATTCAGGTTGAGCAGGTTTGAAATGCTGCGCTGTGTGTGCAAAGCACGTAAAGGAATAGGTGTTGAAAGTCTCCGAGTGGGAGAAATAGAAAAGTGCTTTTGAGAAGAGTTAGTGTAATGTATGCAGTGAAGAGTTGGACCTTGTTTTGTGAAGTTCTTTCGGAGGACCAACTTGTAACACATGAAATCACATATTATAACTTACGTAAATGAGTGCTATTCTCATTTGTGAGTGAATAAGTGAAAGCTTTTAACTCAGATGCTTAAGGTTTTTAACAGCAAATGCATCCAAAATATAAAGTGGGTTTGTGCATTTGTTTTCCTCGTGTTTTCTTTCTCTACTGAAAAAGTATAGTCCCAGTTATTTTAGTAAGATAACTGATATCTAATCAGCTCAAGTGCTGGGCTTCTCAGGTTTTCAGCCAGTCCAGATGAACTTGCAGTTGGTTTGGTTAAGAATCCAAACACTGTATTATCTAAGGAGTGAGTCCCAAGTTTTGCGTTAAACCTAACTTCCCAATAGAAGCGATCTGAATGGTGGAGGTGCTTATTGAAGTACTACTCTGATATTGCAGCAGTTCGATTTGCTGAATAATATCTGTTCAGGAGTGTTTGTTACAGTCCTATGGGCTTTTATAAGCTGTGCTTTTTGTATGTATAACAGTCGTTCAGTAGGGATTTTTGTATTCAGCATTGTGTATGTTTTTCTGTAACAAAGAGATCCAAAAACTTTGTACCGACAGTTCCGGACCAAGAAGTGTTTGAGTAAATCTGTTGTTGTTGGTTTTAGTTTTTGTTTGTTGTTGTTTGGTTACATTTGTATGTTGCTTTGTGTTTTTTTTTCTATATTATAAAATGGCTAACTCTGGCTAGGTGACATGAAAACTGTTGTGTTCCCACGCTGAGGTTATTTTAGCCTTTGAGTGAAATCAAGTCACTGTTCGTGTTAGAATATTTGTGAAAATGTGTAATTCTAGCCCATTACAAGGAAGCATTTGTTTTATTGTTTCAGACTGTCATCTTACAAAAGCATTTAGGCAAACAGCTCTGCCTGGGTGCTTCTAAAAAAAATGAAGTAATTCTAGGCACCCAGCTTCTCCTTTGGCACTTTCACTGACAGTTATTTTTCCACTTTCCCATTTCTGGTTTTACCATATTATGTGTCTGTTAAATTCTTCAGGTATTTTTTTGAGTTCCTCTTTTTCAAGGAAGACGTGACATGTAAGACATGCTCTAAGAGTATTTGCTTTTGCTGGACAAACAAGACAGTGTAATGAAATGCTTTCAGAAGTTTTGGTTGGTGGTGTCCCTCTGCATCTGTTCAGTAGAAATTTGTTCATTATAGTTACACTATATATACAGTACAGTGAATTATGTATATTTTTTTGGAGACAGTGTGCTCTCAACTTTAAAAATACTTCTGCATGTAGTCTCATAGTATTTGGAGTCCCTGTGATTTTTTTTTTTTTCCATTGCAGTTGTGTCTGTGTTCTATTTAATTTGTTGTGGTTTTTTTCACTTCCTAAACTTTCTTTCGTGTTTCTTAGGGACTTGGAAAAAGTGATAAAAGTTTCTTTCTTCACTGACAGAAGGATAAAAATGTACATGTCATGTTTTATGTGATATGCTTGCCTTAGCAGATAGGAAGATGTGCTGTACCACTGATAGAAGGCTTTTTCTGAAGAAAGAAAAGGAGAATTCTTCTTGCATCTGAACCAAGCCAGTATTATTAATCTGACTGGGAGGATGTAAAGGCAAAGGGACCAGTGCAAACAAGGAGGTGTTACAAAAAGAAGGACAGTGCTCACCTATTCTCTGAGGATCTAGGCCCACAGGGAAAGAACTCCAAAAGGAGGGATCTCCAACAAGAGGTTCTTGCTCAGTGGCAGTCAGCCCTCAGATGAGGTCTAAGAGGAGTGGAGCCAGGCTCCACCCCTTCTGGTTGCACAGGTGAATCGCCTTCACCTGAGCTCCCGGTGCTGACCAGGTCTTTCCTTCAGGTGATCAGTCAGTTGTTCAGGCCGTGATTCAGCAGTTGTCATACACCTGTGGAGCTAGGTGCTGCAGTGTGGACGGCAGTCACTCAGTCAGCTGTTGTTTACTCTTGGTAGATGATTGCTGGCTGCTTGCTCATAGTCCACCATGCCTTGGTGGCATCCCATCTGGTCTCATGGATTTGTACAATCCCAAACTTTTTCTCCTGTGGGTACTGCTTCACATAACACTGCTGTCAGGCTCGGGGAATGGGGATTGTAGACAACAGTCTTTACAAGAGAAAACCAAGAGACAAGAAGCACTAGGTATTGCAGGGCTTGGAAGGGACCAGCCCCCTGATAACGCAGGTACCCTACAACAGGTCACACAGGTGGGTGCTAGCTCAGGTCTTGACCGTCTCCATAGAAGGAGACTCCATAGCCTCTCTGGGCAGGCTGTTCCAGTGCTGTTGCCCTTGAAGTTCTTCTGCGTGTTAGTGCAGAACTCAAGGTTTAGGCCGTTACACCTCATCCTGTTGCTGTACACCACTGAGAAGAACCTGCCTCATCTATTCTTCTCCCATCTCCCTTTAGATAACTTTAAACATTTATCCTTTCCTGGATTCCTTCCGGATGAGCTTTAACAAAAGGCTTACACTTCTCTTTTCCCCCTAATGCTTTCTGTGGGCGGTGGCAGAGGCACTGCATGCCACAGCCATTTGTGATGCCTGGTTTTATGGCGGGTCTTGTAGCACTCACCCAAGCATGAGTGTGGCTATCTTGAAGCTGGCGTGCTTAGACAGTGGGGCAGCACAGGGTAGAAAAAGGGCACGGAGAGCGTGTGTTAAAACAGACTGTGCTTAATAAGGTAGTTTTCTCAAAATAAATGCAGCTTGCTGAAGATCTGCAGAGCGATGTGCATCCCAGTATCCTGTATTTCCAGTGGTCTGTGATCAGTGCCTTACGGGATGGTGTAGACATCAGATGTGCTGGGAGCTGGGCTGTCCTGTTTGGATGGTGTCAGCTGGGATCCTCAGGAGGTGTGACCCACCAGTGTGTAAGGAATAGGGCAGCACTGTACTGCCTGCCAGGTTCAGGTCGGCCTCTTCTCGAACTAAGCTTAACTATCCTCTTGAATATCTTCAGATCTACCCCAGGAGAGCTAATGAGGGACACGTACACTTTATAGCAGGCAGATTTTATGCTGTTAGAATTTTCAATACATTTTATACCATTCTGCTGGGACACCCCACTGATCCTCCTGCGTAATACTTGTATGAATAAAGCTCTGGTTTCCGCTGTCACTCCTTGTCAGATGGGGACCTACAGCTTTCCAAAGCCTATCTCTTTCAAGTAAGAAAATAGGAAGGATCAAGGCAGAGTTCTTAAATCAGAAATAACTTTATTAACAGTAAAACACAAGACGTGAATAATCCCTTTTACAATAGAATAGTTCCAGACAAAGAAAATGGAGTGTGTTGAGAAGCGTACTGTTAAACCATCAGGCTAAATATGCTGACTTCAGGATGCCTCAAATCAGATGCAACAGGAGGAGTGCTTGGGAGAACATCCACTTGAATAGCAGTGGTTGTATTTTTCTGTGTCGGGGCATGGGGCTGATAGAGGACACTGAGCTGCCCCAGTGCCTCAGGCTCCTGAAACTATGTACGTCTCAGATTTTTTGTTCTCAAGAGGCAAGAGTTCAAGTAGCATTATTCGCACAGTGATCCACACTGCTTTTACAGAATCTCACTAACTGTGAATACTGCTTACTTCTAGATGGTGAAGAAGTATTGCCTGGATTGCGATGGGCAAGAGAGGGCAGAACTGTTCGTAGACAGAAGTGGTACCATTAATACTTTATGTATTTCACAGTTCTTTTCTGCACCAGGCTGTGACAGCCAGTTCTTTACGTAAAAAACCCCACACTTTGCTCAAATCCCCCATTGCGGCCCCTCGGCTGCGTACATCCCTACAAGATGTACAGCGACCCTGGAGGTGTTCCAGGAATGCTTCAGTGCTGTGTTGAGGAACGTGGTTTAGTGAGAACTGTTGGTGGACAGTTGGACGGGTTGATCTCATAGGTTTTTTCCAACCTTAGTGATTCTATGATTCTGTGAAGATTATGGCTTCATTAATCCATCACAGGACCTGGTTCTTGACTTTCTTGTCTCCCTTCTCAGCCCGATTTAAATCACAGAGGTGATGCTGAAAGGACGGATTAAACTGCTAACACTGAATTAACTGACGAAAACATGCTGTGCTATGCTTAACCTGTACTTATAAAGTATTATAAATAATTAAAACTGAACTCCAATTGCTTGAATAAGTGAAAAAAGAAATATCTAGAGGTGCCTTCTCTCTGCTTACCGTTATGTTTGTTCCCTTGCTCTCTTGTTTGCAAAGCATCTCTTGGACGTAACTGTGAATCAGTAAGACGTAACACAAAGCTCAGCATCAAAAAATCACTTTGAAACAGATGTGCTCACTACAGTGGAAGTGCGACTTTACCAATTTCTTTCTAGCTTTTCTTTGATGATGAGGTCTGTATTTAAAATTATTAACTGGTTGGTCTATTTCTTTCTATTCTATCCATATGCAATATTATTTGAAGACTAACACGAACTATAAAATAGCAGCATCTATGGATAATAAAAACACTATGACTTGAAGATGTAAAAACTGTTCACCAGGAGCTGCATGTGTTCAACTGGCCGTATTGGAAGAGTAGCTGACTGGAGGACACAGTGGTTATGTTTGTCTCGCAGCAGAGATGGCCTGCAGCTCAGCCTCATTACCTGTACAGGCACCAGCTTTGCAAGGCCAGCCCAGCTCCAAGTGGAGGTGTCCTCTTGGTTGGACTCACACCTTACCTCCCTTGCGGGTTAAGTGTGGCACCAGTATGGCAATGCAACATGAAGTGCATGAACCTGGGCAAGCTGGCTGGGAAGCCCTGGGGTGAAAGGCAACAGGATCTTGGTCACTCCTGGCCGCTCTGCAGCTCCCATGATGGTCACAACCTAAAGGCTGCCACTTATGCTGATGCACGCTGTCTGCACTAGAGACACTGAGCCCTAAACAAAGTCTAAATGCCCATTCAGGCTTTCAGCACCAGAGAAGTCAATAAATAGTAATACAATTCATCCAAGCTATGTACTTGAGACCCCTTCGAAGTCTAGTAAGGTCTACCAAGCTCCTTGATCGTCTGCATCCAACCAGAGAGCTGACATTTCTGCCTGAGCGGCCTCTGCACATCCGGTGGTTTGTGTGGAACTGCTGAGACTTTGATTCGCAGCACTTATCAGCCAAGGATGAGTGCCAGAAGCAAGGAGGAACACGGGTGGATTAGACAAAGCTGTAGTCGCAAATGTCTGATTTGCTCCATTTTAAGAGCTATGTGATGGGATGATGTTTACCATGAGAGATGTTTCCAGTGCTGGTTTTATACTCGTGAAACATTAATATCTAACAACTCTGTCCTGCGCTGAACTCGCGCAGAAATAACTGAGGGTAAATAAACATGCTTCATCCTGACACTGTCTCCACTAACAGAGAGCTCCTGCCTGCGACGACCACTTACCACTGAATGTCTGCACAGAGCCACAGAACAACGTAAACTAGAAGGGATCTCTGTGAGGCACCCACTCTGATGCCCTGTTCGAGGCAGAGACCTCTCCAAGGAGGCTGCTCAGGCTGTGGGAATGCTTAACACAGTGCTTGCTGGCTGAGTTCTCTGTGAGGAGGGATCTGACAGGGAGGCAAAGCCCGTGCTGCACTTCTGAGTGCTCCAACCATCACCATCACGTCTTGATCGTCTGTTGCAGTGCAAGATTTGGGCCTGAGCAGAGCAGTGGTGCTGTTGGAATGGCTTCAAGCGGTGTGCGAGACCTGCATCAGTCCCCTCCGGATGTGAACAGCACATTAATACTGGTGCTGCTGAGGAACTGGCAGCAATTAGAGAGTTTTTTCTCAACTACTTAATAAGAAAACAAGAGGTCTGAGTATCATGATTGATGCTCTTTATGCCACGGCCTGACCAAACTCCCTTCGCTGCCTGCTGATGCATAGTGCTTCTCCACAGAAACCTTCAAGAGGGTTTGATGCTGATGGCTCAAAACACATTTAAAAAATCTGCCTTCAGCTAAGCAGCCTCCCTGTAAGTGGTTTTAAATCCCTCAGGAAGTCCATCTCAAAAGCTTGGGTATTAATGACTGCCTTTAAAGGCTCTAAATTGAATACATTGGGTGATGGGTTCATGAAGTTCTTAGAGCACAAAAGATCTCCTTCCAAAATGGGGAGGCATTACAGTGAGCTAGAAAGGACTGCACTGAGGCCACAAGGGCTACCTTTGTGAGGAGTGGTGCAAGAGGAGAAATACAGGAACGGAAAAGCTGCTCTGAATTTACCAACTTGCATTTAAACAACACCAACACTTATGAGGAGGCATTGTTATCAGGCTGTGAGGCCACCTCCCCACGGGTTCACTTCACCTCCGTTTGGATGCATCCAGTGTAGCAGTCTGCCTCTGACCATGATCCCTTACACTCAGTGGGCAGTGAGAAGAATGCTCAGGGCGTGGTGTATCTGATCCACCCTAAAGACCTTGTGATGAAATGAACGATGCCTCAGAAAACCTGCTTATCTTCACTGTCTTCACTTCTTCCTCTGCAGCATCAATGGGGAACTGGGCTCTGGAGCTGCCCAAGAGCACTGCACCTTAGCACAGCCACCTTTGCTCTCTGGGAGAGATGGGACAATGCTGGCGATGTCTAAAAGCAACACTTAGGATTCTCTGTGTGTGAGGAGGTTTCAGCCTAAGAGGCAAGGAAGAATTTTGGATGAAGGACAGTGCTTAATCCTGAACAGGGGAGCTGATTTCCCTGTCCTCAGCTGCGAAATGAAGGGATAAGCAATTTGAAAAGCATAGCTGGGGAAAGGGCACAGTAGACACCCTGAAAACAATGCTACCAACAGCTCAAAACAGTGACACTGAAGACCAAGGGAGCTGAGGAGAAGGTCTGCTTCCAAACTCATCTTTCTCCAGTCTGCTAAGCAGTACATGGCACAGCTGGAATTTGGGTGGAACATTTCTACGGGAATCACTGCCACACGTAATGCTTTTCTTACTCCACGTGACAATGCTGATGGCAAACGGTGACAGAATAGAGTTCTTCATATTTATGAACTTCCCATAAACGTGCAGTTCTGCTCGGACTTAACAAGCACCTGTTCTCCTGTACCCTGCCAAGGCCAGAGGCAGCTGATGGTGTGCTTCAAGGAAGTAACCCCTCTGTCCTATGCATTCTTCTTCTCTGTTCATAACTGCCACCCTGTAACAGGCATTATGTAGCATCTAAAAGACACAGAAGGTCTTCCCAGTGGATATTACTTGGTTTGCATATGTGATGTACCTGAAGATTTCACACATTCTCTTGTAATTAAGCAGTAAAATGTGTAGCACCAGATATTGTGTGAGAAGAAATATTCTGTAAAACATATCTTTCTCAGTGTAATCAGTGTAGAGATTTGAGAAGTTACCACTCTCGTTGACCCTCAATGCAAAGCAGTTTTCAGGGTCCTGTTACGATCGGAGGGAAATAATCCACTGCCCTTTCAGCAAGGTAACGTGGGCCATCAAAACGCCGTGGTGTTTCAGCTGCGTCCCCAGAAAGGAGCAGCGTTGGAAAGGCTGTCTCTGGCTCCTTACAGGACCACACACAAGGAGCTGTATGCAAGCTCAGCACATAGATTTCTCTTGTTTATGGCTTTTGCTACCTCACCGTCCTGTGCGGGTGAAGCCACAACACTGCAGATGCTGAAGTCTCTGTCCACGGTGAGCAACCATCCATGGGTATGTGCCAAGTGCCAGGAGCCCTTCTGCCGAAGCCGGGCACTGCAGTCAGGTTGAGGAGTGGCACAGCACAGGGCACAGCCTGCCTGCCTCTCACCTCCTCCTCACTGTATCTTGTGAGCGCAGGCCTTCCTGTTCCCAGCACAGACTGTGCTGAGCTGCATGGTATCGTTTCTCGGTTCTTCAAAGCACACTTCATTTCCTTTTCCTGAACCACAGTTCAAGTCCCTTTTAGACGTACCCTTGGTATCAGCACAGCAGTCTAACTATAGATAGTCCTAACTTCAAAACAAACAACATCAATACTGTATAATGGATAGGAGTCAGTTTACATGCCGGATACATATGTAAGTATGTATGTACTTTGCAAAAAAGCACTGGAAGTTAATTAGATTTTAAACTTCTAGGCATATACTTCAATTATTTTTCTCAGGAGCTCGTTGCTTTTCAGTGCAGCAGTACCACAACTACTGTGTTAAGTGTATCAGACCACTCAGATGTGTCCAGAGCCAAAGGCATCCCAAGGGCTCTCTCCTCCTGCCAGACCCTGGGGCCTCAGCTCCTCACAGGATTTGCTGTCCCACAGTGCTTTGCAGTATGGAGACAGACCAGAATTGCCGTTCAGTCCTTCAGTTCACTGGGTAAAAGTCATCTCAATGCTTAAGTCCTGTGCACCACCTAAGGTCCTCTCTTAGCTCTGAAGTTAGGATGTAAAATGAAGACAAATGGTGCCGAGATCTGACTTCTGGTGCCTGCAGAAGGGTGAATTTCACCTACTAGGAACAGCTACAGCCAGGTTTCTGAATCCATGTGAAAGTGCTGAGAATTCGCACCGTTAACTGGCGTGGCTGGGGAATGAAGATGCTCACAGAAACTGCTTGACACTTTTGCAGGAACTTGGCTTATTTTGAGAACAGATATGCTATACCTGAATTTCTAAACTTATTGTACTGGCATCA
Organism: Oreortyx pictus; assembly: GCA_036925125.1. NCBI lineage: Eukaryota > Metazoa > Chordata > Aves > Galliformes > Odontophoridae > Oreortyx > Oreortyx pictus. The sequence goes on from JAUPFR010000001.1 coordinate 22,668,109, forward strand.
GAGTAACTGGAAACCACAAAATGTAGCATGAAAAAAAAAAAATAGGAGAGTAGACTATGTATAGATATATTTACATCTGCATACATCTACATATAGAAGCTTCTGTTCACTGGAAATCCTATAAGCCACTGCCTGCAATAGCATCCATCCTAAGGGAATTCTAGAGATGATTCTTAAGAGACTGAAGAGATGGGGTTATGAGGTGAGCCCATCTGTGTCAGCACCTTATCCAGCCATTGCAATGGTCCGTGCAGGTGGATCTCAATCCAGCAGGGCGTGCTTGTAACATCTTGGCGATGATACTCCGCTCCCCAGCCCTACAAAAGCACCAGAGAACCAGAAAGTGAGTCTTTAAAAAAAGTACATCAGTAAATCATAAATTCAGAGCTGCTGGTTTACAACAGCTACACGTAGACCATCACACAACTCACCAAGATTTAATGCTTTGTCCTGGGATAATTTCCTCTAAAAACTTTGCTCCTTTTTAAGTTTATAACTATCATAGTTACCGGGAACTCTGTACTATTGAATTAAAAATGCTTCTCCACACTTCCAGCTGGCGAGGAATGGCCTGTTTCTAAGTCTGGCTGCTTACAAACAGCCCACAGGGAATGGTCCCTGCTGTTTGCATGCCGGAGACATGCCCGGGAAGGTCTGCCAGGCTGCTGTCTGCACAGACAAAAAGCAGACCAGGTCCTGTCATAACACTTCAGCAGGACTGGTCATGTTCCTGGGCACTGCTTCATTCATCGGCAGAGGTGCACCCTACACATCCGAGGCTCTAGAAGTTGTATGTATTTCTCTAAGTATTTGGAAATTTCCAGCAAGGTTCAACTAACCTTCAACTAAATTAATGTACAGACATTTTCTGTAGTTTCTTCTATCTTTTCTAATCCTGCAGTAATTTCTTCAGATCTTTCTGGGAGATTAAGGGACATGGAGCTTGTCAGAAGATGGGCAAACAGTGTTGGCAGGGAAAAAACAGAAGCAGGAGCCCCCAGCCTCAAGGGGGCACAGTGTGTGCTTGTTAAGGAAGCAGCCATTCTGACAGAGCTTGAGCTAGCTACACTGATTTCAGCCACCTATGTGAATTCCTAGAACAGTGTGATGGGGTTAACAAAGTGCCTCTGGTCTCAACCAGGTGCTTTTATGAACACAGAATTACAGAAGTCATAACGCTCAGCATCCACCCTCAGCCCAAATGCAGAAGCTTTGAGTCGTGATGCTTAAGCACAGTACCACTCTCTGTGGTTTCACAGCAATGCAGAGGAATCCAAGGGAGAGCCTTTCTTACAGCTAACTGTCTGAATCACTGACAAAACGGAGCTCAGAGCTCCACAGGGCAGACCCACTGCAGGATCATGCTCTTAATTTGTGGGCCACCAGTCACAGAAACTGAACCTTAACTTTAGTTACAGTTGTCAGGGGGTGGGATATTTTTGGCATGGAAAGGGTCATGGAGTCTGATGCTTGCCTAAACTGTACCTAAGGAACCTAACAGTACCTAAACTGAAGAGTGCTGAACACCTCAAAGTACTGTATGACTGGTACAAAAAAGACAGGGACCTCCTCAAAAGAGTCCAGTGGAGGGCTACAAAGATGATAAAGGGCGTGGAACATCTCCCTTATGAAGAAAGGCTGAGAGACCTACGGCTGTTCAGACTTGGGAAAAGAAGACTCAGAGGAGAACTGATCTACACCTATAAGTATCAAAGGAGCAGGAGGCAAAGGGACGAGGCTGGACTCTTCTCAGCAGTGTGTGGTATAGGATGAGGGGAAATGGCCACAAAATGATGCATAGGAAGTTCTGCACAAATGTGTGTGGGAACTTCTCCACAGCGCAGTGACGGAGCACTGGCACAGGCTGCACAGAGAGGTGGTGGAGTCTCCTTCTCTGGAGACGTTCCAGACTCACCTGGACGCCTACCTGTGCAACCTGGGCTAGGGAGCTGCTTTGGCACAGGGTTGGACTCCATGATCTTTGGAGGTCCCTTCCAACCCCTACAGTTCTGTGACTCTGTGATGTAGGTACCAGAGCAAAACCAGTGATTCTGTACCGAGGCTTCTAGAAGCCAGTTCTCTAGAAAACCAATGGCAAAATTAGGACCAACACCAATGAGATGCTGTAAGTGGCCTAGATAAAATCCATTTGTACTTGACGAAGAAAAGAGACAGAGAGCAGAAGATGAAGATATGAACCTAGCAAAGCCCAAAGTGTGCTTTTAATCAGGAAACATTTTTCTGGCCTTCAGAAAATTTATCAGTCTAGAAAGCGGTGCCTGAGTTCATAGGCACCGCAGGTAAGTGTTCTGGAAATGTTTGTATCAAAAGCCACCCTTTAAGTGTTGTCATGCTTCTGACTTTGTTAAGAGTCTTAATTATCAGTTGCACTGAAGATACATGGCCAAAGGGTAAGTGTCTGATGACACCTCCCCTGACTAGCAGGAAAGAAAGCCTATAGGAACAGTAATTACAGGTTGCAAATTCAACCTGTCTGATTTTGAGGAGTTTGGCAGTCTGTGTAAGTGACTGGGCATCTCCCTCTGCTGGCAGCTTCCAAACACTTCCAGCCTCATACCTGTACTGCTTTCCTGGCCTGGGATGTGCTGCCAGAGGGTAAAATGTCCTGAGGGAGGACTCCCCTGTTCTCCCTCAGATCTCACAGCCTCTCAGGGTCAGCCCCAGGGCCAGAATGAATTCAGAGGTGGAGCTTTTCTAAGGTTGGAACAACTTTCAAAGCTGTGGTGTTGTTTTGCACAGAGGATGGGAAGAAGATCCCAGTACACACACGAGGAGTCTAGAAATGAGCTTTCCACGGTGGAGAAATCAGCTGGGAAATCCTGCTGCTCCTGCAACACCTTCCCAACCTTGTACAGTCAACAGCTCTCTCCAGCCTTGATAGCTAGTGACAGGACAAGAGGTAATGGCTTTAAGTTGTGCCAGGGGCAGTTCAGGTTGGATATTAGGAAAGTTTTCTTCCCAGAAAGAGGAGTGAGGTATTGGAAGAGACCACCCAGGGATGTGATGGAGTCAATGTCCTTGAAGGTGTTCAAGAACTGTGTAGATGTGGAACTGAGGGATGTGGTTTAGTGGGCATGGTGGTGATGGGTTGACGGTTAGTACAGATGATCTTAGTGTTCTTCGCCAACCTTAATGATTCTATTCTATTCTGTGATTCTATGGTTTTACCCTCTGGCAGCTCCAGCTCCAGGCCTGTATGGGGTAGTAGGACCAAGCCTGCTGGGTCATCCCCTCAGCCCCAGAACCTGGAGCAATGTGGGAGGGAGGGCTCTAGGTTCAGTGCTCAGTTCAGTGGAGATCTCTGACTCTGTTTTGTGCATCAGATGTCTCATCTGTGGAGAAGGGATGACAGCCAACCTTGTTTTGTTAGGTTTATCAGCAGTGCTGTGTGGATGGCAATTATTATCTGCTCTCCCTGGTGATAGCTGCTCATGTGCCTGAGGGTTGGCTCCTCCCAGCTGCTGTATGAGCACACTAGGGGTATCAGAGAAGGCAGGAGCTTCACTTCCCTCTGTCTCATGTCCTGCCTCCAGAAAGTGGCTCAGTCCTGGCAAGCTTCTCATGTCCTGGTGCCTACCCAGCCCTGCCTCCCAGCTCATGCACTGGTGGTCTAGGAGTCTGGGACCACTGATCTGACAGACAACCTGCTCCTCTGCCACAGCATATCCAAAACCCAAGAGTATTTATGACCCAGAACTGAATGCACCCAGACTAACACCTTGGGAAAGAAATCATCTGAGAAGAATGAGTACAGGAAAGGGTTTTTATGGGCCAGGAAGAGTCTAGTTGACATTTGCATAGCCATTTTCCAAAGGTCATGGGAAAAGGTTCAAAATAACTCCCTGCACTGGTCTTCTGGTGCCTGAGGCACTATAGTGGCTACTATTGTTTCAACAAAGCAAGGTGATAATATTGCAGCAGTATTATTTAGTGCATCAATGCCACCACTTTTTGCTGCCATGCTGGGCTTGGAGGCAGATAACACATCAAAGAGACTGCCCCTGAGTTGCTGAGATAATGAAAATATTGCGTAACTGGCTATACTGCCTTTACAAACAACATGCCCATTCACGTCTTCCATTAAAGAAAATGCTGCTTGTTGGGTTTCTTGCTTTCTTTTTTTCCCCTAATGCTTGCGTGTGAACAAGATGCCAGTCCCTTCCCAAGAACAAAGCAACACCATGGTCACAAGCATGGAGATTATGGTTGGGACTCTTGGGAAAAGTTACAGGGCATTCTTAACACTCTCAGAGTGAAGTAGATGGGTCCCTAAGGATGGCTGGAAAAAATCACAACCAGAAAGCTGTGAAGGACTCAACTCATCTGCTTTTCAGAATATGGGGGGGACTGGGCTTGAGCCTCAAGCAGTTTTGTAACATCTCAGATGTGAATTCAATCAGCTTGACTCATTCATTTGTGTAGAACCAAATCTGCGTGACAAATGGACACACTCAAACCACTTCTTATGGTGACTAATGAGACCAGCTTGCTTCTAATGGTGCAGCTTCCCTAGTTAGCAGGCTGAACACTGCTGCCAGCTATAGTGCTGCTTCCCAGCAGCAGTCTAGTGCATCTGTACTCTTGAAGTGTTCACTATTCTCTGAGGTTTAAGTGCTACAACCCTCACCAAAGTAAATCCTAAATACTAAAAAGAGTCAAGAAATATTCTAGTAAGAAGGCCATTCAGAAGATTCAAGAAATTCCCACAAAGACCAATACATCACACACAGGGCAGTCACAATGCAAAGTTCAGATTTCAAAGACATGGAAACAGTAAAGGCTTTGGTTGCCTACTATCTCCTCTAATTAGGGGAAGATCAGTTGTTCTTTTGGGCATTGTATTCTGCTCGAAAGAAGCTCTTCTGTTGGTGTGACTGCCAGTGTGAATGCCATCAGGAATTAAGATAATCTCAAGGCAGGCATCAGACAGGTGGCAAACAATGACAATTACCAACAAGCTTTGTGGGAGGACCTAGCATTTCTTGACTGACCGCATGTATATGAGTTTATAGTAATGGTGAGACTGTAAATTTGTCTAGAGACATAAGGACTTTTTTTTTTCTTTTTTCAGGTCCGTGACTACCAAACCATACTGCAAAGCAGTAAGAATGGGAGAGATCACGGCTGTCTAAGAGCTAAGTTTACACACTGCTAAACCCACCTAAGCTGAACTCCTTATGCAGTGAATGGGGGAACACCATCATTCAGTCTCTGCTTGTTTTTTGTATGAATCTGTGAGATACTTTATTTTTGGAGTCCATAAAGTTCTTAAGTTGACCACAGAATCTACTGATTTTTAGCATCTACAAGTTTAAGGCAACACTGGAAAACAATTAGTCTGGATTGCAATTTGCAGCTTGGGTGCATGTCCCTACTTGGGAAGGATTTGATGAGGTCTAGTTTTGCACTAAAGTTAGGAAGTGATGGGATTCCCCTTTTCATAAAGGCAAGAGAAAACAAAGAAGCCTTACTTTAACAAAGCTCATTCGAATCGTACACATCTTTGTCAGCTCATATACCACTTCAAAACCATGATTGACTGACTGGGCAAGCAGCTGGGCGAAGAGCTGGTTATTGAAGATCTTGAGGCTGCAGCCACTGGGGATTTTGCAGACAGTGGCTGGGTGGAAACCATGCTGATAGTTACAATTGCGGCTCTGCACGAAAATACTGCTGTCACTGACACACTCAGCATACACTTCCCCACCAACATAATAAAGATGAACACCTAGAAAAAGAAAACAAGACAGGTATTATTTCTCCATCGTTTATAACATGCTTTATATCAGTAATTTGGTTTGGTTCTGTAAATTCTTTATTTTATTGGTGTGGGCATATAAGCCCACATCACTCCAGGAACTCAGTGTCATTTAAAAGACAGAAAACTGTGTGTATATCCCTGTATCTACAATGGACCCATCAAAATTAAGAGAAATTTGTCCAAAACAGTATTTCAAGATATGAGTACAGGAGTAAAATTCATCTCCCAGTTAAGGTCGATTTACTTCTTTAATACGGTAGCACGGTACTTTGTGACACACACACACACACACACATACACAGGAATGTCAAACATACGCCAGCCATATTAAAGCATGGATCAAATCTGTTAAAGAACTGACAGATCTGTTACACATTACACATCCAAATCTATTTTCACCACTGAGCACATGCATGCTGACCAAGACCCACTTCACTGCACGCTATGCTTTACTCCAAGGTCCTGCCACACGCCATTCAAACACACACGGTGTGTACACATGGCAGTCACACACGTTTACATTTACACAACCCTGACTTACCAAATCTTTCTTGTTAAAAGAAAACTTTAGCACAAAAATGACTGATCTGGTGAACTTCTCAGTGTCCAAGTGACTTACCAACATTAACTCTCAAACTTTTACCATGTCCTGGGAAAAGGAAGATGGAAGCACTTCCATCCATTCAAGGACTCATCCACCCAGGATGAAAATGTATATAAACTGTTGTGAGCATTTTTTTCAGCCCCATTTGGCAACCTTAGAGTTATGGATCCTGTGTAAGCTAGTTGTGTAGATGCCTTCGTTATCTGATAGATGAGAGGCACTGTGACCAGTCCATTCACTCTGGCCACCACAGAGTGCAGGCTCACTCAACTCAAAATGATGGAAATCTGTGCTTGTGCAGTAAAGGCTCACTCTTCCCCTGCCCTTGCTACTTTTTCCCACACCTGCCTTCAAGCTGCAGCAATGCCTGGGGACTGGGCAGCCACCCAGGCCAGGGAACTGAACTGAATGAAAACTAATAAACTTAAAAACAAACAGAGCAAAACAACAACAAAGATGCATTTGCAATGAGCTCTTCCTCAGTGCCAGCATGGCAATGGGGACCTAGACTGCTTAAATGTCATCATGAAACCACACCCTGAGAGGGACCGAGTCATCCTGTGAAGATACCGAGACATTCAACCTTCCCATGGCTAGTAGATTAGGGAAGATTAACCCCTCCCATGGGCAAGAGAGGTAGAAGAACTCTGTTCTTTCTTCTCATAAAAAACCACTACTAAGTAAAAATAAAATCCTCCTTTCTACTCCCAGAGATGGCATTCAAACCTTTACATACAAAGGCACATGTTCACAGAGTCTACGTGTAATGTCTGCAAAGTTGGTGATAACTATGCTTTATTAACCCAGTTGTAATTTGTTTTGTTCCTGTTGTCTTTCATACAAAAATGACTGCTTACATTCCCAGTCTCGGTTCCTGATTCTGTGGTCATGACAGCAAGGGACAGCAGCACAGCCTTAAAACAAAAACAGCCTCTGAACAGGAGTGGGAAAGGCTTGGGGAAAAGCAGGTTGAGTGGGAAAAGGATCTGGGAAAAATATGCTCTCCCATAGACTTCCAGAATGACTCAGACAAGAACCTTAGTCTGTCTTCAAGCCATCACTTGACTTCTACTTCTATATACCCATGAGATCTCAAATTAAATGTGAGTGACAGGGGGTGTGGCTCACAGCACAAGCTGGTACTTCACTGAGAACAGCTCTATTACACAGACCAGTCAGCAGCTTCAGATGCACGTGGAGATGTGCTTTGTGACTGCTAGGACTTGACCCATGTCTCCTTTCCATTCTGTGGAAGGGGGTTGAAAAGGAAGGATCAAGACAGTAAAATCACAGAGGTCTTGGCTGATGCTGGAGTCCAGTCCTGAAACAGACTGAGAACACAGAGAAGGAAGGGAAGTATAAGGACACGTGTTCGTTTGCCTCCTTTTGAATCTTCAGGTGTGACAACTGATTGAGGGTGACTGCACTTCTGGGTGCTCAAGTGCGAAGCTTTAAAGGCTGAGTTTTCATACTGAGTATCCAACTTCCAACTTTCAAAGGCATTACCAAAACTGGGTACTATAATAAGAAATACACAAAAGTCACTTTTGGAAGTGGCTCTAATTTTCTTTTTCCTTGTGGACTCTTAAAAAGCAACAAATACAACAGTGACAAAATGTTACTGAGTATTTCCATTCTTCTGCTGTTCACTCACCAGAGATAAGCACCCTGAATAAGCCAACCAGCAGAATGCATATTTGTAAAAGTCCAAAGCAAAGGCCCATATGTTTCAGCAGGATTTCACTGCTCTCTGCAGAAACAGATGGAGATTCAGCAGTCTCCATGCATCAACATCTTTCCGACACTCTGACGGGTAGTCTCCTTTTTGTCCTTAAGTCTGACTGCTGAAACAGGTCCAATTGCTAGTAGATGTTGCATTGTGCTCTGGATTGTTTTTAGCTTTGATGTGGTATTTCCAGGAAACCGTTTCACTCTGATACACTAGATGACAATTCAATCGCATATCCTTATCCTGCTGAGCTAATCTTGTTTACTCACTCCTTTTTCTCCCTTGTTAACATGTGACAATTGTATCAATTTCAGTAGCTTTCATCTGTCCAGTGCGCCTTTGAACTACACCGAGCTGCTCTGTGCTCTTCTGCAAGCCTGTACCGGTGCCACTTCTACTCCACTTAAACGTGTTTCTTTAAGATTTGCATAAACAGAGAAGAGCATTAAAATGAAGGATCTCAGATATACTAAGCTCCTCTCTAGGCAACCTGCTCCCTTCCCTTGGGCAGATTCCTAGTGTAAGACTTAAAAGAACTTCTAATCAATGAAGACGCATCTTCAGATTTGAAAGGATGAAGACTATTAGCATTTACCTCATACTCTTTCTGTTCTGCCTCTTCGTATTCTGGGGCAGAAATTCGCAGGATGTAAGATCCTCAAATGACAGCTTTGACTGGGATTTTTTGTTGTTCCTCTTTTAGGGCCGGGCTCAGCTTTGATCTACACCCCTTTGACAGCTGATGCTGATAGAGAGTCTTTGTCCCATTTTCTGAGTAAGTTAAATGCAGCTGTACGACTCATTTTCACTGCTCACAACAATTAATTGTGACAGACACTTGTAGCATCACACCACCTTCACACAGTACATTCGTAACATGGGTTCTTCTTTTCCTTCTGGAGAAAAGTGCAAGAGCTGAGTACAACATCTCTCAGCCTTCGAGTTCACTGCCGTTTGTAAAAATTATGTCACATTTGTCTCAGACCTTCCTCATACTCGGTCACTCAACACTTGACTATCAAGAGTCAATTAAAATATTGTTCTAGGCCTGGGAAATGAGGTAAGGTTGACAAGATAATAGGAGTGGAACAATTAAGAGTTAATTAGCCCAGCAGGGAATCCATTCCCAGGCAGCTACCGGTGAGAGGCTGGGTTGGCAAGATAATGAGTCTAGACTGGATATACTAGAAGAGGCAAAGCTTCATCTGCACAGAGAAGTGGTCAGTGCAGGGCTTATGACTCACTGCCCCAAACACCAACAAATTCTGGGAAAATACCAAGCCCTACCCTCCCCGAGCAAGCTGGGATGGAGAGCACGTGGTCATGTGTATCCACGTGTGGCCTCACCCCACTTGTCACCAAAAGCAGATGATCTTGCGTGCACGAGATGTGCATACGCCAGAAGTGAAGCATACAAGGAGAACTGCTGGAGGCAGAATCCAAGACTTTGCTTTACTAGTGAGAATCTGACCAGGCAGGGAATCAGATTGGACTGCTTTCCTGTTGTTGCTATGGCAAAAAAAAATCTATAAAGGCAACTCTTGTAGAGTTCTTCAACTAAATAACTCAACTGCTAAGTGTTTCATCCATCTCCCTTTGTTATTTGGTGGTAGAAGAACCAGCCCTGAGGCACCAGCAATTATCCTTTTAGTGGCATTTCAATGGCAATATTCCCAGTTGCCAGAAGCTCTAATAAATAAAATGAAAATACATACTGCTAAATTAGAACTTACAACTATAAACAACATTTTTCTCTTCACTGGCCAAGTAAATAACTTTTGTAAGTAGATACTCTGCTGACTGTTATTCAGTCAGAAAAGAATCAACTGCTTTTCTTCTATTTCAGAAGTAATCTCAGCTTTGGTTTTAAGACAAGCACATCTGACAGATCATCTAGAATTGTTAATGCAGTGTATGGTTCTCTTGAGCTCTGAATATTCCCAAGGAGAAGGGATTTGCTCTTACCTTTTCCTATGTGTCTTCTGGTATTTTCTATAGTAGAATTGCGGTTTACATTTGAGAGCAGTCCCAGGCAGAACCTGTTTTTGTTATTTGAGGGATCTGTAAATCCATCTATAAGGATACTTCGAGAGGAAGCCTGGAACGTCTCTCCTACCCTGTTGTTGAGTTCATAATAGGCAACTGAGCACCAGTGTTGTGGTTCCTCATAGCAAACAGGCCGAAAATCTGTAGGAAAAAAAAAATTAATTAGCTGCTGGGGCCTTAGTAATATTCTTTTTAACAATTGTTTTCTGTTTCTTTTCCACTCTTCTGTCCCCTCCATGCTCCCAGCTCTTCATCTTAACAGTCATTTATATCAGACAATCTCAACAGCAGCTTCTGCTTCTCAATTTTATGATCAAAACTCTAAACGTGCAAGGGCTGGTATACCAGTTCAGTTAACTATGAGCCTCTGAGGAGTCCCACTTAAAAAAGGGTAACCCTACTGCAATAAATTAAATTAAATTAAGCACATGCTAACATTCCTTGATGAACTGAGGCCCAAACTCTACACTGAAAGTAGGGGATACATGCACTCTGCACACCAGCAGGAGCTAGGGATGACAGATGGCCTCAAAGTAAGTCAAAACTGAGCCAAGCCTTAAGTCTAGTAATCAAATGCTGGAGTTCAGAAGTAATCAATCATTTATCCCCCTCCACCTTTCTTTCTTTGCAAGCTTTGAGGCTTTCTGCTTCCATGTGGGTATAAATAGAAATGTCACCAAGGTCATTTCTTTCGGATCTACCCCTGCCCAGGTTTTCTAACACACAGACAGCAAAAGACTCGGAAATGTAAAAGAATCTGTAAGCCCTCACTTTTCCTACAAGAATTGCTGGGAAACTTAATCCGGCTTGCCTACCACAGGCATGTGAGACCTCCTGCCCCAGAGCACCTCTGTCCACAACCAGGACTTCCAACCAAGACTCACTAGGGCTGTGATCAGGGATGGTAAGTAATGCTAAGGAGATTAAAGTTCTCAACAATTTATTTAAAAATACTGGTGCCTTAAAGCTAATAATTATCTAGCTATTCTGTCTACTCATTTGTTATTAACATTACCAACCTCAAATTCCTCCTCCTCCAGTTCTGATACAGACACATTCCCCACTGTTTCAGAAAACTGTATTTCACTAGAATATGTCCTTTTATATTCTAGCCAGACAGTAATGTAACATTAATGCAAAGATGGTAATAAGAAAGTTTCTGAACATAAGACTTTATCATACATGAAACCTAAAACTGGTGGTGATAAAGAAATCATTTTTGATACAGATTGTGCTCTTTTGCGTTGTATTACTTCCCATCCTTGACTTTATATCTTCGTCTTTACAATGTAGATAACAGTGTTTGCTTTCATTAACAACTTTCTAACTGTAGTAGTTCACGGTTTCAAGTAGGGTATAATCCCTCTAACTTCGCATATAAGTCACAGAATTCTGAGATTATCTTATTCTCCCAGCTAATGGATAGATCTAATACACAGCCTCAGCCTCAAAGCTGTCTAAGACCTATTACTACCGGTCACTGAACACTGTTGTTCAAATAATACTTTTTTGCTTAACAGTTTTTCTTTGAAAAATAGTATAAATAGTTATTTACTTTCAGTTTCTCCATCGGCAGATTTACCTCCATTGGGCAAAGACAGTACCAGTTGGCTTTCAGCTATTGCATCCATTGACCGCCCATTGTGGTTTCCTGGAGTTTCTCTTGCATGGTAAGGTGGGGGTGGAGTTTCCACTATTAGAGAGAAGGAAAGAAAGGAAAGAAGAAAGGACATCTAAATCAATACCTTGTTAAATTCTGCCCAGCTTTTCTTAGTGCATACATACCACTTCTTCAGCACTGTTTAGCTACAGAAGGGTTTGAAACAAAGCACAAATATGAATCTAATCTGTTCTCAGCCTCCAGAGTAAGATCATCACATGTTCAGGAAGAACAGTAAGGAAGGGCAGTCATGCTGGATTCTGTACACTTGAAGGAAAGAGGGATAGTCAGAGTACTGCCTCAGGCCCAGACCACCATCCTGCCAAGTTTTCTGATAATAACAATTGTTACATTAAGAAAGCAAAACAGTTTGATCCTTCAGTTCCAGGCTTCTCTCCTAAACGTAAAAACCCTTGTAGAGGATGATTTAACAGCAGAAACTTATTTCTCCTCAGGGAGAAAGTTCTCTTTCTTCACAGACCATAAAGCTTACGGAAAGTCTTTTATTCTAAAGTGAGACTTGGCAAAACTCCCTCCAGATTTATCCTTTTTACCTCTGTCCAAGCTACATGACATCCCATCAAACAGTGAAGAATGAAGAAAAAGTACCAACCCACAGTGTGCCTAGCTCCTGGTTTGTTTCCGTCTTGGCACAGTAAGATAGAAAATGGAAGGTGGTTCTGTCCCATGTCCGTGGCCTGTCCCATGAAATAACCATTGAAAATTCCAAATACACATTGCACAGGAATGTTACTGATTATTCTATTAGGTAGTATTCATGATACAGGTATCTCATACACTAACGTATACAGGGCATAACCCTCCCACAAAAATGAAGCACGCTAAAATAATAAAACAAAATAAAGAAACAGTGGAAGATAATATTAAGTTAAAGAAAGGAAATAATGTGGTGATACAAGTATTTTTCCTGTCTGCACCTCAGCTAGTCATTATAAACATTCTATATACTCACTTCCATACACGGCGCATCTCAGAAACTTTAGACATGCACCTTACGATGAAGTGAATAATGTTCTAGGAGTGCCTATTTTTCTCTCCTGACTACAGAGCAGACAGCAAATAAACAATTGCATCAGATGTAGAAATTTGCATTGCTGACATCTCTGTTTGGTCTCACCAATCCCACTCAAGGCTCTTGATACAATCCTAGTTTGCTTTAGATAGTTGTTCAACCCTGATTGTTACACAGGCAAATTATATTTATCAGCATTCCTTGTGCTGTGATATAATGAAGTTCCAGCTGAGCCACTTACATTTTTAAGTAGCTTTGCAAGGTCCCAAGTTCAGCTAAATTACGCAAGTCATAGTCATTACATGCTTTGCAATGGTCCTGACTTACCTGTCAGGACCAGCTCCACAAAATCCAGATTGGTTACAGAGAGGTGAAAGAAAGAAATGGGAGGAAGACAAACAAGTCCTACTGCTCATGAACATGTTTGGATGTTGCTAAGTATGAGTTAATCTGAACTAGATCTAGAGAAGAAATGAACAACAATTAACTGAATGCACAAGGAAGGGAAAATGTGTTGAAAGTGTCCGGCCTAAAAGGAAGTTCAAATACTGCAAATAAAACTAAACATCTTTCTTGCACTTAAAATCACAATAGGCATATCATTAAATGTATGAATTCAAATGCTTTGTAGCTGATATATTAAAACACTAATCTACAAGACTCTGACCTGAATTCATCCTTTTGAAAAAGCTGAGTTCACTGAAACTATTTCAGAGTGACAACAAAGTGCAGAAGTGAAACTGAACCATGCTTTGATATTAAAGCTAGATCTCAGTTGTGTTGTATGATACCTTCTCGGTACATTCAGTTAATTTTTCAGTAATTAGGGCAGTACCAGGTAAGAAGTTCAAAACACAAATGATCTGAATGACTTAACCCTGCTGAGTTTAGAACTGCAGATCTGATAAAACATGTTCCAAAGTCATGGGAATTTGCCTATTGGCTTCACCAAGTTTTGGACCAAATTATTAAACGTCTCAAATTCCTGAAGTTTACAGTCAATGGGATCATCATGTATTAAAAAATATTTACGTGCACCTATTTCCCCACTTTATTCTGTCTCTCCTGTGGAATTTATAAAGGTCCCATCCTCACCATCTTTCTTAAAGGTGCCTAACTTATGCGAGCAGCTCTGGGCAGAAGGAGCCGTAGCACACTTAATCCTCTCCTGAACTTTTCCCTTATAGTAATCATAGAATCATAGGGGTTGGAAGGGACCTCAAGAGATCATCGAGTCCAACCCCCCTGCCAAAGCAGTTCCCTCCACGAGGTCACACAGGCAGGCATTCAGGCGGGTCTTGAATATCTTCAGAGAAGGAGATTCCACAATCCCCCTAAGCAGCCTGTGCCAGTGCTCCGTCACCCTCACCGTAAAGAAGTTCTTGCGCACATTCGTACATTCGTAATCATGAAAGCTCATTCATGCATTCTAGGAGTGGAATGATTACAGCTCTTAGCTCCTTGAGAAGCCATCAGAGGGACTGAGGGACAACACTAAGACACAGTCCCAAGAAATCCCATTCCAAATCCATCCTGTCCAACATTTCAATTTGTAGCTTCAGCTACAAGCCTGGGGAGAACACGAAGAACTGACTCTTGATCCCAGGCCCTAGCAAGAACTCTGACTGCCTCAGTCAGAATTTTCTGAAAGCTCATTCTTACCCGTAAGCTGATACGGACTTCCTGGTCCAGAAGAGCTTCCTGGTGAGTTGGGGTAGCTGATGCTGTTAGGCGACTGGGAGAACATATGGCTGGGTGATGGTGGAAAGGGAGTGCACGGAGGATGCTGGAAAGAATCAGGATAGGTGGCATTGTGCGGCATCAGTGGCTCGCTGTGCAGAGAAGTATTTCGAAACTTGGCGAGAAGGCTGAGGTGAGGGTTAAACTCGCTGTGTCTTGGAACGAGTACAGGAGGTAGGACTGAAAACAAAAACAAGAACAGAGAAAACCTGTTCAGCATTGCACTCTTGAAAGTGTATCTCTTTGTCAGTAAAAAAGAGCCACATTCCTTGCTATCTGTATCTATATCACTCTGTATACACAAGTCACTGAATAGCAACAAATCTGTCCAAAAACATCAATCAAAACCTGACAATTGGCCATTTCCCAAGATTTGCAACCAGTTTCCACGTTTGCATGTGCAAAATAAGGTCTCATTCCTAACTTAAGCAAGATACCATAAAACTCACATATACAGCATATATATGTGTACATATATTTGTGCACATATACATGCACAAAGCCTTCTTACAGAAATGCAAGTGTCATATTTCTCCTCCTCAACACTACCTGTCTCCCTTCCTGAAATAGTGACTATATCAGGGGTTTGCTAAACATCATCAGATTTTTCCAAGTTGTTTAATAACAACTAACAGTGCTCAGCAATACAGTATATTATTTTACCACCAGATTGGCAAACAGACCAGAAGCTAAAGACTATATTTAGAAGGTTTGCAGGTACATAAAGTGCTGACAGCCAGACAGTGGGATCTTTAAAAGGAAATATAAATGGCAATTGAAATATTGCAGCAATGTTAATCTAGTTCTTGCAATACAGTTAGAAAAGACCTAGTGTGAAGAGACAAATGTAAATGGTTGATAATCAAGACATAAGAAATGCAAGAAAACTGAAATTCAGATTCATCCATGCAAAAACTGGTCTCACAGAAGAAATACTCTCTCCTTATGCAGCCTCTTCACTTATCTTTTATACTGTCAGTGCTGTAACAGTATTACTGCATTGAGAAACCCAACATTCACCCCAAGTGGTTTCAGATTTTGAATTCTGACTTATCAGAAGCAAGAGTAAAAGTGGAGTCGAAGAACTGCAGCAGACAGTACTATCTGGGTTACCTTTAAAGATGTTGCCCTGACACTGGAGCACAAAGAGGCTTGCTAAATATTTCTGCATATGGGAGTTCAACTTCAGGGTCTGATTGGGTCCCTCTGTAGCTGTTGAAGGGGAAACAGCACCTGCAAGGTGCAATTCATGTACCCCAAGAGTTCCGTAGTCACTAGCTCACTTAGCAACCAATTGACTTTGCTAAGCCCTTAAACACAGGAATGGGGAATGAATCCCCAAAAGCCACAGAAGAAGAAAAGGAGGCAGTCTGCTTTACTGTGACAAGGATGAATTGTTCCAACAACTGGAGCAATCCAGTGGGCTTGTATTGATTGACCTGGTGCCTAAAGTTCCTGTGGCCTAAAACCTAGCAGCACCTAATCCTTCAGTCTCTCCTTACCAGCTTATGGATAGCAATGTGCACTCTTAGTTACAAATGCTGACACAAACGTACTGTTTGAACGTGTTTTAACAGATTGTTTAGGCCCAAAAGCTCTGTCAAGGTAAGGCTAATTCTTTTTAGGTAGGTTAGCTAGCACCTTTTAATTACAGCGAGCTCTCATTTATACAGTCTAATGAAAGAGTGGAATAATTGCTACAAAGCAAATACTACAGAAATAATGCAAAACGTGTGCATGAGAAGGAACATGTTCCTTGGAGATCATCGTACCACACTACTGACCCAGCTGGGGCAGTGGAAACAGAAAGGGCCATGCTAGTACCACTGGCACACCGTCCAGCTCCTTGTGGCACCATGCTCCTGCCCTGTCACTGGCACACAGCATTTGAGAAATCTGCCAGTCACCAACGAACAGCAGAACTGAGCACTAAACACATACAAATGTTAGAGTGATGACTCCTGACGTGGTTCACTGTAGAAGTTAACTTCTTACCTGCCTGGAAATGTAAGAACTGGGGTTCCTGTTATGAGATTATGTACAGCCCATTCTCTGGCTCAAACATTTCTAAATAGCTACTGGACAGCACAGGGCTGATACTCCACATCTTACTTTCTTCCCTTCCGCCCTTATCTGCGTGATGATGTTTTTGCTGTCACCCTGTAATGCCTTCTGGTGCAGAAAGCTATTTCTGCTTCTTTACCTCTTCTTTAGTGTTTTGGTTCTCCGAGACTCCTCATGGAGGACTCACAGAGGCAATACAGGCATTGACATCTCAGCCTGTTACCCAGGCTGCCACAGATCCCTTCACAGCCACTGGAGAGAAAGAGACTTCTTCAGCACTTGGTTCTTTTGCATTGTATGGGATCAAGGCACTACCACCACTGCTGATGTGGTTTTGGCCAGCTAAATCCCTCCCAGTGCATGCTCCTGAGAGCAGCTCCAGGCTGTGAGAGCAGCTCCAGGCTTTGAGCTGCTGCTTCTGCAGTTTTTCCCTTGCTGCTCCATGGGATTGGTGTGATGCTTGCCAGGTTCACTGCTCCCTGCCCAGTTCTGACCAGTAGCTGTGGAAAACTGTAGAGATCCCTTTGCACCCAGCAGTGGTGCTGAGCAATGCTGTGCAAGGATAGGTGGCAAGCAGCTCGCTGCAGGCCCCACTGCTAGGAAAGCAGTTTCCTCCAGCCCTGTGAGAACTCAGCGTGACGCCTTTTCTAAATGAAAGCTGAGAACTGAGACACGTCAACAGCACTTGCCAGGGAAAGCCTTTAACTGGCCCTGAGTGAGTCAGCAAGAGGAATTTTCAAGCCCTGCAAGGCCTTGAATTCATTTCCAGCTCTGACCAGGTTACTCCTTTAATTTCTGCTTTGCTGCACAGTTTATACCACCTCAGTCAATCTTTCCACCGGCTGCCTAGAGGGCTAAGGCCACTACGGTGGTGACGAATTCAGAGATTTTTTTTGTTTGTGGCTAAAAAAATTCCCTAAGGGCTCTGTTCTTCTTTTGGTCGCAGATGCCGCTCTCCAAGGCTCAACAATCTTGAAAGAACTGTGACCAGAGGCATGAAACTGAGTGACAGAGTCTCTCAGGTCTTCACAATTGACCTGTATTGTCACCACTCTGTGGGATCTTTTTTCTTTTACCCTCTATTATCAAGAGCCAGGGATGGGTCCTTTGTGTGCAACCCTAATAGCTGACGATGTTCGTACAACTGAAGACCTATACAGTCATGTCCCAAGTCCTGCCGCTGTTTCTCCTGCTCTGTTCTCTCCTGCTCTCTCTAGCTGTTAATTCTTGCCAGAAACCTGGCTGTCCCCATGGTCACTGAGTTCATGACTTCAGATGCTAGCAAGTAAATTATCCGCTTCATCCTTTAATTTCAGGTGCAACATCTGCACTGCTATTTGTGACACATCAGCTCATCTTCACAGCCTCCTGTCTTTGGAAGCCTACTCTCTGGTGAGATCTACCTGTTTCCCATGCCCATGACCATTCCAAATGTCAAACACGTGGACAACAGTAAGATCATCAGGTGGTCTTCCAGGTGGGAAGACACCAGATCGCAGTCCTACCAAAAGAGATCAGTCTTAAGTTAAAAGTTAATTAGGTTTCTGCTGTCTGCGACAACATCGCACATTATAACATTCACACACACATGAACACATATAAAATAATGAGATAAATGCTTAGGCAGCTTTATATTTTTCCCAAACTGCAGACTGTCCTGAGAATCAACCATTTAGACTTCTGACAAGCTCTTCAAGGGGAAAACAGAGCCTATCCACCCTGTCTATCTCCCTTATGCTAGGTGGCCTAACACCTCACTGCACTGTGAAGTTGCACAAATAGAAGAAATATCTGTGGTTTGTTTTGTAGTGTTTTCTTTTTGCTTGTTTATTTTTCTAAACGGCACCTGTTGCTCGGCAGACCTGCAAAGAGGAGATCCACTGGGGACACTTGCAGTAGCAAGGAATGCTACACACAATCTAGGCAGTGCTGGACAGCACAAACTATGATGAGTCCGGGCAGCACGAAGACACAGGCTGTTCTCTGATGACAGAAGCCTAGGGATCTGTCAGGACATCAGGGAAAAGGCAAGTCCCTCCCACCTCTGACACAACTCACTCATGCTAAAAAGTTAATGGATCTGGCCACAGAGCGGTTGATTCATTGAGACAGATTAGAATAATGAAAGTGAGCCCCAAAAGGATGGACACTTGTATGAAAGTAATACTGGCTTCTGGAGTGTAAAGAAACGCACTGCTGAATCAACAGGTGTATTCTATAACTCATGGGGATGAGGTACAGAGAATCCTACAAAACCCTAAGATTTCTGACAGCCTAGATAGATAGAAGACTTCCCTTAGCTAAAAGAGGACATTTATTTGAACAGACTGGCACCCGGATAAATTGCTCCCAACTTCTACCATTTTCCCATCAAACTTATTTCTTCTCTTCCTTCATCCCCGTCTCTTTGCAGTGTTGCTTTCTGACTGCAGCTCAGAGCTGATTATTGCCGTTTGCAGTGCTGCGAGTTATTTCTCCTGCTGCTGCCCCAGTGGGGCATTTGAGTAGGTTGTGTTCCTTGCTGCCCCTCATCTTTAGCAGGGAGGTAACTCTCCTGGGAGCCTCAGAGTCTCAGCTATCCCCGTGCAAAGCATGATAGGGGTGGGACACAAGAACAGCTCTCAGGTCCTGTAGCAACTGGAAAAGCACAGAATGCACCTTTGTAGCCGTGCTCTTTCCCTTCCAAAAGAAGCTGGTCATGTCCAAGTTACCCAAAAGTGCCTTATGTGGACTGAGCCCTGCACCCTGAGAATCTCTAATATGTGATAGTATGCACAAATCACAGCTGTGCCATGGGGCACACGAGCATTTCAGCAATTCTCAGGCTGTAGCCTAGCCATGTTTCATTTACAAGTACAGACATGGCCAGCCTGCATTTAGCCAGTCAGGATAAATGATGGGGACGTATTCACAGCTGAAGTCTGAGCTTTGTGACTGGAGGAAGCACTGGAAGCCATTTAGCAGCTGCTGGTTAATGCAGTACTAGCGTTTGTAGAACAGATGAGAAGACCAGAGTTTAAAACAGCCTTGTGCAGAGCTGTCAGCAACTGCACTGAGGATGCTCCATTAACTACACCAGAGGTACAACAGAAGAAATGAGAAAGCACCAGGGACTACAGCCTTTCCAGAGAAAGATACACAAAATAGGATATTTTATGAGCATCTTTTCTTAGATTCTTGAGAGTTTATTTTAGAAAGGCAGAAGATCAGCTCTTTCCACTGAAAACTGTTGACAACATGCACCACTCCCTGCAGCTGCAAAATTTTTAGTTCTGACAATGTTTACAGCAGCTCAGATACAAGTTCAAAATGACAGCTTTGCTGCTGTGGAAGGACTATCAGGAAGGGGAACAGCTCCATTTAACAAATGTTAACAAATGTCTTTCCCTTATTTCATCTGTGTGAAAAGAAACATCCCACAGTTCACTTATCTGATGCTAATGTCACCTCAGAATAAAGTTCATGCCAGACAAAGAGTAATCTCAGAATAATAAGTATACACTTACCAACCATATCCATTAGTAAATTAAATTACCGTGATTTTTGGCAGCAAAAGAGAGTGAGGTTAGACATTAGAAATCACTCTGAACTGTAAGGATAGCAAAGCAATAGATTCACTTGCCTGGGGAGGTTTTAGAGCCTCTATCACATGGGATTTTTAGTGCTAATTAGGAAAACATCTGTCAGGAATGTACCTGGCAATCTGTTCTGTCTTGAGAGTAGGGGGAGAGGGGAACAAGATGACCACTTGAGATACCTGCCAGCCCTATGGAAGCCAACACTGAACACTACAATTCTCTAACAGCTGTTTCATTGATTCAAAGCCCAACTGAATGACCCTTCAGTGAGGTCATAACTTTTCTATGCTCACCAAGTCTAGTCTGAAGAGGATCATCGACAGAAAAATTCAAAGCTTTAAGAGAAGTTGGGGGATTTATTTCACATAAACTACCCGCTGAGGTAATTAAATCCCACTGAAAGCATTTTAGCAAGAATCAACTAACCTGTTTCCACATCCATAGCAACAGAAGCCATCTTACTGCAACTCTAATCTCTAAGAGAGCTAGAGATACATTTTTGGTTTTTTTTTGTCTGTTTGTTTTTTGGTGAATCAGTGAATCTAGTTTTGCTTTTCAGACAATGAGGCATAAATCCAGCCAAGATGGTAAGACTAAACTGGTGCCTAGTCTGCAGGCTCACAGACAAACTCATGACAGCAGCATAGAGGAGTAGGATTAGAGAGTGGCCAGCAGCCACGTCCACAGAGAGAAGCTTTGCTTTCAGCACCCTGGACAAGATACTTGGGGGGGCAATGAAGTGAGGACCCCAGCCAGGATCCTCCTCACAGTTGGTATCTGTGATGCTGCTACACAGGGAAAGTGCCACAGTCCTTCACCATCAAACAAAGCCTACCTTTTCAGATCTCAAAGAACTCACTAGACTGTATCAGGTACAGACCTGCCAGCACATGAGCTAATAGAGAGACGCAAATCGTTTGGAGATGATATAATTACCTGGGGTTTCCACCCGCCGGTAGTGGTAGGGGTTAATGCACACTTCTTTCTGTTTTGAGCCAAATGGAAACTCACAACATTCCAGTGGTTTCAATTCATGGTGAGATTGTAAATCAGGCCAGCGCCACACTCTGCAGTATATGACATGGGGGAGCCCCTTGCGGTGAGACACCTGCAGCCGCCCATCCAAGGAACGCGGGATCGTAACACATTTACTGGGCTGACCCGGGCAGCTTAGAGCCCTTTCCAGTTCTTCCATGGCACCTTTCTTCTTCTTTAGTTTCTTCACCAAGGAATCGACAGCCTTTTCTGCCCACTTTTCCTCTTCATCTCCTTGTTTCCAGCCCAGCAGCCTTTTCACTGCAGGGCTGGTGAAGGAGAACAAGGAACTGATAGGGGTGCTGGAGTGCATAAGAAGCAGAGATTACACACCAGTGTCAGCAGAAGCAGGGATCACTCTCCTGCCTTTTAAGGCTTGGACAGAGTTTTCACAATACTGAGATGGATGCTTCCTTCAAAAAGAGGTTCTTCCACAGGTAAGTTTCTGTAGTCTTAGGTGCTGGTTACAAGTAGTCCAACAGGCTGGGTCTCACAACTTTCCAAACATCAAGAAGCTGCCAAAGCCTGGAATAACAACATAATACACAGTTAAACTTCACACGCTCCTTTCATTGTTGCTTCAATAAAATATGCTGAAAGATAAATGATTCAAAATGTGTATTCAATTTTCAATGCTTTTCTGTTTGTTTCTTCTGCTGCTGATTTGGGGTCCAAGTCTCCTCTCCTCGCTACCCTCCACACTCATTTTAGAGCTGAGCCTCAGCAAGTATTAAGTATCCAGTCACTTTCACTTTGCACTTGGACTTAAGTGCACTAGGCAAATTACTGCAGTGCTGGGATTACATTTAACACAAAAGAAAATGTATCTGTTTTTTATGATGTAGCTCTAGCTTCAACTCAAGCATCTTCTAAAAAATTAAATGTGTAATACCAAATTGTATGGGAGTAATGAGTAGAATATTTTTCTGAATGCAGCTTCCCCTCTGCCCCTCCAATCTCATTTTACTTGTCAAGAGTTGTACAATATTAACTGCAAAATTCTTTTTCAATTCAACAATTCCCATTTAATGCCTTTGAAAGATCTATCACTATTCTCTAGGCTTATTTACATTGTCTCAGATGCAAGAGAAAATCTTGTTTGCCTAGCCAGTTCATTTGGCTGTCTCCAACAACTCAAAGCTTTTTGGATGAAAATCACAGGCTTTTGGACACAGTTTGTGCTGGATGGATCCTGGGTTATTTCTGCTAGGAGTTGCTACATCTGACAGAGTCCAACAGAAGGAGTTTAGTTCTTCAGGGTTTTTCTTTGTTTTTATTTTACTTTTTTCTTTCTTTCTTTCTTTCTTTTTTTTTCCTTAATGTAGCTGGAGCCAGTCTAATTTTAGATGAAAACAACATATTTCCACTGACTAGAACTCTGAGGGAAAACGTCCTTGTATGTCAAGCTATTTACTGCTTTCAGTATACTTCATGGACCCCCTGTACATACCAAGTCCAAAGGGCTGAACAAAACACTTAAAGCAGGAGACAAGGGGAGCTAAACTGGATGCCTCCACAGAAGCAGCTCCGTGACTGCCCTGGTGGGAGGACCTGAGTCCTTCCCACCCCTCCTGCAGCCACTGAATAGACAGATTTTGCTGGTGCTGGGAGTAGCAGAGCTTCACAAACAGCGCTATTCTGCAGCTTTCTTAAATGCACAGCTATTATAAAAGTTCAAAGGGCACATGGGGACACGAAGCGCAGACACAGGCAGAACATGTTGAGACAGGATGCCAATCCCAAAGACTTGTTCTCTGGCAGAGGCTGACAGCCTCAGCACCGTGCAACTCCATAGCACACTCCAGAGTTCAAGAAGCACTTGAACAACGCTCTCGGACATATGGTTTAATTTTTAGGTAGTCCTATGTGGAGCCAGGAGTTGGGCCCAAAGATCTTTGTGGATCCTTTCCAACACGGGATGTTTTGAGATTCTACACTGCAGGATATGCACACGTGGCCTGGGGCACCAGAACTGCTCAGGCAACCTTCTGTATTTGCTGGGGACTAATGACTGCCTACCATGAAGGTGACTCTCTGGCATGTCACAAGCCCCAGTAGCAGTTGCTATTCCATTTGGAGATTCATGCTCCATGCATCAGGGGACATGAGGCAGCATGAAAACACGGACAGAGAAAACACTGGAAGGAAAAGTAGGCTCATCTTGCTTCATGCAGCCACCTCACCACAGGATGTGGCTAATGCAACTTCTGTACTATTGTTCTATGTCTACGCCTAGCTCTCCCCATCTGTCAAGAGAGACTCTTGACAGAACACAGAAACAATCACCACACTTGCACCACTGAACAATCAATAATCGATTCCATGGAAATGCCCAACTCATCCCACTGAAGAGAAACTTCAGCTTCTGGATTTCTTTCCCCTCTGCATTTGGAAACATACAGCGACCTGGAGTATTTAGATGGAGAGCTGTTTATGCCTCTTAATCAAAACTGAAGTCTGTTCCAAACATTTAGAGGGTATAGGTGAAAAAGAAGTAAGTTCAGAGTGTTTTACTACAAGAAAATACCATTACTAGTAGTAAGGCTGCTCTGAAAGCAATGCTTCCTATTTTACGATGTTGGCCCAAGACATCAGAGGCAGTTGGTGGTAGTATGGCAACAGAGGTCAAACCTTTCCACCAAAATCCCATTACGTTTTGTTGACATGTGACAGATGGCACCAGAGGGGCAGTCTGACAAAATGGTGTCTGATATGGGAGTGTGTATGAAGCAAAGGTGTGTCACTGAATTCCTCAATGAGGGAAAAACCGCATCCACTGACATTCATCAACACTTGCTGAAGGTTTATGGAGCCCAAACAGTGTATACGAGCACAGTGAGGAAGTGGGTGCTATGTTTCAGCAGTGCTGACAGTGACAGTGGGCCACCTCTGCTGAAGCACATTTTCACAAGCACAGTGAAAATACATAACTAATGATAGTGACTATGCTGAAAAATAGTGTTTTGTCACTGAGAATTTGCTCTATCAAACAGGGTTGTGCTCCTTGAATCTGTTACAGTTTCCGTGGAAATAAATAAGAGGCATTACCTTTGGTGCAACCTATGTAAAACATAATGTGGTTGAAATTTAGGCAGTCTAATGCCTTAGAGAGAGGAGGCTCGGCCCTCAGAGCCCAGCTCTTCCTATGTAGGCTGTATAGTTGCAGTGTCTGTCCTCTGCTGCCCTCATCACAACCTGCTGGCTTCCACATGCCGCCACACTGCTGTCATTACTTGGCTGCACCGAACCACATCCTCACGCGAGAAAATAAAACAATGCTGGGATGGCTGTGGATCAGCCCTGGAAGCAGCAACAAGCAAAGACAGCCTGGGACGAAAGCCCACAGCACCAGCAGTGGTGTGGAAGCCTCTGCTCCAGGCTGATGGAGAAAATGGCTCCCAGTTCTTATCTGAGGGGGTCTCCGGGGCGTTAGTGTGTGTCAACAACTGCCTCTGATAAGTTAATGCAACACTGCAATCATCAGATATGAAAACATACACGTTCACGTAAGAGCATTGTCCCAAGATTTTCTTTTCCATTTTGACCAAGGTTTTAAATAAACACATTAATCTCTTTCAGTCAAATTAAATAACTCAACAGTGACATCAGTATGAGTCTGAGCACTATTGTTGCTAGTGGGAGAGTCGCCAAGGGTATGTGTATAAAAGCAAAAGCAGTGCTTTGCAGAACATGTGATGCAGTCTCAGATAAGTATATTGCACAATTCCCCATCGTTCTCCCCCTAGTTTCTTCTGAAATCTTTTTCTCCCCAGATCTAACTGACATTCAAAATGTAAGTGGAATTAAATATACTGAACAGCTTTCAAATAACATCATTATCAGAACAAGCTGGTTTAATATTATGACATTACATAGGGCTGCATATTATTCAGCAAACTAAGCCATGTGCTGCTAGGCTTAGATACTCCATTATGAAATACCTAGGCAGCCACTCTGCTCCACAGCCGTAAACACAGAGATGTTAATCCACGATTTAATTTTAACAATCTCTGAGGACAGCAGTTGTTAAAACTGTATGCCTCCTGTACCAGGCAACTTGCCCATCAGACTGGAAACTTCCAATGCTGAAATGTTTTAAAACTGACAGATTTGATGGGCTGATGACCGATCTCGTTTCTTGATGCTTGTGACTTGAGAATGGAGGGAAGCATTACAGTTTTGACCTATATCCCCAGCATTCACACAAAGCCCATATCACGATGGAAGTTCTGGCATGGTTGCTTGTATCTCCTTTAGTGACTGTACGATGCACAATGGTGAGGACAAGACACACATCCTTCAGGGACCTCCTTAACACAATTCCTTCTCCTGGGGCAACATGGAAAGCTTTGTCTATGGTAAAATCTTCCAGGCTTCCTTTATTCCAAGTTAAGCATAAGTTATGAAATGTGTGTTATGGAAGAGACAGAAGGCACACACAGACCCACCTTTTTGTTTCTGTGGTCTAGAGGAACAGGAAATGATGGGATTGGAAACACTTCAGCCTAGTTCACATGTTCTGCGCTCCCTGCAGAGGTTCCTACCTTAGCCTTGTCTACGCTAGTAGGTTAAACAGTGCTGGGGAACGTTTCTAAGCATAAGAAATTGATTAAGTATAGTGTAAATTGTCACCATAGTAACTGAAACGGCTTTGGTCTGTGCCAATACCAATCTCTCTAATGTTTCTCGTGTGTGATTCAGGAGTTAGCAGGGTCCAGCAGTCCCTCAAATATGAAGTCCGCATAGAGTCACGTGGTTTTGGAGGCTGACTCAATTACTGCATGGAAGCAAGTATCTCCATCCCAGCTGGGCTCAAGGCCAAGAACAGTATCAGTCATGTTGGATTTACTAGCTTGGAGGCAGCCTTGGGGTAGAATTCACTTGACCCCATTAACACGTCCAAATTGTTGACACTCGTATCTGACCTAGTCACCCTGAAACCCCTAAAGAAGTAACCAAGAAAAACACGTGCATTCTACCTCACGATCACCTAAGAAAAAATCAACAGAATCAGGCACTGCACACAATGAATGCTGGGCAAGGTGAGTCTCACTGCAGATTTGAATGACTGCTATGGACAGAGTGCAGAAGGGACTGGAATACTTCCTCCTACACGTAGGCCTGTTTTTCACCTGCCAGCGTAGAACTTGCTTTTAGGCCCTCAGGTCAACAGGAGAAACATGCTCCTCTACAGTAGCCTCCACTGTACTGCTGAAGAGCCTGATACACCGCAGTCACAGAAAAGCAGAAGAAACGCTGTCAGGATGCGCCTGCTGCTAGCTGACCTTAGTGAAGTCCTGCTGAAGTCAGTAGGAAGGGTTCCAGAGCTCATGGAAATTGAACGTGTCCTCCTCTGTATCTCACATGGCAATATGCTGACACTGTGGAAAGATTTAGGGAAATTTAGGTTTGGCTTAATGTATAAAGGCCTTGCTGTGTTAGGGAAGCTTTGCATCATCCCCCAGCAGAACATCTGTGCAGGCTGCTGTGTTGCTGAAGTTTCCTGCTAATTCAATTTCAGTGGAATTGTATCAGTCCTCATTAAATTCCACTTTAAGCTGCATGCAGAAGCCAAAAAGAAAAGCTGCTGGAATGCTGGTGAAAACAGACTTAAAACACTACCACATAAAAGCATGGTGCCTAATCATCCCCACAAGACTATTTGTGCATGGCTGTGTATGCAGATGTGTATATATATCTGGTCTCAGCATAAAATTCCAAGACTCTGCCCTGCCTCAGCTAACTAAGCCATGAGAAGCATGGCTATCAGTCTTGAAAATGGCTGACATCATCAGTCTCGGTGTCACTGCAGCAGCTAAGTAAGGCCACAGAGGGAGATTTCTCAGAGGGTCGTCTAGACATAAGCTGTGCAGTTCTTGGAGATTGCACGCAGCTGGAAAATGGAAGAGTGAGACAATTATAACTGGAAGTCTGCAGCTCAGTGACTAAGTCACAACAGAACCAGAAGGGAGAAAATTATTTTAGTCAAACAGTGTCAAAAAGGAATGTTGTAAACACACGTGATTAGTTATTTTTACCTAGCACTGATTTACTTATTGCTTCCTACTACAGAAGAGAAAAGCCTGTGGGTTTTCTCAGAGCTGATATTGCTGTAATTGAGACTTGATAGCAGACAGTGTATATTGAGGGCTGTGGGCTGGCAAAGATCTTCCTCCGTCACAGTGTCACCGCTATTTGCTGCATGGATCTCCCACATCTCAGCAGAAGAAAGGGTTTTTTAAATAAATAAATAAAATATTGTTTACAAATTCTTTGGGTCCCAAATGAGTGAGTAACCTCCTCAAGCTTGCCCTGGGCATGCTCCCACACCCTGAAGCACAAATCTTGCATTAGCACAGGCTTTTGCAGGCACAGCTGTTCAGCGCAGGGCAGGAGATGTTTTTACACATGTTTACTCCTCAAGAGTGTGATGGAAATGCATATGTGAGCTATATACACACACGCTGCTGTTCCAGTAATCAGCTCACAGCTCAGTAACAGCAGCCCCACGTTACTCTTTATACATGTAAATCAACTTCAGAAGACTCATGTTCCATTTGTGCCACTCGTGGCACAGTTTGGGATCCTCCAGGCTTCTTCTTGTGATGGGGACCAGCAAGACAAGGTTGTTGTTATGAACCCATCCAAAACCACTGCCTTTTGCACCCAACAAAACACAGTGAATGAATTATTCATCACACTGTTACCAGGTTCTTCCACAACCACAGAACCTGACACCCAGGGTTTTAATTAAATGGGATGTAAAGGAGGTGGGTTTTTTGTTTTTTAATTAAGAAACTAAATTTCTTCCTGGTTTGACCCCGGAGTGCTCCACTGAAAACAGCTGTGATGATATGAGGTAAAGTACTTGAGACTCAAATTTGTCCATGTTTCACACAGCCCTGGCAATATCTCATTGCTTATTCCTATAAGCTTAAATGAATAATGCAAACTTCTGAAACTCGTTTTCTTGTTTATTTCAACTTTGTTCTGAAGGCCTTTCTACACGGAATTTTAAGTGAAGCCATTGATATTAAAGGGCAAATCCCACAGCACTTCTCTGAGCACTCCTCTGCACTGTGGAGACTTCACTGCATTTGCTGCTTCCAGTTTAAAATGAAGACAAAATCTGATGCCAGTGTCTAAACACCTGCTGACTTTCAAATAATCTCACCGAGCTCTCAAATATTACCTGAGCTACTAGGCGTAGTCCAGCTTCTCCGGTCAGGAATAAGACATTCATACACTATAAAGAGGGACACATTCTGGCATATAAACTGTGTGACTTAACACAGTTACATACATTTTCACAAGCCAAGCACTTGTGTCTGTTTAAGAGGTACAAATTCAGTCACAACAGAAAAGTAAGTACCCTGCTCGCCTCTGGTACGTCCGGGATGCCTGACTGGGAAGGGATATGCTACTTCCTGCGGTGGGACCACTCCAAGCGTGCACATCCACAAGACACAGTACAGCTGCAGACTGAGTGCTGTATGACTTCATCTTTTGAGTACCAGAAGCAGCAAAGCTGTGTTAGGCAGGAAGAAGGGAGGGTCATGGACATGGCAACAGTATGCAAATGTAGAAAATGTGCAAGTAGGATAGCAGCAATCTGTCTTTCATGTCCCTGAGACGAGACAAGGAAAATACATAATAGTAGAGGGATACTGACTGCTGTTGGAGGTCTGAGTAGATTACAGTATCATGGCATAGTGGGAGGGAAGGAACTCGGGAGCACATCTGGCCCAACACCAGCTCCAGCGGGGACACCCAAAGCAGAGTGCTCAGGACCATGTCCAGGTGGCTTCTGAAGCAAAGAGCCTCCCAGACTTAAAGACTTTTCTTGAAGAATAACTGTGCTGGCCTTAAGGAGAAAGAATTAACTGGAAAGCCTCCTGAGAACCCTCTGGCCCTACAGCCTTCTCCTGTGATCATGCCAAAAAGCCTCTCTTTTCAAGTGCAGCACTATACTAACATGGTTGCACTGTTTCAAGCCCTAGGCCAACTTGGGCAGTGCTCCTACATCCCACTGCTCAGGATAAACATGCTCATCGAAAACACAGGACTAGAAATTCGCACTAATTTGCGCCTTTGAAAATCTCCCACAATATTTGAAAACACCACACAAAATTACCATAACCAAAATCCATGCAAAAATATGAAACTGGACCAACTTATCACTATGATCTCTCTTTGACCGTGCTTCCTTCCTCAGTATTAAATTTTAAAGGAAACCAGTGACTGCCATGTTTATATGGAGTCGACCAAAGTATGTTCTCTGGCTTGGCCACACTGAAGTCCCTAAAATGCAATCCCAGAGGATACACCCTATCCTCTACTCCACGCCCTGCACCCTCCAGGCAGGAAGAAGACCCATTCCCCTTACCCCTTCCCGTGGCTGGCTTCCTCTGACCAGCAGCTCTGACAAAATGCCCATCTCTAAACTGCCTTCCATCCTTCCAAGGTAAGAGGCTAAGGAGTACACCATGGGGAAGTTCTGATGATGAATTTGTGGAAGAAGGCAGGAGGCAGCGAGATATGAAAGCATGGTGCATCTACCTGCCCCGGGGAGACAGCATGTCTTTTTGTTGCTCTGGTTCTCCCCATTTCATGGACAGTCTGTCCTGAATTCTTTACATACTCACCATTCCCAGAGAAACTGTAGCAAAGCCCATCGGTGTTTCTAAAAACGGAACAGTTGGAAATAAGCAAAAAACAGAGTTCCTGCTTTTAAAATAAATGCTGACTCGTCTCTAATACAAAGCATGCGGCCAAGGGCCTCCAGAACAAACACTTCACAAAGGAAGAAGGGGACTAGAAAAGAATTCCAGCTTCATTGCTGGCCTGAAGTTTATATCCACACTAATCAGATACTGTAATCCTTGTTATCAATCATTGGTGCTCTTGGAGCAATTCCCAAATACCCATTTTAGGAAAAGGATTTGCTTAGTTAGATATTAAGAATGTTTTGGATAAGGATACTTCTAAAGAATGGTTGCTCCACCTAGGATCTGGTGCTCAAGGCTGGTGGGGAGGCTACCCTGAAAGTTTAGTGTCTTAAGCTGATGGAAAGGAATGCACTTTCTGAGCTCAAGATGTACATTTACAGCACATGTATGTGAAACGGGTAAGGCAAATTGTGTAGCACATCCAATCTGCCTAGCAGGAGAGGTGGGTCCAGTTCTGTGGCACTCAGCACAGTGCCTGATAGCTTCATTCCCTGCTGGGATGCGCAGAAATGAAGGGAGGTCAGCTCCCTTTGTCAGATCTGCAAGGTTTCATCTTGACATGCAGGAACTGTATTTCATGCTTTGAAATCAGCTGCCTAGTTCTGTCATGTACCTCAAGTTATAGAAGCAAAGGAACCTGTGATACTGTGGTCCACAGAACTCCATGTGACAGAGCACCTCTAGCCACAGGCCTGGCTGCAGCCCAACACGTAGGCTTCACACCTGACACCTAAGGCCCCAGACAGACATCAGAGAGGCCTGCCTGAAAGGCTACTTTACTCCATTATGGAGTTAATGCAGCAGACATCTTTGACAGATTTAGTATCACTGAATGCAACACACAGCCTGGCGAGTGAAATGTAGATTAACAGATCACACAGACTGTCAGTAAAACACTCAAAAGCAAGAACTTCCAGAAGTGGTCCCTAGAAACGGACCCTTCCTCCCTATGGGCAAGTCCATATAGGGGTGTAAGTTTCACACACAAAACTTTCCATATATATCACGTTAGCAGTTTTCCATGTATTCACATTAGCACTTCATTGTGTTCAAGCCATATCACATTCTATGTTTTTTCCTAAAACGTTTTCATTGCACATCGCTGTGGGAAATTGTTAGTGCAGTAAGATGACATACAGGCTCTCCTGCATGAAGAACTTCAGCCTCCTGTGCTAACTGAGCCTTCAGTGGCCTGTGAAACCCTGCAGGGAAGAGGGAAGGGCTTACATCCTGGAAAACTGCAAAAAAGGAGTGTGGATGACAGGTAGGCACCGATATCATGGGTTTTATCTATGCAGAGATTCAATTGAGCAGAAGGGACTGCCTTTGGACAAGGCGCCAATGCTCCCAAGCATTCCCATCAAGAGTATCTTGGTTATGCTTGGACTCTCTCCGGAAGCTATTTCACAACAACATGAACAAGAGCAAAAGGCACAAGAACATGTCTACCTAGTTCCCTCCTGTGGGGTATAAAGGAGACAGCTGGCCATTACCAGTGACTTCAGATGAAGATGCGGGTGCTCTGCAAAACAGAACACTTGCTTATGAGATTAAACAGCCTTCATATGCCTACATTTGAGCCTGGGAGCATAAAATGAGGCCTGAATTATCTTTAACATACAAGATGGCAAGCCATGGTAACAATCAGCTTCAGAAAACGCAGGATACCAAAGGCAGAAAGAGGGCACTGAGCCTTTAGAACGAATGCATCTCTCTCCTGCACACCCACCCCATAGGTGCAGGGAACACCTCATCTCTCCAGCTCCATTTCTACCCTTCCTCTCCCGTCCTATCACTCAGCTGTGCTCAAGTCCCAGGCAGGTTCCCGCCAACAAGCTCGTCTCCCAGCAGAAGTCTAGCAGAACACGCAGCACAGCAAGCAAAGGAGCTGCAGGCTGCGCCTCACACCAGAGTGAATTTCAGTTTCTCTACTCTAGATGTCCCTGTGGAGGCCCTGTGCCCTACATGAAGTAAACCAAGATCTCTTGATTAAAGAGATATGTATTAGCTACCTCATATGTGCTGCAGGGTAAGAAACTGCATGTTGGCAGCTGGGCAAATCCAGAGCAATTGGATGGAGACAAGCAGGTTTGGATAGGCCAGGTCAGCAAGTAACCACAAGGGAGTCTTGAAATCCATGTGAAATCCTCGTGCTTTTGGTCCCTTCTGAGCGTACCAGGCAGTGTGTGGGATCACACCCTGCCACAAGCCTCTGAGTAAGTGATTTTCCCTCAGGTTTCTCCATCTGTCATGTTGGTATTCTGACAATGACAGCTTTGTAAAAGCCCTTTGGTATCTCCTGATGAGGAACACTACACAAGAATGCTTAAAAAATAATGTCTCGTTATGGAAAGGCATAGCAAGAAGACGTTAAGTGATTAAGCACTGTTTA
This sequence comes from Oreortyx pictus, assembly GCA_036925125.1. Taxonomy (NCBI): domain Eukaryota; kingdom Metazoa; phylum Chordata; class Aves; order Galliformes; family Odontophoridae; genus Oreortyx; species Oreortyx pictus. The sequence continues at coordinate 22,700,501 of JAUPFR010000001.1, forward strand.
AATGTACTGACCTCCGTAACACAGCTGTTTGCATTATAAGTATTCTTAATTAGATGGAGCTTTGCTGTTAGCAAACACCACTTTATGGAAAGGTCCCACCACCAACAGCTCGCTGCCTTGTGTTCTCACAGCACAGCTGCCTGACCAAGTACAATACAAGGCAGAACAAACACTGAGTAACAGCTATCGAGCAAGGACCAATCTTGCTCCTTCTGTAGCCAGGTAATGAGGGTGAAAGAAAGTCTGAAGCAGAACTAACTGGAATGACCCAAGGGTCTGCTAATTTTCTTCCCTCCTCCTCTCTGTCTTTCAGAGGACCACAAGACCGAGGCCAATGGATCTGGAGAACTCTGGAAGCAGGGAAAACTTTCAAGGTCTAAACAAAGAGCAGGAGTAAATAAGAACTCTGTAAGATAGGTCGGCATGGAGATGTTATGGAAAGGAAAGCAGAAGATAAAGGATTTTGGCTGAGGTCACACTGACTGTGAACAGATCATAGGTGGGAGAAGAGAGCTTGTTGGGAAACAGAAGGTTGCAGTATCAAGCTGGATGGTTGCCACACTGTGGACTAATGCTTTGGCAGCTGCAAACAGAAGGAAGGAGGAATGTAAGAAGCCATGCAAAGGAAAAACGCCAAGAGACATCTGGGAGTACCAACTTGTAAGGAAACAGAGCAGTCAAAAGATGATGCTGAGTTTGGCAGAGGGGAGGACGGTGGTGTTCCGGACAGTAAAGAAGAGAGGGAAGGAAACAAGTGCAGAACAGCAGGAAGCAGGAAAGATAAGGCACTTCTCCTCCCGGTGAGAAACACCTGAATCCTCATCCTGTCTCAATAAAAACGAAACAAAACACAGAGATCATCATTTTCTTTTTTCTTTCTCTTCTGTCTTTTTACATAGAGGCAACCATGTCAACTGGAAAATTGTCTCCACTTCAACTGTGTCCTTCTTGTGTCCTTGTGCAGAGGAGCTGAACCCCAAAGAAAACTGCTCAACCCATCAGAGATGCTGCAATAGCTCTTTCAGAAACCAGCCGCCGGCCCTGTGGAACAATCCATCCAAAAATCACGGGCATCTTTACTCAAAGCTGTGCAGAAAAAAGTTTCACCTGTTTTGTTCTAAATGCATACATATGTTTGTCAGGATCTCCGTCTGGGCTCTGATCCCACAGTCTATTAGATCTAACTCATCCGCAAAAGCACAGCGCAGTTTTCAGCTACTATAATAAATACGCAGAGCCCTAGACTCTTTAATTCACCTCTTCATCTGTAAAATTCCCATGCCATTACCATTCAAACATTATAAAAGAATGTAAGATGGGAAATAATTGGGGATATTTTTGAAAAATTAATTTTATTACGCCGTATTCAGTCTAATGTTTCTTACAACAAATGTTCTTGAAGACAGTAATAGGAAAGCAATGGTTCTCTCAAATTGTCACTGTTATTACTATCTTTTGCTGTTAATGTACAATAACACTAATGATTCCTTATACCAGCCTGCAGCAGGAAACCAGGCAGCCTACCATGACAACTTTCTGTACGTTTTCGCTGTGCTGTTTTCAGCTAAAATATTTATGATATTTTTAATTATTTCTTCCTCGTCCATGTCATTATTATTTTCAACAGGCATACTGCAGAGCAAATGGAATCTACGTATACTTTCACTACGTTCTTACCACAAACCACTCAGAGCGTATGTATTTTTTCCCCTTCTGGCTCCCCTTCTTCTGTCGGGTTTCTCTGAAGCAGGGTGCCCCGGGCAGCTGATGCTGGAGTTACTGTTAGCGAGTATCAGCGCCAGCAATAAATGCTAACTGGTGTTTTGGTTAGAGGTCACTTGTAATTAGTAGTCATTGTCCTTTGAATTTAACAATGGAAAAATAAAACTTTATCGAGACAGATTAGCCAGGCCATCAGAATTACAGCACTTTAGCATTCAGCAGAGAGGATTACATGACACCCTATCTGCCAAGCTGATAACAGCAGATAGCTGAGGATTCAAGCTCGAGATGCACAAAGTCTGTAAAAGAATAAAAGGGGAGAAAGGAGGATTAACTGTCCAGATGTTATGTGATACGCTACGCCAACATTTCTGTGCTCCTATTTTAGTGGGTTGGGCCTTGCCTTGTCCCCAGTGAAGGCAGATGGGGTACTGCCACCAGCTTGTGTGCAGGAGCTCCCAGTGCTACCCAGTGCCACGCCTCCACCTTCTGTAGGTATGCGGCATACGTGTGCGTGCTCCCAGCCTGGGACAAATGCACTGATAAAATATTAATGCTTAACTGCTTTGCAAAGTTGTGCAGTTGAGAGCATAGAGCAAACCTCTGTGTGTGTTCAGTTTAGCTCCGCACGTAAATAAAAGCATCCATCCCCAAGTCCTGATAATACACAGATCCTGATCAAGTTGGGATGCATGACAAAATACAACGGACCCTTATTTGATCTGTTTTTGCACTTACTGTTTATCGCTCATACGCCTGTAACAGAGTGAAGAAGAAAACGTCTGTAATTGCATCACAGAGGGCAGACAGGAATAGAAATTACTGCAGAACTCAGAACGTAGAACACACTGCGTACTTCTTGATATGATTCACTCTAAAAGCACTTTGTGGCACGCTTCTTCTAGCTAAAAATAACTCAATATGTAAAAGAAATGAAAAAAAAAAAATTACACCCAAAGCCTCCACTCTAGAGTACAGCAGGAAACAAACGCAAACCGAGCGGACACGGGCACATATCACATCTGGACAGCGGGAGCTGTCTGCCTGAATGACGTCTGGATGAGCGATGGATGACACTCGTCCTCCTGTGGCTGAGGGGAAGAGTTTTGCAACATTTTCTTGAGCTTACGCTCTGGGAGCCGAGGAGGGCATCGCCACCGCATATCTCTGCACACGGGAGATGCAAAGCACCGAAACTCGTGCTCTCCGCAGTGTCCTTCCCCAGCAGCCACAAACTTGAACGCGTTCCAGAGACGTGCACATCACTTCCTACTGCTGCCAAGGCACAGCTCATTCACCCAAGAGCTGCCCATTCCGGGCTGCGCTTTTTCGTTCCGCTAATCTCTAAAACTCGAGCAATTAACAGCGCGCGCGTGTTTGCGCGCACGCCTGTGCGCGTGTCTCGTTTATTTTTATTCCCACTGACGCAGCCCTGGCCACGATCGAATTAATTCACCCACAAAATCAAAGCGGGAAAACACAAAGTCGCCACCACGCGATATCGGAATCGATACAAACGATACGATCGATACGGACGGGCCCGACCGCGCGTCCCTCCGGCTCGGGGTGCAGCGGACCGAGCTTCGGGTTGGACGGAGCTGGAACGCAAACCCACAACCCCAAATTTCTGCTCCGTTACATTCGGGAGCGCGTCCGGCGGCGGCATTTCCCGAACAGGAAAAGCAAAACAAACCACCTCTGCGCGGAAAAACTATCTCCGAACGCGTCATGTGGGTTTTGTTTTCCTCCAGGAAAGCCGCCCTCGCAGCGGGAAGGCTTGTCAGCCTCCCAGCCATCCACAGCAACGCTCCTTCTTCCCCGCGCTCCTCCTTTTCGCTCGCAGCCCTGGCGTCGCCGCGTCTCCCGCATCCCGGCCCCCTCCCGCCCGGGGCACCGTCCCGGGGGGATGCCGCCCGCCCCCGGCGCGAAGTTTCGGGGCCGTCCTCCGCGTGTCCCCCCTCCGCACCGCACTCCGACCCGGGACGCTGCCGTGAGCCCGGCTCTTACCTGCCACCGGCGCGGGCTGGGGTCTCGGCGCGCCGCGGGCGGGAGCGGGGCTGCAGCTGCGCGGCGGCGGCGGGGCCAGGGCGCAGCGGCAGCGGCAGCGGCAGCAGCAGCCCCGGCCGGCGTCAGTCAGGCGGGAGCCGCCAGCCTGTATTAGTGCGCCGGGCTGGAGCGCGGCCAGCAGCGCCGCTGCCGCCGGCCCGCCCCTGCGCTCCCCCCGCCGCCCGCCCCGCGCGTACGCGCTCTCTCTCTCTCACACACACACACGCACACACACACGCGCGCGCAGCTCCCCGGGCCGTGCTGGATAGGGACAGCAGCTTTTTTTCCGCTCCTCTGCCCGGATGCCACACCAGGGATGTCAGCCGGGGAGGTGCCCTACAGCAGTCCCCTTCGTCCCGCTGTCACACCAGTACTTGTGTCTGTGGGGGCCGGATGTTGGGGTTCCACCAGCGAAGCAGGCAGAGCTTGGAATTTGCTGCCCAATGGTTTCGCGGGCCGATCTCGAACTTCCATTTGCCTCCTAGCAGTAATTCAAACGTAAATGGTTTCAGAAACTGGAGTGTAATGCCTGCACAGGGTTGTGAATGGTCGCATTGGTTTGTGGGACTGGCCAGAGAACAGCAAACTATTACTGGGAAGTGGACGTATGCCTTAGATATCACCTACTAAACCCTCAGATTACCTGTGAGTGACCACTTCTAACCAAATTCTAGTGTGTTGTATTAGCTGTAATAACCACAGGCTGAAAGATACCTATCAGGGAACCCTCATGCAGGCACTGGTACCAGAAGACACAAGGAGTAAGAGGTATCTGGCCGGGAATGTGGGGCTCGAGGCACTGTGAGGAATCAGTACTGGCTGAGCCCGACTGATGGCGGAGAGGGTTCCAGTTAAATTGCACCGAGCTCTTGAAGTCGATCAATAAGTATGATTAAAGATACCATCCTGCTGACATTTTCGCCAAAATTCTTTTCCTTGTAAAACATGACAGAAAAGCTAATGTTGTTTGTGCAGACATCAGAAAGCCACAATGGAATTACAGCTCCGCAGTACAAATTCATCAAGGCATGTGTGTGAGGGCTGTGGGGGAGAAGGGGGATGTAATGTAACTCCCTGAATTCCTCTCTTTACCACTTTGGTCCAAAGCATCTTAAAATATTGCTGCTTCCTCACTGCCGTCTCCCTTCTCCTCAAGGAGGCTTCTTGACAGATGAGTGGCAGAGGAGATACTGTTATTTATAAATCACTGTAAACATTTATGAAGTGCCAATCACACGTCCAAACTCAGCACGCCTGGAGATTTTACATCCACAGTGCTGTTTATTTTTAACTTAGCCACTTAAAACATCAATCTGTATAAAGATTATGAGGAAAGTAATATAACTACATGAAATACATCACAGTTTTGTGACTCCCTCCCTCAGCCTGCACATCACACACACTCTTTTTCAAAGTGAATAAATAAATAAATAAATAAATTATCCTTCATTTTCTACTCTGTCCTGCTTGTCTTAAATATCACTAAGATGCATTAGCTTATGTTGGCCATTGAGTCAAGCCGGACACATGGATAGTTACGATGCCGTGGCTGAGGTGTGGGGTAGAACTCTCTGAGACATGACTCCTGCCTTGATCATTTATCTAAGGCCTTTCATACTCGAGTTCTTCTGAATCTCCTTGCTTCTGTTCCAAGTGGTAAAATCTCTGGTTCCTCATTTCTCTGCTCGCAACTGCTGCTGCCAGCAAAGAGGTGGCAGAACAAGGTGGTCTGCAGTCCATCACCATTGGTGGTGTGAATCGAAGTGCCAGTTCTGCTACTGGAGCTATCCTGACCAGCAGGGGATAGCAGCAGACAGCTACTGCCTGGATTTGTCATTCACTCCTTGAATCTTTAATAGTAGCTTAGGGTTAAGTAGACACAGTTACATTTGCAAAACAAGTAGATTGCATTCATGTGTGGTGGTGCCAATTTTAACTGCAACATTTGGAAAAAAAAGTCTAATTAGGTGGTCAAGTGATTATCTAGTATCAAGTGAGATCTCTAGACTTTGATATGCTACAGATGATACTGTAGAGAATACGATGTTCTTCAGGTTATGCCGTCGTCATGGAGTTATCTCTAGATAGATCTGTGCCCATGACAGGGTGACAGCAGGCCCATAGGCCCCCTGTCCTGAAAAAAAAAAAAAGGGGGAGAGGGGAGGCACTGCTCCTGCTTGCTGCTGACCACAAACTTGTTGATGCATGTCAGGTCCACCCAGTAGATCCAGCACTGGTAGAGGTAAATGAAGAAGTCATGCAGGCAGCTGATGCAGTACGTGATGAGCATCCTGATGACAAAGGCAAACAGGCTGTAGATGAAGGTGTTCTCTTTGTACAAGCTCTTTGTAGCTCTGCATATGCCATGGCAGCTGTGCTACCAACTGCAGTTTGTAGTTTATGTACAGCTGCAGCATCAGTGTGATGAGCCCCAAGGTGAGCATAAAGCTGTAGAGCATGTCCAGCAGCCATGAGTTCCAGCCCTTGTGTTCCAGGTAGAGCAGGCTGTACAGCAGTAGCAGCCCAGCGGCAGGAACAGCAGACACGACAGGTAGCAGAATATTATGTGATTGTACATTTTGGTGGAGGACTAGATGCAGGCGGACTTGTCGGTGAAGGAGATGCATGGGAGCAGCCCCAGCACTTTGTTCTCCTGGTCCAACCGCGTGTCCATGACTTTGGTGATCTTCCAGAGGAGCCCCATGAAGACACTGAACTGCACCACAAAGTTGGTCTCCTTGTTCAGGATGTAGAGCAGCACCATCAGTGATTGGAAGACCCTGAAGAAGATGGAGTGCACCAACTGCCCCTCCAGTGACCAGCGGAGGTTCCAGAAAACCACGAACCTCCTGTCCAGGGAGACAGAGGTGAACCCAGGGGTGATCAAGAAAGCAGAAGACTATGGTCCCATAGAGGTCATCTCACACTGGCACACCAACCTGACCATCAACATGGTGGGTGACTATACGCTGTGGGCTGCCTTGGACCTATGTCAAATTCGATGCCACCAATGGAGAATACTACCCCCACTTCAGTGGCTATTGGAACCTGCAGAAGTACTGCTTTCTCAGCAATGAGTTGCTGCAGTGCCTGCCCTTCTGCCTCTCCTTCTGCCCACTGTCCCTCTGGCACTGGCAGCCCTACGCCATGTAGAGCACCAAATCACCATGGAAGAAAAAAGACATGGGGGTCAATGGTTTACTGGTCGGTTCGGCCCAGTTCTGTGAGTTAATGGGGCAGGAGGATCCATGGACACACACCCTGGGAAAGGGGAAAAGGGAAAAGGGGATGGGGTAGGAAGGTGGGAGATGGGCCTAAAAACAAAACAGTGGGAACGATCTGAGGAGGAAAGCTAACTTACTAAGTAGGATATCAGAATGCAAGGTAATACAATATAACACAACATAATTAGAATTGAGCTTAATAAATCATATAAAATGAGAGAGAGAGAGTGTCCAGAACCAACAACCTTATTCTAAAGCTGAAGGCGAGATGGCTAGGGAGCACACATTGCCAAGACAAGCAGCAAAAAAAAAGAGTCTTGGGACTTGCGATCAGTTTTATCTTTCCCTCTGAACTGAAAACAGGGACACATAGTCTTCTGGGGTATGTAGTTGCACTTTTCCTCTGAGAACCAGGTACCTGGAAATTCGACAGTCCACAGAACTGAGCATTAACTCTTGAACTCCCAGTGCCTTATGTGATGTAATGAATTCGAATACCAATAGCAAAATCATACAACCACAACTGCTGTCTTATTACAATGGCTGAACATGTGCATGCATTACCTTTCATCTGCCAACCTACTGATGAGGAGAGGGGCGCACATATCACACCTCCTCTTTACCCCTTTCTCTAGCACACACACTAAGTCCCTTCCCTAAAGTCCAATTCTTTGTCAGTGTGGCTTTCAAATCCTCTGCTGTCATGTTCAGGGTTCATTTCTGCTGGCGTGACCACCTGTCAGTCCCTGCATCACTTAGGATCTGCTAATTCCATTCCTCACATGCTGTTATCCCTGATGACAGCCTGGTTTCCTAGCCTGCCCCTTGTAAGAGAAAATACCCTACTTTGGCCTGCACACAGTCCCAACTTTCCGTCTCAACTGCCGTCCTGTAAAACATGGACCAACCTTCTTTACTCACATACCAAAACTTGGTGTGAGAATATTCTCCTTTCTTTGGTCTGCATTTTGTCTTTTTATGCTGGAAAGCTCTGTAAACAAAAGTGAAGGGATATGTAGAAAATAGTACACTGGATGTAGCTGTGAAAGGGAAGGACAGGTTCTAAATTTTTTTTTAGCACACTCTATAAAGTGCATAGGATAACGTGAACTTTCCACTTGGAAGGGACTGTAAGTTCCTCAGAGCAGAAAATATATCCGCTCTGTGTATGTTGCAGGACTCCAGTGCAGTACTGGCACTATCCACCACCCACCATGAAACAACTGCTGTAACAGCAGTGTCATGCACTGTGCGAGGGAGATACCTCAACCTTCTCAATGTGCTCTGGCATGGGCAGCATTATGGTTTTACTGTGTGAGTTACATTTTCCTCTTGGGCTCTCTCTAGGCAAAAACAAAGCAGACACTTGCCTCTGGCAGCTGATTCTTGGGAACAGCAAAATAGTTGTGGTTCTGCTGCCTGCTTCTTCGGTGCCAGAGCCCTGGAAAGCAAGGGCTGTTCCTGTAACTGGGAATGTAGCCAGGTGTGCATTGCTGTGGAAAGGAAGGATGCTACGTTAAGTAGCAGCAATCACTATCCCTTAGCAGGTGCATGAGGAGGACCAAGTCCTGCCACAATGTCAACTCCACTCCTTTTGTTCCCCTTCCCCACGTGGGACTGGATCAACGCCAGCCCTACATGCTTGGACTTAGCTAAGTTTGATGCTGCGTGTGATGTCTAGGAGCTTGGAGATTGCTCAGTTTACCCTCTTTTCTTATTCACAGGTTGTTTGGGTATCTTGATATCCAGACGTAGCTCTGAGCAGTCAGAGCACATCTGTACCAGTTTTTAGAATAGACACTTGAACAATCAGAAGGTCCTCTGCCACACATCATCTTTTCCAGCACATGTCGAATAAAGCATTCAGTACAGGCATGTTTCACGATGCTCGCATCAATTTTCTGTGTGTTTTTAGTGTAAGGTACAAGTTCTCAGAAGAAAAACAGGTGGAAAAAACAGCTGCTATCTGATGCAACACATTGGTCAATACAGAGTCACAGAGACTGTGCAGGGCAGCTGGTTTCTTTGTTCTCTCATAGCAAAGAAATTAGAATTTCTCTTGTCTCACTACTCTTTGCTTCAGACTTCAGAAATGAAGCTGTAAATTCAGAGAATCATAGAAGCAGAAGATGGAGGCAGCAGAGAGATTTGGAGATGCATGAATAAATGGAGAGAAATGAAAAACAGAATCTTCAGTACAGTGGACATGTAACAAGAAGCACCCAAGAAAACTATGTAACTGTATAACAGTAGCACAGAAATTCATGGAGACACCCAGTGAGCATACTGAGTGGCTTCAAGTACTGCCACCACGATATGGATTCTGTCACTTTTGGGGGTGAGACAACTAGTAAGATCCAAAACTTATCACTGATCTTCATGGCATTTGTCATTCAGATTCAGAAAGGGTGTCCAGAGGCAAATGAGCACAATGATGGGGAAAAATGAATATTTACTTTCAGTTGCCAACCAAAAATATCTCAGAAAGGCTTTTAAAATGGCTGCAACTAAACTTACTACAGTTTTCAGAACTAGGAAGAATGATTTTTCCAGCTGGTATTGCAATTGAGCTAAAGATATTTGTTCCTGTGTGTACGTAAGTACCTGCTGCAACAGCTGCACAAGAATGAAGTCACATTATCTATGGTTAAAGGGGCAAATTCTACTCTGAGCTACAAGAACATAAATTTGAAGTAATTCCAGTGAAAGTTGTCATCATTCTGTTATATCAAAGCTCCATATATTCCCTCACTTTTTTTCTTTTTTTTTTCTTTTCTTTTTTCTTTTACAAGACCCGACTTTAGACCACCAGAGTTTTTACTGAATTTAGTTCCAGCTCTCCTTCTTATTATTTGTGCTGAATTTGTTCTCTGCTGCAGAGAGTACAGCTCTGAGATGCTTAGAAAAACGTGATCGTTAGGATGTGTTTTTATTCCAAAAGATGTGGCTAGACCCCAAACTAGCTAACATTACTTGGAAGTCCATGATCTCCTTGTCAACAGTCTTTTTCATTCTCCTCAAAACTGTGAGCTCAGATGGAGGAAGAGGACAAAGAGAACCTACTTTTGCATCTGTTGTACTTTTTGCATAACAATGTTGATGACTGAGTAGACCTCAGAAGGTGAACTACAGAAGGATTCTGTTTCCATTTAGCCAGCACTGGCTGAAATGTGTCACTTCCCTGCAGTTTGTCTGACCTGGCTGAAATATTTATGTGTCTCAGTCTCTGTTGGCATTGGTTCAAGAACCAGTGTAATTCCTTGCCTTTTTTTCACCTTCTGAACTTCATGCTTGTTGTTGGGAAGAATTAGATGAACTGTCAGGCATTTCATCTGATTCCATCCTTTATCCTAATAGTCGGAACAATTTTCTTGTTGAAGATTTGCTTGGATGAAAAGAAACAGCATGTAGAAATTCACATTCAGAGGAAGAGTGAACCCCGGTCCTCCATCCATACCCAGAATTTCCAGAATTTTGGCTTCAAAATCGATAGCAATGGTTGAGTTAGAGCAGTTCTTCTGGAAGATGTGAAGATTTTGAAGACTTTGGTGATGGAAAACTCATTGCAGACCTTGGTGTTGTACAACTTTGCACGGTTAAGTTTATCCTTCCTGTGAAGTAAAACAGCTACCACAGAATCACAGAATCTCTTGGAGAGATGACACTGAAGACCTCTTCAGATTCCAGGTCAGAGTCCTGTTTTCTCATGTGTCTGCCAACACTCCTCGTTTCTGTACATCAGTGCACTTTTGAGCATGTGGACACATGCAGTATTTTCTAGCACTAGGCTTACAAACAGATATTAGAATAAATTCCCCATTGATTGGCAGAATTCCTCTCAGTGACGAGCATATTAGCTAACTGACATCTGGTCCTTCCTTGGAAATGGAGTGGTCCTGAAGTCCTCACCTGCCCTATTTACAATCTGACCATATTGTCCTGAATTTTTTCTCTTCCTTTTTAGCAGTGCCATGATTTGTGTCATTGGCAAAATTCTCAGTAACAACTTCATGGTTTGTCCTGGGTCTTTGTTAAAACCATAGTTAAATAGTGTAAGGTCAAGGAATGATCTCTTCGGGCCCTCGTTAAAAACCCATCAGGTTGATAAAATTTTCCCCATTTATGATGACATTTTCAGATGTAGGAACTAGCCAGTTTTTAATCAGTTTAGAATAATACAAATTCAATACAGCTTACATTAATTTCCTAATTAAAATGTCAGGTAGTATGAAGCTGAATACCTCTGAAAAGTCTGTAATATCAGGCCTATTTCCTTTTCCAGCCAAACTTTTAATTCAGTTTTAATTTCAGCAGATACTTTTTTGTTGACTGGTGTTAACTCACATTGTCCTCCCTTAAATCTTAATTGACTAAGACCTGTATGCTGTGTTCCGCAGCGCTACCTGAAATTGTTTTTAGCTCTGAGAGACTGCTGATTACACCACTCATGCTATATATCTCCCTTAATACGTTGACATTGTGTTTGCTGTCTTCTGATTTAATGCTACCAGCCTTCCAAAACCCACTGAAACAAAGTGCACGGGTCAGAGAGCTCCTCAGTTTACACCTTTAAAATTCTTGAGATCAAGGTATCAGGACCTGATGATTTCACGGTGTCTTAAGTTGTGCTTTGCTTTTGAACATCATCCTCAATACTGTTAAAATAGAAAATATGTTTTTAACTTGTAGCATTCCACTTCTTTCAGTTACTTTATGAAAAGTCTTTGCTTCGTTACTCACAGTTCTATCATTTCCACCGAGGATATGAATTGATGATTAAAGTACTTGAATTTCTGGGATGCTTAGTTCCTTTCTTACTTCTAATTCAAGTAGCCATGGATTTCTTTTCTTTTGTTCCTCCTTGTTCGGCATGGTGCTTTTTTCCCTAAAATCTGTACTTCTTTTTTGTCTCCTGTGTTTTATAGATTTGCATGTATTCTATAATCTACTCATTCTATAATCTGCATCTATTCTTTTGAGTCTGTCTGCTCTCTGTTAACTAGAACTGCCTCCATTCTCAGCTGGACTGTGGTTTCCAAAGCATCTTCTAGAATGTTTTAGGCAGTTTCTAATTATTATTCCATTTTCTATTTGTGTTCTTTCTCTTCAGCTGATTTAGCTTTTAACTATTTTCAGATTTGTTTCAGACTGGCTTTTTGCTTTGTTTGTTTGTTTGTTAATTTGCCAAGTACATGTATAGCTGTCTGGACTGTGTTATGGGGTGCACGTCACAAAAACAACCAAGTCGTAACACTTGCACTTAAGTGATCTCTTTAACTCAATGATAGATTTCTCTAATAGTCAATGCTAAGTCTAATCTTACTTGTTTCATGTTAGAAACAGAATGTTTGGGGTGAAAAAAGTCATCTTTAGCTCGCAGAACTTTTCACAAGAAGTTATCGACCTCAGAGAGCCCCTCCTGAGCCCTCCTGGAAGTACATTTAAAAGTGAGACTTTAGAGACATTTTTCATTTAGCCATGTTTTTAATGACGATTAGTTATGAAGACCGTCAACACGTTTTGAAAGATATTTTTAAGAACATGATCAGCATAACCTACTAATTCCTTTCCTCTTCTTGTTATCTATATTTTTTCATTTAAAACTCATCTGAACAAGTTCTCCCTACATACCCTTGCTACAAAATAGATAGAAAATACTTTTGTTGTTATAATGTTAAAGGAAAGTTACATGGAAGTATCACTAGTATTATTAGTATTATTAGTAGTCTGTGAACTTCTTAATAGTTCTTACCGTATTTGATCTTCATAAACCAGCCATAGTTGAGCAGTGATCCCTAAAATGTCCTTGCGTGCTGTGTTTATTTAGAAGGTATGATTATTTGGATCCTCAGAAGCTCATGTGGTTTCTTCATATACTTGCTGAAGAAATGGAAAAACAACAGTCAAATCAACAAGTTGGTAACATTCTTTTTTTTATTTTTAATCTGTCTTCCTTTTTCTTGGACTTACTACCTCATTAAAAAATGTCTCAAAATAGAAAGGATAATCTCTGTACAGACATGCTACATTTTCTATGAAAGACCATCTTGGAATGTTATTTGAAGCTCTCCTCACTGAACTGTGTCCTCAGATTTCCCTCTCCAAATGAAAACATGAAAAGATGTTCGCAATTAATGATGTTGATGGCAAACATCTCCTTAATAATGTTTTATTTTAAAACACTCCCATGTTTTAAACAAAGATAGATAGAATATATGCCTTCCAGAGTTAAAAAAGACATCTCTATAAACTAGACTGTTTAGAAATCAAAATACAACGAGAGCGAAAAAAAACCTTAGTGATATTTGACAGACAAAAACATTGTACTGATAAGCACAGCTTATTTGTTCAGTGCTGGCATTAAAGCAGAATACAGTGCATAGAAGGGAAAATGCCATTTGTGTTAGCAAACTCACTGTATTTTAATTAAAAGCTTGATTTATATGGATCAGACCTATCTGTATTTTCACTATCTGACAGAAGTAAAAAAAGCCTCATAAACTTATAGTTACTTCAAGCAATAGGGGTCAAGCAGTGCATCATTTTACAATGTAGTTGCTTTAAAAACAAGCTGGGGACCGACTGAATATTTTGGCTAGAGGCTCCTAGAAGAAAACTGTTGAGCTGCAATCCACCCCTTGAAAATACATCAACAGCAATTCACTTTGAGATCATGAAATTACTCCTAATTCCATAGGACCAGTAGCAAAGGTCTGTTTTGAGGTCTCTGCCTCTCAAAGGGAAATGCATTTGATAATTTATACCCTGATTTAAAGTTGACTGCTGCTTATGGGAACTATCACCGTTCTTCAATAAGTTATAGATTAAGCAGTTATTAAGTAAAGATTGCAAGACTGAGCATGTGATAAATTCAATCCTCTGGGAATCACCTGGCACCAAATACCAGGCCTCATATTTAATCAAGTTATCAGAGAGGCTGAGTTATATGAAAATCTGTTTTACTAAATATCAGTTCAGTTAATATTTGTTAGACATCCAAAATATACAAACCATAATGAATATTTTATACCTACAAAGATGTTTTAACCCACTCATTACCTAAGACAAGATACTTTGAGGTAGTGCATTAGTCTCACAGCTGTGAGACTTATTACAGAATAAGTAGTTTTGCTATATAGGAAAAAAGATCAACATTTAAAGATGCTCCTCTAAAATATATTTCGACATGTATCACAATTTGGAGGCGGGACAAAATGATTCTGTCCCTTAATTTGTGAAATAGTTACTTATTTTCTAGAATCTGACTGTTCTTGCATCACAGAGATATACAGAGCTGTGTGTACAATGTTGCCTTTTTTTTTTCTCACTCCTTCTACAGGGACTTTTGGTCAAACGTGTATGAAATGAAGCTTTTTTGTTAGTTTGTTTTGTGGCTTTTGAAGTTTTACTTCCCTCCCTCACAAGACTTAAAGGCACCATCTTCTGCAAACTATCGCATTTAGATGCAGTGAAACCCCAGGTTACTGCGCACTAATGCAATAATGAGAAATGTAATTAAAGTCACTGCTATAATAACATCTTATCGGAATGCACAATGAAGATAAACTTGCTTATTCCAGAGACAGAGGGCTTATTGCATAGGAAGCAGTGTGTTCTGATGGATTCTTTGATCTACAACCAGTATCTTTGTTAACTGCAAGGGTGGAGAAGGGCTTGGTGTATATTGCTACATTTTCCTTCAGCTGCCAAGGGAGAAATAATTAAAAATAAGGGGGGACTTCGGGATCAAAGAAAGGGAAAAAGTGAGGCTGCCTAGTGAGCAGGCTGAGGGGAAGAGAGTTTTTTAGAAGACCTTCATTAGTAAATATTTAGAAAGCGCAGATGCTGAATGAACACCTAATTTAGCTGGACTTCAGCAGGACAATTGCTGCATGAAGAAAATGAAAAGACTCAAAAAAGAAAACAGTGTTGGTGGCGAGTTTGTAAGCTGTATAGAAATAATGCACAAGGTATCAGGTTTTCGTCATAAAGGACAAGAAATTACTCCAACTCATCTCTCTGTATTTTGTATACAAATGAGACTGAATGGCAACTGAGGGCCTCAGAGACACTTCAGGAGTCATTCCTGGGGGTGGGGTGAGATGGTGTCAGCATACTGCCCTGTGGCACTGCCTATCCCCAATGGGTAGAGTCAGCTAGCTCCAGTCTTTCCCGAAGGAGCCACTAATGAGCTGGGGGAAATAAAGAAGAATAGGACCGATTTCTTTTTCTCTGCTGAAGGCTTGCCAAAGCTAGAGTTTATTCAGAATGCTTAAACACTCAGTGCGTGGTTCCATCTTTGCAGAGTCCAAGTGGAAATGACTCAGCATGAAAAAAAATAAAGAGCAGGCCGCCCTGTTGTAATTCACGTAATTAAAATATTCTGCTTAAACGCATTACATCTCCCCCCACACACATCAAAGCCTTGTGTTTCCTCAGACTCTCCATTTACATTTAGGGAAGGCAGCGTTCTTAAGCTCTTAAGAGAGAGTAAATGTGGTGTGGCCCAGGCATCTTTGCCTAGGTGTGGATAACAAATCACAGCTCTGTGTGAAAACACAAGGTCTCAAGCAAACACTTCGTGTTTAGTACGTCCTGCAGCAGTGCCACAACTCTGTTACCTTTTGCTGTGCTAATGGCTGTATGGCTAATTTAGTTGACATGGGCCTGCAATAGAGCACCTCGGGCCATTAATGATCTACACCACCAGCTGTGTAGGAAGGCTAAGCTGCAAGTGTTAAGGAATCAGCATGAGAATTTACATCCTAGCTGGAGGCGAGTGAGTTTTGTTGTATTTGGCATTTCTGTTATGGATGGTGTGCTACTGCTGTGCTACTGTTGGTATTTGAATAGCAATGGGATAAAATGAAGCCTTTCTTTGCTGTCTTACCTAGAAGCCACTGCGTGGCAGAGAATGCAGCCTCTCAGCCATCATTCTAGGGGAACAAAAACTTGGAGATCTTGATGTGGTAAGAGCAATAGTTGTGGGTTTTGGACCAGAAAAGGGAGTTACAATTCTACTGAAAGCCATGCAGAGCCAGTGGTAATTCATATTTGGGCTGCTTGAACTGAGTGACAGGCAGCGGGGCAAGTGCTGCCTTGTGGGGCTTTGCTGGAGAGAGAAGCGGGTAGGAAAGATGAAGGAAGGCATTTAGTGCTCTTCCTGATCTCACAACAGGTCCAAGAGGCCAACCCATGTAAGCCAGGAGAACAGGTCAAAGGGTGGCAGTCTTGGGAAAGGAGATGGATGTTGCCTTCCCCTCCAATAGTTAGCTGGGCTCAGTTTGGAGTGGCACCAGGCCAGGGATGCTGGGGCACGAAAGAAGTGAGAGCAGGTGTCAGGCTGTGGTGGAGATAATCCTGTATGTAGGTGTCAGGCCAGATCTTTGCCTTAGGGGACTATATTCTGGCTCGCTGGCAGTATCAGAGACTTTCCCAGTGGAGTCAGCCACCCCATGAGCTGGAATCTGCCACCCAGCCCTTGGCTGATGCCACTCCTCTCTCCAGGTTGCCTTGTTGTTATTTGGAAGTTCCAATGGACTGGCACCATGTCCTGGGGTATTGCATTGTGTGCCTTGCTAAGGCAAGACCTAGCAGCGTGTATCACTGACTGATAAAAGCTGCCCCACAGTGATTCTTCTGGGGATGCAGAAATCAGATCATGTTAGGGAAAAATTTCCTCGCTCAACTTGCTTGGTTTTTCCTTGAATCTTCTAATCTAGTTTTCTGTATCAGAAATAACTGAATGGTCTGTTGCTTACAAAACAGTGGTTTCCCAATTAATTAGTCCTTAATGAAGAATTTGGGAATGGGGCTCATCTCTACAGCAGGGATGCATGATCCCCTTCTGGTAAAATTTTGATGGCAGCTGGCATGATTTTCCCTGCATGCCCTAACTTTTCTGATGAAAGCCACTGACTGCAGGCATGTGGTCACAGACAGGGCGATCTCACAGCTTGAGATAGGTTGTTGGGCTCTTCGTACTGAACAAGACTGGGTGCTGCCGTAATGGAGTCAGTGTGGTGTGTGTACAGCTCCGTGATGGTCTTTAGCTGATCAAAACAGGGCTACGATCAGCAGGAACTGTCCTTCCTTCCCTGGCTATGCCTTCCCTTCCCTTGTGCAGGCATTTATAACTGGGTCTGAGTGTGGGGAGTTTGATGGATAACAGACACAGCTGAAAACAAAGCACTCTTCGGATGCATTAGTGTTCAGCTGGATAACGTGCTGATATATGTGTGGTTGTGCAGTAGTGACATGAGGGAAGAGATGAGGATGTACGAGAAGACCGAGATCACACCTTTTAGCAGTAGGGCAGTCTCACAGTGATGTCTCTCTATACTGATGGTAGAGAAGTTCTGTATGCTTTTCTATGGCAATTTCTGGTTTCATTTTTATGCCGGGAGAGCAAAGCCATTTGGAATCAGCTGATAGAAAACAGAATAAAGAGATGTGTTGTAAAAGGCATTTGATTGACAGGAGGGCTTCACAAAGCACTTACAACTCTTGGAGAATGAGTACCACACTGTCTGAAGAGGAAGGTAGGAAGCGAGGGCATGTGTTAGCACAGTAATGTAACAGTTATAGCAAAATGAAACAGAGGGGCTCTGGATCCTCCTTCACTTAAAATTTTAAACTGAGCTATGGAAAGGTGTATCATCAGGTCCCCGAACTCTTGTCGAAATCGGGCAGTTGTTCAGTAAGGGGTGCAAGACTCTTGAAGACATAGACTAAGTGAAGAAGTACACAGCTCCTTTGTTACAGAGGGATGTGTCTGAGAATGGGAATTCTTGGTTCTCATCCATGTGCTGGAGGAGAACTGCTTCACAACTCTTGCCTGTCAAGTAATTGAATAAAATGAATCTGCGGGACTGAAAACAAGACCCAGGACTCCTTCCCAAGAGGATATTTAAAGTTTTCATTGGAAAAGATTTAAACTTTTCATTGGATGTATTTTGTCAGCAATGATTTTATTACTCAGTGGCTATTAATCACATGCCTTGCTGTGGCATTCATATTTCACGTCGTTAGCCTTTTACTTTCTGGCAAAAATGTAGTAGATCTATAAGACTGACTGTTCCCTGCTGTTGAAAAATCCAAGGCATCATAAAACTTGAGAAGCCTTGCACTAATACAATCAATCTGCTAAATGATGTCTGTATCAGAAATGTAGCGTGCATGTATAATGCTGCACAACAGAAACCAAAACGCTGGTAGCAGTGCCTCTCTGGCATTTGGTGAATTTCTTCTAGGTGAAGGTCTGTACACTGATTTAGTGACACAACAAACACAACGGAGTGTTGTCATATAACGTTTTGATGTCAGGTTTGTGTCATTAAAATAACAATTACGTCTTTGATTTTTTTTCTTTTATTGATTTATTTTTTGGCTATGAAAGATAATGTTTGCCATAGAGTTTACATCCAGTGAATGTTCCCTATAAGCTTGTTTGCTGTGCAAAGCAAAGCCCTCGGAACTGCGGGTCGGTTCATTTTGAAGCTTTTGACTCTCTTACTGTCTACAGAGGCAAGAAGCACCACAGGTGCATTGCTCATTTTGGTCTGATCTTCTCCTTGAGAATGAAGAATTCATCTGTACTGGATGCAGTCTTGCCTGGAAGGACTGTGTGGGATTAAACTGTAAGAGAATGTAAATGCAGATCAAATGATGGGCAAAATGTTGACAAGTCCACAGCAGAACATGGAGTCCTATAAGCAAAAATGAAGCTTTTGCAGAGCTAGGAATGTGTAGCTCCTGAAAAACTTTTTGGTTCCTTGTGCATTACTGCGTAGGTACAGCTGAGAATGCCAGTCCATATGCTTGGTAACTTTTCCTAAATCTGAAGTTTCAGGATTGAGTGAGATAGCTTTATGAATGATCACTCTGCAGATGTTTTCCCAAAACATGTTGCTTGATGGAAAAATAAAAGCTCTTGCTCATTGTTCAATCACATGCAACTTTAGTATGCATTAGATTTGCACTTAGTAGCAGAAGTATTCTCCCCAAAGTAATCACCACATAATGATACGTCCTTAAAGTGGGGAATGTCATTGATTGATGTTGACTGTACACCTACAGTGCTATATGCATAATGCTTATATTAATAGAGAAGAAAGGAGCTAAACCCCCAGGATTTTTAGTGCAGCCTGCTGAAAGGGTAAACAGGGTCAATGAAATCACTTCATATCCCCCTGTGAATGCTTGATATTCACTACGAGGAGCTTTTATTCCAACATACTTAAATCTTTTGCCCTCACGCTTGGAAAATTTAGTAGTCGGGTGGTTTTTTTTTGAGTGTAAATAAATTATCATGCCCATCTTCCAGTAGGGATAGATGGATGTACTATATAATCTTACATAAATCCCAAGTTGCCAGGAATAGAAACAATGCTTCGTTATTTTACAACCCAGAGAAATCAGTACATGTAAAATTAGATTCCTTTAAGCATGCAGGTATGTTCAAGTCACTCCTGAAATACTTCTGTTATAGGGAGGGTGATGCAGCAAGGTCAACCTTCTCTCACTGTTCCATCTGAGACTCTTTCAGTATTGGAGGTGCAGCATCCATGCTTTTGGGGAATGGAGTGGGCCTTGTACTGAATTTTTCTTCATTTCTTCCAGTCTTCTCAGTTTTCTGAATGTAAGATGCAACCATGTTCTCTCTCCTTTGAGCAGCTGTTCAGGTGTAACTCATTTCTAGGGCACCTGAGCAATGACCCTGTATTTGGGACTTTATTGTGATCCTCTTCACTTATCTAGAGTAGGCAATGTACAGGATACGAAGTTAGCTCTTCTTTGTGTAGCATGAGGCTTAGGATGGCACTGGTGAAAGACAAACATCACACACATAGGCAAAATGCTGGGTTACATCTCCATTCTGCATTATTTTTGTAGGGTCTGACAACTCATAGCATTGCATATTTTTTTGTTTACCACTTAGAGAAGAGAATGGCTATAGTAAGTAATGGCTAGTGAAACAGAAAGTAATGTCCACAGTAAGTAGTAGTAAAGGCTATAGATGGGAGGCTGTAACAGGTTGTCTAGCTGTATGTATTGATTTTGGTAAACAATTTCCCAATAATTGATTCCTTTGGTAAATGAAATGAAAAGGTCTGTATATTTTTGCTATGGGATTGCTTGCTCTATGTGCAGGTAGAGGTATGGGTATAAGAATTTCAAATGTATCATAGAAGTTGAGGCAATACCTGAATAAATGAATAGTGCACACTAAAGTTACTTAAAACTAATACATTCAAACATTCTTTCTGTAGCTTTCTAGCAAATACTTGAATGAAGTTACTTGCTGTCTCCTTTATGAGAGTAACTGATACTTTTTGCAGTCCTGTTGCAACACTTCTGGTGATTTTTTAATTCTGTTCCTGTTCTTCTGAAGCATTTTATTGAGAAAATAAATCATCGAGAGCAACAGGATTAGACATAACATCAGAAAACATTTTTTTTCTGAGACCAGAATTTTATTGTTTGATTAAAAAACAGTAAAGTCTGTCCTAGCCTAACCTGTTCTTCAGCTATCATTATCACGAAAGCTCCTACCAGGCAGAATCTAGACAGACTTGTAAAACTACCAAAGGAAGAGCTGACACAGTGGATTAGCACTTCCAAAACTTATGACTTGGCTTAAAGATTGGAAGACGGCCATGGATATGGTGTTGGTTTTTTGTTTTTTGGCAGCAAGATAGAAAAGTTATCAGCAGTTCTGTTGTTGAGACCTCAAATGGCATCAGACACAGCCAGCCAAAAAGAGTTAGAAATTCCTTGTGGTTTTGACCTAGTTCCTGGTTTGACAGCAGATGATTTAGAGTATGCAGAAGGATAGCTCATGACAGTCCGTGCAACTGAGCTTGCAATGTGGCTACAGGATGAAGCCTGTCCTTGACATAACTGAATGACTTCCATAGTTAAACCTCTCTCCACTTAACAAAGATAGGAAGATAAAGATTTGTCCCACATGTGGAAGGCTGCTTTCCAGAGACCATGCAAAGTGGATTTGCCAGAACTGTTTGCAGAACTGAATGACTCTTCATCATTCTGTGGTTCAAACAGCTCTTCTGATCTCCAGTCCAAAAGCTGACACTCAGTATTTCTCTTTGTTTTGTAGCAGGATCTTTATACAGATTCAGAATAACCCAGATGAAACATTAGAACATGGCAAAAAACAGATGGGAATTCCAGAGTTAATGTCACCTCATTCTTAAAGAATATTGCATAGAACATGCCAGCAGCAAAGGCTCGGATTCAATCTAGATTTTGAAGCTCACTCTACTAAAACAATAAACTACTGATAATTCAAAGGAGGGCAGGGATCTCAATAGCAGAACATGAAGACACAAGGAAATCAGGGCCTGGCTGATGGAAAGTCATGGACCTGAGTGGGACTTGAAGCTGAGCAGCTAAGAAGGATCACCTGTGGCTAAGCCACTTCTGGAAGATGTTTTGTCTGGTCTGCTGCTGTTTCTTGTATACTGAGCAAACACACTGAAAAAGGCTGTGAGCTTGAGGAAGTTGTTTGTATAGTTTGCTGCTTGTATGGCAGTGCATGGCAGAGAGCATATAGACAAAGATAACCACTTGCAGCCTGTGAGAGAGCTTATGACTGAGTACTGATCAGTGATGGTAGAACATGTCCTTGGAAAAGGTATGAGCGAGTAGGATCTGATGCAATACCTGGCATCTGCAAGGAGTCCCAGGAGGAGCACTCCCAATTAGAGGCTTTCCTCATGGGCAGTTTGAGGCATTCCCTATGGGACTGCTGTAGGAGTGCTTACACCGCAGCTGGCAGCACACCGTGCTGCTGCAAACCCTGTGCTGCTGCAGCTTGGCTGCTCCCATTTGCCTGAAGTATGTCAAATTATTTCTAATGACTGCCATTGTGCATTTACAGAGCTTCTGTGCTGACCAGACTGGGCTGGCTGCTTCTTTCTTCTAAAATGGGTGTCCTGCATTTGCCAGCTATGGAGTGCTCCCACGAGTGGATTACGTGCACTGAGAGTTCACCTCCTTCAGCAGAAAGGGAGATGTGGAGCATATTGCTTTAGCAAAATAAGGTCTACCCATGGCGCTAATGAATGTGCATATACTAAGGCTGTGTGTATGTGTATCCAGTATAAGAATCTGGCAGATTGACAGACAACTTATGAACTGATTGACTGTTACCTGCAGAAGTGTGCTACTATCTGGAAGACTTCTCCAAGCATGAGGGAACTGGAAAAAAATGTTTTTTATTTTCTTTAGCCAGGGAAATCTCTATTTAAGTAATTAGAGCAATTGAACAAATTCATGAAATGGATGGATCTACGAAAATCTTACAAATTATTGAGGAAAAATGGAGGCTAGTCAGCTCTTTCTCTACTGATAGATCTTTTAAATGAAATCATATTTAACCCACTCCTCTCAGCTATGATCTCACAACTATTATTTAAGCACAGTCATATAAAAATACCATCTCTTTTTCCAGCAAGAAACAAAAGGTTTGTCTGTAGCTTCTCCCCTGAGCCTTGGTGACCCCCTGGGCTGGCGTGGTTGAGACTCCCTTATGTGCTGTTGGCTAACGCAATAGGCACGACATAGCAGCATCCAATTCCTAACCTCTGAATCCCTATCCCGAAGAGGTAGATAACTTATGGTTCAGTTGGCAGGGTGCAGTCTTCAGCAGTGCTGGAACGCTGCTTTAATTCATGCCCCTTGAGCTATAACAGACGTGCCACTGCATCCCTAAGAAACATACACGGATCATAAATAAGGTTAGATGCTATTTTAAGTAATAAACATTGAGATACAGAAACTTCATTGCAGCCTCCTATCTTTGCCTGTCTCTTCATTTGGACTATTTTTAGTTTGCAGTCAGCATGATGGCTATGAACCTAAGGAACACTTGGACAATAGGTACATAAATAATTATGGATAGGTCTCCAGAGTCTTCAACAGCAGCAGAGGGACTCAGCTTATATACCGGCTGGGACTAGCCAGTGCCTTGGAGTTACTGGTATGTATGCTGATACACATGCATATGACGTGGTGAAACACATACCTGTGCTTCTCTGTGTTGGTGGTGATTGAGAGGTCTGCTCAGGAGCTCTGAGAGTTGCAAACTGATACATTACTATTGATACAGAATGAACTGGAGCTGTTTTCTGCACTTGGATCTTCATGATCTACAGTGTAGATTTCTGATTACTTTATATGGCTGAAAACTGCTTACAGCTAAGTTAACTATTCATTTCAGAGTTATCCTGCTTTGTGATAATGCTGGAGAGTTACCAGAACTAGTTAATCATAGAATCATAGAATGGCTTGGGTTGGAAGGGACCTCAAGGATCATAGAATCATAGAATCATAAAATGGTTTGGGTTGGAAAGGACCCCCAAGGATCATCAAGTTCCAATCCCCCTGCCACAGGCAGGGTAACCAACTGCTGTATCAAGTAGTAGATCAGGTTGTCCTGGGCCCCATCCATCCTGGCCTTGAACACCTCCAGGGATGGGGCATGCACAACCTCTATGGACAGCCTGTTCCAGTGTCTCACCATCTTGTCAGTGAAAAACTTCCCCCTGATATGTAATCTAAATCTTCTCTATGATTCTCCTTTAGTTAAAACTATTCCCCTTGTCCTATCATTATCTACCCATGTGAAAAGTTGATTTCCCTCCTGTTTATAATCATAAAATCATAGAATCCTTAGAGTTGGAAGGGACCTTTAAAGGTCATCATAATCTCCCTTTAAGTATTGGAAGGCTGTAATGAGGTCTCCCCACAGCCTTGTCTTCAGACTGAATAAGCCCAGCTCTCTCAGCCTGGAGAGGTGCTCCATCCTCCTGATCATCCTCATGGCCCTCCTCTGGATCCTCTCCAACACTCAACATCTTTCCTGTGCTGGGGGCCCCAGGCCTGGACGCAGTACTCCAGATGGGGCCTTATGAAAGAGAAGGACAATTCCTTCTCTCTCCCTGCTGGCTATCCCTGTTCTGATGCAGCCCAGGACACTGTTGGCCTTCTGGGCTGCAAGCACACACTGCTGGCTCATGTTAAGTTTTTCATCTACCAGTATCCCTAAGTCTTACTCAGCAGGGCCACTCTCAAGGAATTCTTCTCCCAGTCTGTACACATATCTGGGATTATTGCAACTCAAGTACCAAACCTCGCACTTTGCTTGGTTGAACCTCATGAGGTTCCCAAGGGTCCACCTTTCAAGTTTATCAAGGTCCCTCTACACGGCATCCCTTTCTTTTTGTCATATCAACTGCACCACTCAGCTTGGTGTCATCAGTGAACTTCCTGAGGGTGCACTCGATCCCATCATCTGTATCACTGATAAAGTGATGTTAGAGTACCAGTCCCAGGACAGACCCCGCTTGTCACTTGTCCAGCAATGCCATCACTCCATCACAGAAGGCCATCTGATGGTCATGCAAGACTTTCCCTTGGTGAATCCATGCTGGCTGCCTCAGATCACCTGCTCATCCCTCATGACTTCCAGGAGAATCTGCTCCATGATCTTCCCAGGCACAGAGGTTAGGCTCACCAGCCTGCAGTAACCCAGATCCTCCTTCCTCCCCTTCATGTAAATGGGAGTGATATTTCCCTTTTTATGCTCCCCAGGGACTTCACCTGACAGCCACAACTTTTCAAATCTGATGGAGAGCAGCTGTACAAACACATCAGCCAGTCCCTTAGGAACCTGGGGTGCATGCCATCTGGCCCCTTAGACTTGTACACATTTAGTCTGATGAGACAGACTCACACTTGCTCTGCCCTTACAGTGGAAGAGAGTTTCGCTCCCCCAGTTCCCCAGTTCAGGGATGTGATAAACATTATAGTCTGAGCTGCCAGTAAAGATGAGGCAAAGAACTCATTGAGTACCTCAGCCTTCTCCATATCTGTTGTTTTCCTCTCTCACTTATCAAGGAGACACAGTCTCTCTGGCTTGTCTCTTCTGACCAATGAACCTATAGAACCACTTCCTGTGGTTTTTGACATCCCTTGCCAAGTTCAGTTCAATCTGTGCCTTGGCTTTCCTAATCACAGAATCGTAGAATGGTTTGGGTTGGAAGGGGCCTTTAAGATCATGTGGTTCCAACCCCCTGCTATAGGCAGGGTCACCTCCCTCTAGACCAGGTTGCTCACAGCCCCATCCAGCCTGGCCTTGAATGCTTCCAGGGATGGGGCACCCACAACCTCTCTGGGCAACCTGTTCCCGTGTCTCACCTCCGTCACAGTAAAGAATTTCTTCCTAATGTCTATTCTAAATCTACCCTCTTCCTGTTTAAAGCCATTTCCCTTTGTCCTGTCCCTGCATGCTTTTATAAGAAGTCCCTCTCCAGCTTTCCTGCAGGCCCCCATCAGGTACTGGTAGGGCTTCAGATACTGGAAGGTAATAATCAGGTACTGGATGGTACTAATCCCATCGCTGTATGTCCAGACAACATCTCTGCATTCTTCCCAGATGACATGTCCTTGTTTCCACTGCCTGCATGTGCTTTTCTTTTCCCTCAGTTTGACCCTTGGTCCTTGTCAAACTGTGCTGGTTTCCTCCCTCCTGTGCCCACTTTCTTATTCTGAGGGATGGAGAACTTTTGTGCTCCTGACCCCACACTTTGCCAGGCCCACATTCCTTGAGAACATGAACTCAATCAGGGCATGGTCCCTGCGGCCTAAGCTGCCTCCAATCTTAATGCCTTTAATGATATCCTCTGCATTAGTGAGCTCCAGGTCCAGTAACGCTTCAGCTCTGGTTGGTCTATCCAAGACCTGGACCAGGAAGTTATCATCAACGGACTCCAGGAATCTTCTGGATTGTTTGCAGCTCATTGTATTGTTTTCCCTGCAGATATTCAAGACATTGGATTCCCCATCAGGATGAGAGCCTGTCGGCACCACACTTCCTGCACTGAAGCAAGAAGGCCTTGTCAACAGTCTCCCTTGATCAGGTGGCCTGTGTTAGACTCCAGCCACCCACTGTCCTTTATTGGTCTGGTCCCTAATCTTAACCCACAGGCTCTCATCTTGTTCCTCACAGTTTCTCAGAGGGAGCTCCTCCCAGTCTATCCACTTTTTAACAAAGAGGGCAACTTTCCCACCCCTTCTATCTTCCCTATCCCTTCCAAAAATCTTATAGCCTAAATGGCAGTATTCCAGTTCAGAATTGTCCCATCATGTTTCCCTGATAGCAGTAAGATCATAGTTTTCCAAGTACATCACAGTTTCCAGCTCTTCCTGCTTATTTCCCTCGCAGCATGCATTGGTACAGAGGCACCTCAGCTGAGCTTTCAGATGCATTACCCTCCTAGAGGAACCCTCTCTTAAACCTCTGGGACGAATATGAAGTTTTGCCCTGCTGCTTCCCAAAGTTCCCTTTTTTGTCTTTTTTGATGTTTTTTAATTTCCTGGTCGCAGCCTCGTGTGACACAACTTGAAAGACAGGAGGGGATAGTAATCATCCAGCTTTATCATACCCAATATCACAGAATCACAGGCGTCCAGGTAGGCGTCCAGGCGGGTCTGGAACGTCTCCGGAGAAGGAGACTCCACCACCTCTCTGTGCAGCCTGTGCCAGTGCTCCGTCACTGCACTGGGAAGGGGTTCCCACACACATTTGTGCAGAACTTCCTATGCTTCAGTTTGTGGCCATTTCCCCTCGTCTTATTACCGCACACTGCTGGGAAGAGTCCAGCCTCATCCCTTTGCCTCCTGCTCCTTAGATATTCATAGACGTGGATCAGATCCCCTCTGAGTCTTCCTTTTTCAAGGCTGAAAATCCTCCTCTTGATGTCCTGAATGCGAGCCCCAAGCAGGCAGCAAACCTATCTAGAGAGGTTATCCCGGCAGCAGATAGGCACCTCAGTGCCCTTCAGCAAGGAGTCCCCAATTACAAAGATGCTTTTCCTTTTTCACTTGTTTTTCCAAAACAATTAAAACACAAGCTAAATAATGGCTTGTAAGGATAAAAACTAAGCTTGTAT
Organism: Oreortyx pictus; assembly: GCA_036925125.1. NCBI lineage: Eukaryota > Metazoa > Chordata > Aves > Galliformes > Odontophoridae > Oreortyx > Oreortyx pictus. The sequence goes on from JAUPFR010000001.1 coordinate 22,727,469, forward strand.
CATGAGATTTTGTTACTATTGCTTTGGGTTGTGATAAAAAACAGTGGTAGTGGAGAAATCTTGTGTAAATTTTTAAAATAACTTGGATTTCTTAGTATGCTTTTCAAAGAGAACTCACTGATATGAAGTAAACTATTGAGAAATTCTCCTGTGTAGTGTCAGCAAGAGCAGAAAAGTTTTTTTTTTGTGAAGACACATTATTGAAAAATGGAAAATATATTTTTGAAGTCACAAAGCATGGAAGGATTGCCACTGATACAAACGTTGCAGAATTACCATTGTAGGTATACTCCTAATTTCCATTTCCAACCCCAAGTTTGGGTCATTGGTTTGTTCTGATGTTTCTCTGGGTGGCTGGATCGTGCTGGAGCCCGTGTGTAATCTGAAAGTATTGTTTTTGCATTGGTCACCCCTGAAAGAGCAAGGACGGGAGGAAATAGTAAAGGTTGACATTCAATTGAGACACAAACAGATCGTTTGCAAGTCCATACAGCAGGGAATGAAGACAAGCTAGCCATAGCCCTTGTTTGGATGAGAGGCTTTGTGATCAGGGAAGCAACTCACATTCAAATCCAACTCCCACAGAATCTCTGTGGTTAAGGAGGACTGTATCAACCAGAATCAATCAGTCTTTCTCCCACTAGAGCCACCCATTCTGTGCTGTGGTGTTGCATAAAACCAAGTGGTGGCTTTGGAATACACTGACAGACAGCGCCAGGACATTCTTGCTGGAGGTCCATATCTTCAGCTCTTGTCTCAGCTTGAAAGAGGAAAGAAGAAATTTAAACATGCATTTCTTACTTTAGTCCGCAGATGACAAAAGTCATTCTGTGAGCTTTGTGGTGAGTTCATGACTGTCAAAAGGGGAAGTCCTCCTTTTATTGCTTTTTTACTTTGTGCCTGCTGGAGCACTCAGTGAGTCATTTAAGATCACTAAAATGGCAGAAAATTATCTCAGAAGAAAATAAAAATGGAAAATGGCATCCTGCCATTCTGGTAAGAACTGGCTTGGGAGCGACTCCAAGCAGCCCCAGAACTGGTGTAAAGGGAATGCTCCTTGTTATGGTTGTGTGCAATTAAGGCAGCACAGCTGCTTCTGAAATGGTACTTAGGAACATCTTCTGCCGCTTCTCGGATTGCTGTGCAACAATTTGAACTGAGTTATGCTGGAAAGAACACGCCTGGACACCTACCTGTGCAACCTGGGCTAGGGAGCTGCTTTGGCAAGGATTGGACTCAGTGGTCCCTTCCAACCCCTACGGTTCTGTGATTCTGTGGTTCTGTGAAGGAGAGTAGTACTTTGAAGAAATGTATCCCTGATTTTGATGTACAAGAGTAAATATCCCAAAGAGAAGGGCTGGCTTCTAAGTCTTCCTCACCCTCAGCTAAGCGCTGTGATGAATGAGGTATTTAGACAACATCCCAGGGGGCAAATGGGTTTGACCTCCCTCCAGTGTGTGTTTGCTCTTGGTCTCCCACTTCTTAGGGACTGAGTTGAATTGTAAGCAGGCTCCTGCTCTGTTGAGTGAAGGCTTAGACCTGTTTTTCTGAAAGGCTTCTATTCCTTCCTGCCCTCAGAAAAGAATTCTGGGCTGTGCAGTGAGCAGATAGGCCTCCCTGCCTGCTGAAGAGGCTGATGTCACACAATGCTCAGTAAAGCCAACAGGACGGACTGGGACAAGTAGTACTTCACATGGGTAAAAGTGCCTCGTTCAGGATTCTGGATTCCAGTAACCACAAGGTCAGGCACCCGGGAACCTGATGGTTAACTTCTGAAGTCATGTGTTGGACCAGATCCAAAAGCTGTCACCTGACGTGATCTTCACGGGAAGATCAAGATACATGATTCCAAGCTTCCCATTGGCTCAGACATCTGCACACAGATATTGGAAGTACGCTAAACTGAGTCATCAGGAAGTGTCCAAAATTGTACGGATTTCACAAGAAAAGCTCCTCCTTTTAAGGTAAAAGCTTGGAGACTACCGGGATATGAACGACTTAGTGTATATATTTCACGCAAACACACAGCATCTCTGGCAGCTCCAGATTTTTATAAGATGTCATTAACTTTTAAAGGATCTGAGTCTGACAGTTTCAAACAGATTACATTTCCCTTCAGTCCGCGTCTGACATTTCTATAAAACATTTTGGTTTGTGTAAAAGGTTTTGGTGTCAGACTGCTGCTTGCTAGGGTGTTAGAACTGTCAGATGCTGAAATCTGGGTCTCTTGCGCATGGCCACTGTGTATCTCAAAACATCTTATCCTTTATATTTGCTTGATAGTTTTCAGTCCATACTTGCCATTGTGCTTCCCTTCCTCTCCATTCAGTAAACACAGGGATTAAAAGTTATGAATACATCATTATGTACTGACATGGGTCTCAAGACACAAGTGCACTTCAGACTTCTGACCCAAACTGGAATCAGTGTTCAAAATCTTTGCTCTGCAGTGGATGGATATGGATAAGTCTGTAGGATCAATTGAAGTTCCTCACATACACTGAATTTCACTGTGGACAAGTTCCTGTGCACTACTTTTAAAGTGTAAAGGCACTTTTTGCTAATCTAATGTGCTCTGGTGCCTGGTGGAGCTCTGCTCACCTGTGATGATGCTTCTTTCATCGTCTGCAAATACAAGAAGTTGAAGACGCTACCCAGGAGACTTCTGAGCACTGAATATGGCAGCCCTGTTGCACTACTGAGTGTTGCTAATGGGTATTAACACTGTAAAACATTAAGTATTGTCGCTGATGAATCTGTGTGAAGCAGCCTCAAGACATTACTACCTGTAGCTCTCCCCATTCACTCCAGCTCCGCAGCAAAGCCATCCATTCTTCTCAGCTGAAGTACGTATCCTTTGCTGCCTCTGCTTCACCAATGGAGAGGCAGCAAAGAAAGCTCGAAGCACTTGCTTCAACAAGTGTGGGAAACTGCTCTGAGAACAATGCACACAAAGTACTATTAGAAAAGCAGCTCTTGTGCTTCAACCCCTGAAGATGCTATAGCAAACTTGGAACTCCATTTTTTCAAGTCTGATCTGCTGGAAGATAGAGATACTGCCACGTATACATCACTGAACTGTCCACACAGCCCCTTGAAATGGCTTTCATTATGGTTTGGGAATCCTTTCACCATTTTAAGAACTGTGGGCTTGGATTCCCTAAACATCCCTTTGAATGCACTGAGCATTTCACCAGGAGGGAAAAAGAACCGCCTGCGTGTGTTGCCGTAGCCTTAAGCTGATGAAGGAGAGTACACTGCCCCTCTTTTATCGCTGTCTCATGAACAGGCTATCCAAGCTTCCAGTTTATAAACAAGTCAATCAATCAGGTCGCCTTTGCCGCACAACTTATTAATTCTCAGATCAGTCCAAAGTGCTAGAAATACTGCAGGAAAAGCTGTCCTTATTCAGGCAAATATTTCCTCCTGTAGCACATACACACAACGTGGGAAAATGTCAGAAAGGCTCCTTTTGTTTCCTGTGTTCTTCATACCTGGATTTCTAGTTCGGAAAAGTCATCTTGTACTGAAGCCTGGTTTGTGGAGACTCCTGCATCTTTGTTAAAGATTCCATTGCTCCTTAATGCTGTTCAGAACTGGAGCAGACTGCAGCGACCAGGGCTGGAAGCATAACTGATACTGGCAGCCAGTTAAGGACTGGCACAGAAAGATGAGATATGATTTGCCAAAGGATTTTGTGAAGGTTAAATAACAACCGAGAAACACTTTAAAAGGGATCCTGGGTTCCAGCCCAGGCTCTGAATATCGCCATATCCACAGTCCCAACTTGCTTTAAACCATGCCATTTTTGTCCAAACCTTATTCTTGTGGAGGACTTGGCTTAGCGAGCCCCGTCAGCTTCCCCTTCCCTCATTAGCAACGTTTCTTTTTCCATCCCTAACTGATCTGTCTTCTTAGCCATTCCCTTACTCTTGTATTTTTTTGCTGAGTCCAGTGCTGTTCCACCCCATTCCTCACGCAGCCTCAGTGCCCCGTCTCCCATTTCGCTCACTGCCTTCCCATCTCAGCCCCAGATCAGCCTCCTTCCCAGCTTCTCCCCACGCTCTTTTTGTCCCAGTTTACTCTTTTCTTTTTGCATCCCATTAAAACTTCATCCTCTCTGCAAGGGAATATGTCAGGCTACACCGGTACAAGTAAAATAACTGTGCCAGGTGTCCCACAGCTGCCTATGCCTGTCAGCATGCTCTTCAGGCCCGCTTTGGCAGTGAGTACAGGCTCAGGACTACCTCCAGCACACAGCGTGGACACAGCAAACCTGCTCTGAAAGCAGCTGGGAGGACACGGGCGTACGGCTGTGAGCTGTGCCATGTGTACAGACCTCGGAGTCACAGAACAGATTCTGGACCACTTATACAAGTAGTGACCTTTATCCGTGCCTCGAATCCACTCAGAAAATCCCCATTCACCTCTGAAGAGAATTTCCTGCCAACAAGTTCCAGCATCCAATCCTCAGCAGCTCAGAAATGGTAAATCCAGCCTTACCTCCGCATCTCTGAGGTGGAAGAGGGTTTTTTTTTTTCTGGAATGACCTATGCACAGTTGATAAAGGAGACAGCTCAATACAAAGACTTTCCAGAGACTCTTATCTGCAAGGTTTGATAAAATCTTTCTAGAAAATTAAAAAAAAAAAAAATTGTAATATATTAAGTCAAAAACTCAGCACACACCTTTCCAAGCTCTGACATCCAATATGAAAGCAGAATTTCCTAAAGAAGAGCTCACCAGACTTTCAGTGATCACACGGAAAACAATGCATGACCTAGGTCTCATCGTTTCAAAAACACGAACTATGCTGGTTAGATATAAAATGAATTCAATTTTAAGGTAAGACATGAGGAAAAATTTAGGAATCTGCATTTGAGGGCTAGCTAGCAAGCTGAATTAATCACAGCCAGAGCTCCAATTACCCAGGTTTGATCAGGGCAATCTCTTTCACCAAAACCGAGAAGCTGGTGTTTTACTTCAGCAAGGAATCACGTGGCTGATTCTGCAGGATGAGAGATATATGAGGAATAGACAGGAGAATAAAATCTGCAAAATCAAATATCTTTTTGAGAATTTATTGCAACAGTTTATGATACAGAAAACTGAGGTAACCCTTACAGAAGCAAAACTCAACATTGCAGTATACCGCTGCAGAAGGAATAAGAAAAATCATCAGCTGAAAAGCATGTGAAAGTACAACCACAGACCCTTCGTTCTTTAGATCTGTTCATATTCGTATTTGGCTTCGTTTGTTGGCAGTCCACAACTGTTCTGACAGCACTAGAGTTGTGCGCTGTAATAAGGCATGGCATTGTAAGAAAGGCTCAAGGTCCCTTCCTTCCCCTCTGATTGCAATTCAAAGTGTGAGAGCTTCATATTGGCACGGCTAACCGCAGCCCCCGAGTGTGCACGGGGTCTCATTTCTGTATCTCTGCATCACTTTTCCATACTCTTTTCACTGCAGATTCGGAGGTGCCAAGGACTCCTAGCCTTGAGCATGCAGTATTAATTAGTACATATGAACAAACCATTTATAAATGACAACGGCTGGAAATGAAATGTGCTTTCTCTTGGAACTTCTGCAGTCTGGAGGCGATCTGCAGTTTGATCTCAGACAAACTGTTTCAGCTTCAGACGGCTTTAGAACATTTGGAATGTCAAGAGACTACTGAAGGTTCTCAGAACAGCCTCACCAACACTGCTTTTATAAATCAGTAAAACCCATTAATGTTTCCCATAACATCGAATCTGAATACACATTAGTGCAGATCAAGACTGATCATTCAAGTTGCCGTACGGACATATATATGTTTCCAGACACTACAGAGAAAAGTGGCTGTGTTTATTCACAACCCAATACTGCACCCTGTACAAAAGAGTGCCTCTTTTAAATTCATTTAAATTTTACTAGCAGAAATTCTGAACGCACGATGAGACAAAGGCAGGTGTACTTATGTGAGTGAGCTTATACAACATGGCAAAGCAACTGCTTCATAAAAAAAACACCAGACAACCGGACAAGAAAATCTTTGGAAATTCTTTCTCTTTACAGAACATTGTACAGATTCCCTGTTGAGAGTCTTACAAAACACATACATGCTGCAAAAATGAAACATACAGCAGGAGCAGTGAAGAATGACCTCAGCTTTCAACACCATTCCCCTTGATTGAAACCGTTCTCATATTCCATTAAGTATAATAATACATTTGGAAAATGTAAATAACCTAATTACATTTTCTTGTTTCGAGCTGCCAGGCACCAGTCATATATCGCAGTCGTATAAAAAGAAGATCCCTGCCCATCTGCAGCCAGCTCCAAAAGGGAACTAACTTAGAACCTGTGATTAACGAAGGAGAAAATTGGAAGGGCATTGTTAGAAAAGATGAGGAATGGCAAAACATACTTTTCCTAGTGGTGAACCTCTGCGTTCTCAGCACATTCAGCCCCACAACATGGACTTGAATGAAGAAATAGTACAAATACTGGTGAAAACACATATTAAAAATGTATCGCCCTGCAGTAATCACATTATGAGCAGGGAGATACAGTTTGGAAGCAGCACAGCAATTCAACGCATGCCACAGGATACAGACTGCTCTGCAGCAGGGCTTTATTCAAGTCAATAGGAACCTGAACACCAAAGGTTAAGTAAAGGATTTCTGAGTGGCTTTGTAGAAGAGGATCACCTCCTGCTCTCTTACAGCAAGAATGTGAGCGCGCTGATATTCAGGCAGTGTAAGGAATACACACCATAAAACTAATTCCTCCTCCATCTCTGCTAACGTTTGCGGTAGCTGCAATACACCTGGAACTGCACTCTTTTATAGTGAAGTTGGCCTAGGACGTTCTCTGCTTGCCTGCATCCCTTATCACCATCACAGCTCATCACACATTTTGTAGTTCGGGGTTGTGCTGAGGAGAAAAGATTCAGGTTCAAAGGAAGGAACTGGATTTGATAGGAGGGAAGCAAGCAAGCAGAAACAAGCAGTACCTCTTGGTACATATATGGAGCTCTTCCTTCTAGCACCCCAGTAGGAGACTTCTGTACATGTCTCAGAGAATCAAACCAAATCTTAACAGAGGGTGCTCTATGGATGGGCCTGATAGGTGAGATAAGAATTTTGGAAGGAAAGATACAGAAAAACACATCCAAATTGATAAAAAATGACAGTCAGGCTTTCTGCATAGCATTTCACATGAGCAATATTTTTACTAACACATTATAGCACAAGGACGTGCTGAAGTAGTGCTTTGTCCCAGCAGTGTAACTATCTACTTTGTCTCCAGTGAGAGTTTCTCTCCCCTGTTGTCCATCCACCCGCTCTTCCTGTGCGCGCATTACCATGCCGTGACAGAATCTGGCAAGGACATGGAATTCTGAAGCTGTATAGAAAGAAGGCTGTGTGCTACCCAAATTGGGCAAAACATGTTTCACTTTCAAAAGATCCTCAGCTATTTTATTCTGGATTGATACTTAAGGGATCTTAACAGAAAACAAAGTGCTTCCTTACCTTCGATTTCAGTCCAGTTGACAGCAACTTCTGCTATAGGTATTCTCAAGTGCTGAGCTATATAAAGGAGTTCCACATCAAACGCCCTGCAGTAGAACAGCAAATAGCAAATTCAGTGGTATTTATTTCCAGGAGGAAGATGGTGGCACTGTTAATTTAAGAGAGGAGGGCATTCGGTTATGACGTTAATACCAATTCTCTACAGATCCAATGCATGTGCATTTCCTGACTGGACAGCTCAGAAAACAGCCAACATACAGCCAACAGCACTTCACTGCACTCTGTTTCTGAAGGTGTATGTCATGCTGTGTGCTGAACATTGCTCACTTTCCGTTCTGTCACAATCATGATTTGGAAAATTTGGAAGACCAAGGAGTCAAATGGGCAATGTCAGTCTACAACAACAAAGCCCAGTGATCATTTTTCACCCAAATCCTCCTGTGACCGGGCTTATTCTTTGCTGGCAGTGCAGCAAAATGAACTGGGGAAGAGATCCTCCCCTTATTAAGTCAGTTGCCCCACGCCCAGTTTGTCCAAAACACACTTCAATCCTCTCTGTTCTCTGCATAGAAAGTTGTGCATTTCTTTCTTGCCAGCGAATGCATAGGTGGGCCCTCTGAACCAAGGCACCAAGGGTTCTGGTCTTAACAAAATGCTTCAGCAAGCACGGCTTGCAATGCTTATGTGGAAGTCAGTATAGGAAACTACTGGTAGCTGCTACTGACACTGACATCGCTAACTCCAAAACAATTTTTTGAATTGAAAAAAAAAACTGTTTCCATTGGAGAAAATATATGCCAAAAAAAAAAAAAACAACCAAACAACAAAAGAACAGCATTATTCCTTCGTGCTTCTAGTGCTGCTTGAATTCAAGCTCTCAGTAATCCCATCTGACACTACAGCTGTGGGACAGAAAGAAGATCAAGAGAAAGAAAAACGCACACGTAAGGCAGTAGCCAGCCACATCCGGACACCACTTCCTCGTACTACTGATGAGTCCAACAATAGAAGAGACTTCAAATATTTACTCAGGTGTGACACATAACGTGCATGTGCCATGGAAGTGCAGACTGCAGCACACTGCCCTGAAGGTGAGGTCAGCCCCAAACACGCATCAGCCCGGCCCTTCACTGCACGTGTGTGTGACAGAGCTGCTGCCCGCAGCCTGCGCAGCATTAGGAGGGGGCATGAACAGAAGTTATCAGCAGAGACCACGGTTACTTTGTTTAGACAACTCAGAACCCGTCTGTAAATCTGATTTTGATTAGGACACGGGCCTTTTAATTGCCATGAAAACAGTTACAGGAATAAATTAACACGGGTTGTTTTTTTTTCCCCTCAGTCGACTTAAGCAGCCTTGCCACTTTGCCGTTTTCTTTAAATTAGGACTGAATATTATTTTATTAATTATGCCATGCTCTCTTACTGAAATCGTATTATTTGACATTTTGCTGACATTTTACATTAGTAAGCCAAAAAAAAACCCCACGTGTTCACCTCTGAATGTTTATGAGTCATGTGTATTACCAGTAAATCTAATTTTGTAATATTTACTACTTAACTGACTAAAAAACTTAAGAGACAGAATAATTGTCTGATGAATTATACTATATGAACTGCTCTAAAAATATTACTCCATAAAGTATTAGCCCAGTGAATTTGCAACAATTCCTACGGACAACCAATTACCCGAATGTCAGCCATATACACTGGAGCACAGCAACGTTAAATAGTTTTGGAGAACTACAGTGCTCAAAGGAGAAGACTGAAAGAATGGGAATTAATCAGGTTGAACACTAATATTGCTACATGGGATTGCCAGTACAGCAACAGTGGACACATCCTGAAATATAAAGAGTGTTGTTCAAAGCTGGAAGGAGAACGACTTCTGTGTACACCGCTTGGGTACAGCTGTTCCCCACCACCTTTCATGCACTTCAGTGCATGCTAGAGTATTTAATCAGGGAACACAGCTTGCAGTGTACTCAGCCCATGATAACATTACCCTCACACTGCAGAGCACCACATCCAGGTGGTAGAGGGGTACAAGATGGGAGTGTGGGTATTTTAGCTGGAGCCAACTGCAGAGACCAAAGCAACGCCGGTGGGTGAGCTGGTGAATGCAGTACATGTATTTTGACATGAAGCAGCACGTCAGCCATTTGCAACTAGTTACTGTGTGACAGAAGCACTGTCAGGAATTGCAGGGTATTATTCACACCATATACTTCAGAGCGGTGGAAGTAAGAGCCTCCAGGCAGGGGAACACAGCTCACAGCACCCAAGCGTGGCTCTAGCTTGAACGAGTTCCTAGAAAAGCTTAACGCTGCCTTGATCATGTAGGAACTTCAGCCTCTAATTGAAGTACCTCAGCTCAGACATCCAGAAACACACGGGGTCAAGTCTGCCCATCTATTTCTACTAGCAGCTCCATTCTGTGTTAATTAACACAAGCACGCAGTGTACAACACTGGGAAACCTTTCCATGTGGCTCTACTTACTCTAAATGCTTTGGTCTAAGTCACAAGCTGTGACTGTGTAACACCAAGATGAAGGGTGTTCAACTGAAATTAAATCCCTTGTTGCAGCTTGTAGAAGGCCTGCTCCGAAAGTAATGCCTCCCACTTTATTATGTCATCCCACAACTTCAGAGGCGGACGTTGGTAGCGGGGCGGTAGAAATTGAACCTTCCCAGCAAGAACCACGTTGTATTTCGTTGCTGTGTGACAGAAGGAAGCAGAGGGGCAGCCTGACAGCATGGCTTCTGACATGGGAGTGGGTCTGAAGAAAAGGGGTGGCACTGAATTCCTCCATGTGGAAAACATGGCACCCACCAACATTCATCGACGCTTGCTGAACTCTATGGAGACCAAACAGTGGATGTGAGCACAGCAAGGCGGTGCGCGCTGCGCTTCAGCAGTGGCAACAGCAGGTACCATGTTGCTCACTGCAGGTGAAAATGCAGAGCTAATGGTGGTGACTGTGTTGAAAAACAGGCTTCTGTAGCTGAGTTTTCTCTATCAAACAGTGTTTTTCTACTCTTTGTTGTCGTTTCCATGGAAACAAATATGAACCATTACTTTTGGAGCAAATAACCCTGAGAATTTAACAGTTACTTTGAAATTGTTGTTAGGCTCTTCCTCGCTGGTCTAATACTAAATGTATCAAACACCAAAATCTGGCCTTCTGTTATACCATTAGAAATGGAATTTATAACATCTCTTTGATGATATGTTGCTCCAGTAAACTCTTAAGAGGGCAGACATAACTTTCAGTGGCCAAAGTATGGTGTCAAGCTCCAGCTGTAACCAGGCTTTTGAAAGCCCACGTGCACCTGCCTGGAGCAGGATATTTTACTTCTACAAGACAAAACAGAGATAGTTTCAACAGCAAAATATTTTTGTGTTGATTAGAAGTTCATAAACAATTCTACTCGTCATGCACAAAAACAGGATAAAACAATCCATTCCACTGCTTGTGTTGGTCGACCATGCCAAAGCAGTGGAAAAATGTCCCTGTAACAAATATTTAGCTGCTTATCTATGCAATACTTATTTTTCTGTGATTTTTAGAGACTCACACAGCGCAGTGATAGACAGAAGAAACAATCATAGGATGTCTTTTATACCAGACTTGTGAGTTTTAAATGTGAAACAAATGGCTTGTTCAGTGCACAAGGCAATTTTTATAGACTAAAATAATACAATTTGTTCTATCAATTTTACTCTATAAACATTTTAAGCTAACCAATCTATCTAATCAATGATCTGCTAAGTTGCTTAATATCATTACAAATTGCTGCTTTACAAACTGTCAATCAAGCCAGGGAAAGAATTATGCTTTGAATTCCTACTCATTTTATCCCTGTTCCAGGTAGAAAAGTGACTGCTGCCACCTCCAGTTCTTCTGGGTGAGGAAATAATTATTCTGTCTGAAAAAATGGTTATGATTTTTCTGTAGTAAGAAAGAAAAGATAATAACCAGGAAATTTTCACACAGGAAAATTCTGTCAGTTGGGCAACCCAGTTTTCTTCCTGTGCTTTACTATTTAACATAAGAATTACTCTTCTCCAGGTCAAGACTGGATGCAGAAACAGAGCTTCTTTTAGGGTCTGAAAGCGAGCAATTCCAACCGTCCCTATTACGTTTTATAAAATACCTCTTTTAATTTTCTTTTAAGTCTTAATTTAAAAAACGTGCTCCATCCATTTCTGAAAAATAGATTAGTGGTGTAATCAGATTCAGGACATTAAACACGAAGCATATGCTCCCTATTCAAAAGGTTGCTCTTATTTCAAACTAGTGTCAAAACTTTGCTATGGAGAAAGTAAATTTCAAGAATGTTTGGGTTTTGCTCATGTATATACAGCCAGCTCTCTGAGGAACAGTCACACCAAAAAGTAAATAAGAACGTGAACGGAAAAAGAAGAACTCGCTTAGGATACAAGCATGACTTTTTAGTATCAAAAATATAAACAATATCCACTACCTATTAATGTTAGGAATGCTTTCTAAACTTCAGCGTAATAAAATATTCCGAGAAGCAGCTAGGCCTCTCTTGAAAAACTGCTGCGTGATTCATATCGCCATAAAGACAGGACAGTATCTTTCTCCGTGTATTTCAGTTTGCTTTTAAGATTTACTAAAAATAAGCATCCAGAAATCAAACACAGCGCAGCGAGAAGAGGAGCGTGGTTTCAGTTTTCTAGAAGCAGCATAATAAAAGCTGAAAAACCTGAAGGTCTGAGCAACTACTTCTTCATTTCTGCTACAGCTGAAATTGAGTCATTTCCTTGTATTTAAATTTCAGAAGCTGCCAGAAAGGATCATGTAAAAGAAGCTCTCGATGCCACGTCCCACTGCTCTCACTCCCACCTTAGTCTACAAAACGAACATGGGAACACAAGGCTCCATTTATAGGTGGTGCTAGTGAAATATTAAAAAGGCATGAGCGTTTTAACTGTGGTCTCTCTGATAACAGTGTGAGTACGGAAACTCAGCAGTCTTTCGTTCTCTCTGACCTAGCAGCAGGATAGCTATGATGCTTGCGTGGATGTATCTACAGTCACAACACGAGATGTTTAGCTTCCAAGAAAGCCACTGTGCTTCTAACACTGCTGAAGCAAGGTATGCTGTCGTCCTGCTGAGTGACACACAGACAAAACCCATGTTATTTACTGGGTACGTACTGCTCTGCACTTGACAACACCCAGCACTTCAGCGCAGCCTCCTGCAATTCAGTGCTAATTCAACACTCGTGCTGTCAGCTGTACAGCCACTTCTGAACTCCTTTAGCAAAAAGGAAAAACCTGTCTTGTGTTTTTGTCCATGAAGGACACTGACATCGCCTACGTGGACCAGAAACTGAGCTGCTGTGGATACAGCTTTGGGTTCACAGACTGAACGGTTTTTACTGAATGGTTTTATCCTTCAGATGCAACAAGCAACTGACATAGTTTTTTCCTACATATTACTACACTGAGTGGAATGCATCCTGCTGAACTTCAGCCATCTACAGTGGAGATAATTCCTGTACAAGTTGTCCAGAGTCTCTCTGCAGTTGATGGCAGGAAATGAACACTTGCTGGCCATGCTTCACTTGGCATACATTAGAGCCCTGAATCAGGATGAAATGAATTAAATCCTGAAATTATCCCTTCTTCTGTCGCCCACAATGACAAGTAGATACACTCTAGATGCGATGGAAGGAAATCTTATCCTTTGCGTGTGTATGTTTATATTCTGAATAATAAGAATTCAGGACAGGGATTACTAGATAACCAATTTTATAGGCATTTTATATAAACATCAAGGGTAAGTATAAACCAGTGTTTAGGCTAAATGTTATCACAGAATGGCTGGAGGTGGAAGGGACCCCAAGGATCATCAGTTTCTAACTTTCCTACCACAGGCAGGGCCACCAACCTCCAGATCTGGTACTAGACCAGGATGCCCAGGGCTCCATCCAACCTGGTCTTGAACATCTCCAGGGTCAGAGCATCCACAGCCTGTCTGGGCACCTCACCACTCTCTAGAACCACAGAATAAAATCATATTTTCACGTACAAATTCACTCAACTCTGTAGCACCTCAAGAAACCAGAGCCCGACAAAACTTGTGCAAAGGCTTCTACAGAACCTCCATTTGTTCTCTTGCCAGCTCACCACACTGACTGAGAAGCAGGGGAGCCCACGACAGACTCAATGACCGTGCTGCTGGTTCCCAGATGGCCACAGCTCTATTAAATGCTGCTTGTTTGCTGCACGTTCCCCATTATTACTAGACTGCCCCATCACTGACCAATCTGGACTGAATTCTTATTTCAATACTTAACAAGTAGGATTTTGAGACTCACAAAGTACCAAATAATTTCTTCCGATGTCAAGTAACACCAGTGCAGTGATGCAGAGATGGTAATAAAGCTCTATTTCGGAGGCTCCTCTCCAGTATTAAGGTAGAGGTTTCTCTCCAATCCCTTGCAGATGGTCTCAGTAAGAATGAGGTGTTTTGTTAGGGATATTGTACGATATAATATGAACACTGATTTTAACAGGCAGATGTAAGAACGGGGCTATTTATTTCTTCTTCTAACAGATCCATACTCACGACATACAGAACCTCCATGCCACAATGTCTAACCGGATTTTCTTTTCTTTTTTTCAAACAAGTAATGCAAGGGAAATGTATCAGGGGCCAGCTTTATTTAAAAAAAAAAAAAAAAAAAAAAAAAAAAAAAAAAAAAAAAAAAAAAGGAGTTTTTATTACTGGACTATTTCTGATTACTATACTATACTATTAAATACAAAGAAATCCAATATATGGTCTATGAGATAAGTGGCTGATGTCTCCGTATCAGTTCCGACTGCAGCCATCCCAACTGCCTGTACACCACAGATATTTCACTTAGAAATACCATTCCTTTACCATACTCACTTTCCCCCCATGATAATTCCTCCTGGTCTCCCAGTTTGTTTCCAGATCGTGCAAATACTAACTGGAAAGGGTACAGTAATCTGTCCTGTGCACTGAAGCATGAGCTTCCACCTGCACAAGCTGAATTTCAGCTGTGAAGTGGCAAAGCTTTCCATCTCGAATTCTCTACTGTTCTGTCAGATTTGGTTGAAATCAGCCAATAGATATGAAAATAAGGGGAGGAAAGCACAGGGACCTCCTGAAAGACAGATTAGGAAAGAAGCAAACAGCATATTGCCTGCTTTGGCAGATAATTAAAAATAATAATAATAAAAAAGGACTATTACTTCTGGCAAATTTGTGACTTGGAAGTATCTAAAGAGCTGTTCTGTGGAAGAACAGGAGTTGTTTTTTTTTTGACTAACAAAACAAACATCCTTCATTGCTCACCAGTAAGTTTCAGATAAAAAGGATTAGTTTATGGGTTGCTGTAAATAATCCACAAGCAAATACAGAAGCCTTAATTTATAGCACCACATAAAAGCACAGTGACTCAGCATACCGAGGCCTGAAGTGATACACACTAGCAACAGAATTATTAACAAAATAAATGAGCGATAGCCCTTTATCACTGCCTCTATTCCTGTATGGTGAGATGCAGATGACAATGTACAGCATAATCATTTTTACTCTTTTGTATTTTCTAGCAACAAAGGAACAAACAGGAGAACAAGAATTAGAGCTTTTATATATATACTAAAGCTGAATGCTTTACATGTGTGCGACCAATAAGTACCGTTATATTCAAAATCTTCAATTTAAAACAGATTAAAATTGATGACTGAGATTTCTCAGATTAAGTTGATTGTCTTTACTTATTTCTTCCAATATTCTTTCTCAAAACTTTTAAAAAGTCAAGTTGAATTGGAAAATTTTCAGATGCACGCCACACATTTACGGAACTCCTGACAATGAAATTTACACCATCTTACAGATCAGCTTTGGCTTTGGAGGTAGCAGCACAAATCACACTTCTGGCTCAGCTGCAGTTTTTTCAGTCTGGAAATAAGAAATCCACTCAGCCAGGAAAGTGATTCTGTCAGTACTAGAAGCCCACAGTTCCAGATTCAGTTTAACAGAAGCTACGCGTTAGACATCAGATCTGTGAGCCCAAACACTACCTTTGCAACTCTTCAAAATGAAACAGAATTCCTAGCAAACACCAAGATACTTCAACATAACAAGAAAACTAATTTGCTTTACTAGTAGTACAAAAATTCACTAAGGAAGTGGACAGTTCGGAGTCATCCACAGACATCATGTTTCATAGAAGCTGCAATGCTGAAACTGCTTTTCCAAAATCAAGAAAAAAAAAGCAACAACAACTAAGAAAATTTACCAGCGTTCTACATGGAGGGTTGAGAACGTCCTTAAAGCAGCTTCTCTGGTTAAAAGTTTAAATCCACACTGCGTATCCCTGATCTTCTGGACACAGAGAAACCACACAAGGAAATGGAAGCCGTACATAAGAAGAGTTCGAAAGTAAGAACGCTGTGAACAAAAGGAGAGTAACAAGTTAGATAGTTTCCTTCAGACGACGAACTCAGCACGAGAACCATGTTTCCTGACAGCTTTCAAAATACATTTAGCAGAAGCCCAAAGCTGGATTTCAACTCATGAGTGTGACAGTCTGTGATTCTCCCAGTCTGCTCTTTGGTTACATTTGTGCTCTCGACATCATGTCATAGGGATATGTTTGTCAGGGGAACTCAGAGGGTGACTCTGTGTTTGCAGAGATCGCTTCCAGCCTTGCATTTGAGACAGCTCCTGAACAACTCTAACTCAGATCCATCACTTCTGAACTCACTCCTGAATTCAGTGAATTAAGCTGAATTTGAGATGATTGTACCTAAGACCACAATTAAAATACCATGCAAAAATCCTTCAGAGACAGCAGTTTAACCATTAAACATCTCTGGGTGATAAGAGATGCCTTTAAAGCAAATGATTTCAAATGCTGATTGCAAAATGAGATGATGTTCAGCTCGTTATGTAACAGTCTTTGGCTTAAGGAAATTCACAGCTCTCAGAAGAGCACTCTGGCCCCAGCTGAATGGTGGATCTGGTGGGGATTCCTCACCATTCTGGTGAAGGTGAGTTACTGTGTGACTGTAATCAAAAAGTAAGAAATACAGGGATAAAGGGAAAGCAAAGATGGAATACGCTCATCCTGCAAACTGTATTACTGTAGTTTGCACCCAGTAAGATCCTCCAGATGATAAGAAACACAAATACACTGAAGAAAATGTATGCATACTCCATGCCTCAACACAGCACGAAGGATTGCTGTGGGCTGTGTGGTGTCCACTTAGCTTTATGGAGACAGCGTTACATCACCTCCAGGACTCACTGGCTGTTCAACTAACAAGTAACAGTAAATGGTGTACTCAGTCACACAAGAACGTGGATTCCGAGTCAAAGATTTATCCTTATTTCTGAAAATTATGTTTTTAGTTTCTTTTTTGTTTGAGGATGTTAACATATACCCACAAGCACTTATAGGAACTCTTCCCAGTGAACTGTTCCAATACCACCTGATAAACTAGAAGAAAAAAACCTGTATGTCTACCAGTGGCTGAACATTACCAGTGTCACTTCTTTTGGACTTCTGCAACCATTTGTGTATATATATCATCGTATTTTCAAGCGCTAAAAAAAGCTCACTCTTGAGAACATTCAAAATGACAAACACATCCAACGACGCTGAAAAAATCAGTCCAGCAATGTGTCTGTTGCAATACAAGCTCCATGCCTGCACTCTGTCAACTGCTGTCTGCCAAGACATCAGAACACCAGATGCAAGATAAGACTGTGCCTATGCAGCACTGTTTATTTTACAAGAGCCACATAGCGAACAGTACCCATCTGTGTGCTCAAAACTCAAAAATTTCACTATGAGTAATACAGAAAAATTACAGTACTTTCCCACTGATTCAGACACCCTTCAAACAGCTTTTTGCTAATTATCCCTAACTCACTTTGAACAGGTCTCAAGATTCGTAGATCATCGAGCTCTTGCACTGGAAGAGGATCAATAAAAATGAGCTCATCAGTCGCCTCCCACTCCAGTCCTGGTACTGGCAGAAGATGTGCACTTGCACAGAGACTACTCCTGTAGAAGTTTTAACTCCCCAGTCACAAAACGTTGACTTTTACCAACTGTGTCTAAAACCTTACCTCCTAATAACAGCAAACCTAAACTGCCTCTAGCTATTAACTATCAGGAATTTGAAGCTGGGCTCTCAACTAGGAAAATGAAATCCTTCAACTGGAACACTAACTGAAACCAGTCCAAAGTTGGTGGCATTTGAAATGCAGAACACTTCCTTTGTAATGTGATGGAGCGTAAGATCCACTCATGGCATTTCTTATTTTTTAAACTCCCATTTTTCTACAGATGTTTATTTAACTGCAAAATCTGTACAGCAGAATCAAATAAAGGAAATATTTTGAGTGTTAGTACACAGCAGAAAGGGAAACAAACCTTTGCTATTGAGTCCTTTTCCAGATGAGCTCTAGAACCACAGGAAATAGCCATCTGGTTCTGCACAAGAATACACATTAAAGGCTTATTAGTCAAACTAACATTTTCTGAATCACTGGAATCTTCTGTCGAGACTCCATATGAAACCTTTAAGAGCGATAAGAATGGCACAATAAAAACTTCAAAGCCATATACTTTCCTGCTCTCTGTAGCTACACTTTATCTACTGCTGGATTCCAGGGTTAAATATCTTCTACAGTTAACAGATCATCTAAAGGCTAATACACTTTGTATATTGTGCTTGTAAATTGCTGCAGTGTATTCATACCTAATATCTGTAGGCAATTTAGTTTACATTGTTCCTCTGAAACACACATACAATAAATATCCAAGGTTCCACGCGTGGGTTGGGGCAATGTCAAGAACAGATACAGGCTGTGCAGTGAATAGCTTGAAAGGAACCTTGTGGAGAAGGATTTGGGCGTGCTGGTTGATGAAAGATTCAACACGAGCTGGCAGTGTGCTCTTGCAGCCCAGAGAGCCAACAGTACCCTGGGCTGCGTCAAGAAGCGTGACCAGCAGGTCAAGGGAGGTGGCTCTGCCCCTCTGTTCTGCTCATGTGAGACCCCACCTGCAGTACTGCGTGCAGTTCTGGGGCCCCCAACACAAGGAGGACATGGAGCTGTTGGAGCGGGTCCAGAGGAGGACCACGAAGGCGATCAGGGGGCTGGAGCACCTCCCCTAAACCTGCTGCATTTGAGTGCGGGATTGACGCCGGGGATCCGGCAGCCGATGCGCTGGAGAGTGAAGGAAACACTGCCACCCTGCGGCCCCTGCGTGCTTACACACAGGGCGACGGCGGGAGCTGCCCCTGGAAGGCCGGCCATCACTTCTGGTTTCAGGAGCCTCGCCAGACCTACCTCTGTTCTGGGTAAAGCATTGGGCTAATGAGAAAAGAACTCAGTTCTTTCAGATCACGAAAAGACAATGATTATCCAGGGAGGAGATCTTGTTCCACAGTTCGTTTGAATTGATATTTACAATAAAAGTTCTTTCAAATTCTGTCATTACACTAACAACTCTGAGAAGAGTTAAAAAGTAGAGTGAAATTAGGATGCATCCTTAGCTATACAAGATGACATCAGGTAAGAATAAAATACTGCAGTTCCTAAGCAAAAAAGGTTATTTTTCAAGTGAGTAGGGAACACATGCTATTTATAGTGACTGCAACAACTTCATAGGAAGAATGATGAGTAGAACATTATGCGCTGCATATTCCATAGGCACGGTGAACACAAAGGAGGTAAGAGCTCCATGGAAGCTACCACCTCACAGCCCACTCTCACAACTTCAAAGCATAACGTTTTCACACCTAGAACTTCAGCTGGACTTGCAGCAACTGGAAGTGAATTATAAAAAAAAATAAAATAATAATCAATCTGTATGCATTTGTATCCAACTAAAAAGAAACAACCAGAATTTATACTCACAGGCCACGGTTGGAGATTGTTTAGACCTTCTTCCACTTTTTCAATATCTGCAAATTTTGTAGCTCCATCTGCATCAGCCATGAGAATTTTTTTCCCCCGAGAGCTAAGAACACCCTGCAACCACAACAGCCAATTAGAATCTACACCTTCCAACGCAGTGTTTGTATTCACACTGTAAAAACATCCAGAAACTTCACACACTGCACATCATCCCTAACGACCAGCAGGAGGTGAACATGGAACCTTAAGGATCCCTATCCACAGGTTACAAACTCAAAGCTTTACAACTAAGATGGTGAGAGACATCGGTCACAGGCAGCTATGTGTGGGAGAACAAAGCACTCATTAGTGGTTACCACTGCACTGGACAGCTTTCCTGTGTCATCTGAGCTATGGAAAGGAGGATGCAGTGCTATGTTTTCTAACGTATTTCCAAGAGAATTAAAGAGATAATCCTAAATCAGTTCTGAGAAACAACAGGTCTTAAGTCATAGTATCACTGCAAAACATTTGTAATGCAGCACGTTTCATAGCTTGCTTTACCACATTCTTGGCAATGAGATCTTTGATGAGTACTGAAGGGCAAGAAAACAAATAGCAGAGGGTTTACCAAGTCATAACTGAGCATGTGGGACTGAATTAAAGGACCCCACTTTACACTCTGAAGTGCAAAACTGTATCACGTACACAATCAGCCTCCTTCTGGAACAGCTAAGAAATAACATCCCTTACAAAAATTCAACGACTCAACATCATGCTTCCTCCATTTGCTGATGTAAAACACTAGTGTTCCCTAAAAAATAAAATAAAAACAACAACTGGACATACTAAAGATGCAGCTTAAAATTTACATACATAGTATGCATGAATAAAGTATTTTTGGAATCTTAACTAACTTCACATTGTACAGTTTCCCATTAGGCTCATGAAGGCTCTGACAGATCACTAATACCACCATCCTTTTCCATAAGAGTACAGTATCATTTATCCTAGGAAAAAAACATTCCCCCCAAACGTGTAACAGCTATTTAATGTTTAAGGATATGGTGATTCTATAACAATATCTATGTGCAAATATTAATATGTGAAAGCATAAATTCTGCCTGTTCTACTGTGAAATAAGGGGGATAAGCAGTGGGTTTAAGGTACAAACTTTGTTGTATGTTTTTCTATTAAAAAAAAAAGTGATGAGCTGCAAAACAATATTTGCAAACTTAGTATTTCCTCTACAAAACCTTTAATCTGTGAGGTTGATCTTCTTTAAACTGCAAAGTGGTGTCTGAGCTGAACGAGAACATGAATGTCAAGCCAAACTTTTTTAATCTTTTGAATTTTGATATAAAAACAATTCTTTGCCACCAACCTTCCCAGGAATAAAACCCCATTTCCAGGATCTAAAATAAATCCATTTAGTCAAGAGTTTTTGCTTCAGTTCATGGAATCTGTATTCAGTTTTCTGGTAGCCATTTTGTTACTCTACTGAATTCGAAACGTGTATCAGCACAGCTCTACTCCCTGCATGTTTGGGCACAGGTAGTTCAGACAGAGAAGGAGATGAAAGTATGAATTACCATCCTGACAGCTCCTCCTTTCCCTCGATTTTTTACCAAAGAAAGCACTCGCACTTTGTCGCTTCCATATTTCTCACAGTACTTCATTGCAACCTGATGGACATACAAAAAAAAGGGCATAAAACAGACAAAAAGGCTCAAGGTAGAAGTTCACAATTGCTCACCCTTTCCTTTTTGTCACTTAATAGCACAAAGCTATAATCACTTCAGTCTCAATAAATACACTGCCAGTGTTTGCTGGAGTCTGTTTGGAAAAATAAGAAGTGGTTCACAGTCAACACAAGAAGTCTGAAGGAGGCAGTCATATTCAGGAAGCACAGGATATCCCACCAACCAATTCTAAACCCCACCCACTCGAGACCCAAAGACTCACAGTCCTAATATAATTTACACCACGCTGTTTCAGACCTTTTACACTAACACAAATGTTTATTAAAAGTAATTTTCTACCTGTTACCTATTTCTTGCTTGTCTTTGCCTACTTCTCATTTGTCTTGCTGCTCTCTGTGCTCTTAAACAAAAATTCAGTGATGCAGGAGCAGGGAGGTGATTATCCCCCTGCACTCAGAACTGGTGAGGCTGCACCTCAAGTACTGTGTTCAGTTTTGGGCCCCTCACTACAAGAAAGACATTGTGGCCCTGGAACGTGCCCAGAGAAGGGCAATGAAACTGGTGAGGGGTCTGGAGCACAAGTCTTACGAGGAGCGGCTGAGGGAGCTGGGATTGTTTAGTCTGGAGAAGAGGAGGCTCAGAGGAGACCTCACTGCACTCTACAAAAACCTGAAGGGAGGCTGTGGTGAGGAGGGGATTGGCCTCTTCTCCCAGACAAGAAACAGGACCTGAGGAAATGGCCACAAGTTGTACCAGAGAAGGTTTAGACAGAACAGAAGGAAAAACTTTTTCTCTCAGAGAGTCATCAGGCACTGGAACGGCCTGCCCAGGGAGGTGCTGGAGTTGCCACCCCTGGCAGTGTTCAAGAGGCCTCTAGATGAGAAGCTGCAAGATACGGTTTAGTGCTTGTGATAGGTCTGGTCATGGGTGGATGGTTGGACTAGATTATCCTGTAGGTCCTTTCCAACCTTGTGGCTCTATGATTTTTCTCTCATCTTTTCTAACAGTTGCTACAAGTCAACAGTCATTGAAGGAGAACATAGAACTATTTGGAAAACAGTGCTACTGGCATTGGGATTTTTAAATGATTTTCAATGATGCCATTAAAGATAAGGCAGATAGATAGCCAACTGTCAGCTGTCCTGTCCATCACAGTACGAATCAGGTATTTTACAAGGCTTCCTATGCTTCTCAAGATCACATTCCCAACACTTTGCACTGTTGCTCATTGAAACTAGGATTAGAACTTTCAGAATTTCAGCTGTGGGAACACATCTGACACATCAGCCAATTAAGAATAATCATTTTTCAAATGCTAGTGTATGTGTATGCTTATGTTTATGTGATATTCATAATGCGTGTAGGACAACAACAGAAATATGAATTTGAATCAAGAATTTCAAGTGTCAAAACACATTATATTTCACAAGTGCAAAGTAAAAACTCATCCCTCAGATTACTCCCTTACCTCCGTGGTTTGATCTTTACTACCATCATTAACCACTATGACTTCGTAAGTGAAGGAAGGATCTCGTTTCTAAAAAACAAGAACAGAAATAATGCATTGCATGCCATTTCTGAAGTACACAGTAGGCCTTTCAAACATCAGCATTCTTCATCTCCAGCACTTTTCAACTCATCCATATGTGCAGTCAGGATCCAATACGATGTAGTAAATTTGCTAATGCAGCAGATGAAAACTTAAAGAAATATTATAGCTAAAATGGACAAAACAAAACATCAAGTGTGCTTCTCAACCCAAATAACCAACCCTAAGAAGGAACAAATGTTTAAAAACTGGTTGGGACCAACCAATATGTAGTTTAGAAAGTTAAATAGATTGTTCATCCTCATCTCTGTCTTGGAGAGATATCGTGCACATTCAATTTAATTAAAAAAAAAATGCCTTACAGCATTCTATCCAAAAGTAACTGAACAGATAAGACAGATGTTTTACTTCCAAGAGGAAGTCATACTGCTTTAACATACACCAAAATAACAAAGTTAATAGACCACATACTTCTTACACATAACTCATAGAAAGATAATGTGTTTTGAATGTGAAATTAAAATACCTGTCTTTTTTCTAGATAATCCAAAGCTTCATCCATCATAAGAGGTACTAGAGGAAAAAAAAAAAAAAAAAGATGAGTTGAGTAGATTATAACAGGCTAAACACCAAAGGCACCAAAAAGCATCTGCACAAGCAAGCTGCCAACTACCAGAGGGTAAGAAAAGCAAATTGCCTCATTCATACAACACTAGCTTCAGTGAACATATTTAGGACCTGCAATTCAAAGCCCTGTCTTGTTTGAACGCAAAAAAGGCAATGGAAAAAAAAAAATCATACATGCATGACACCGTAAAAACATTTCTTTTAAAGATAAGAACCAACATCGCATTTTAAATTAGGCAAATATTTAATAAGTATTTTAAAAAATGACATTCTTGAACATGGACCTTGTAAATCAGCACTGACTTCTGTTCAAGCAAGGCGACAGAGACCAAGAGAAGTTCCCAACGGCAGTTAGTACCATGTCCTCTCTTACTAAGGCTGTTGGCCACGATGCATCAGCTAAAGAGCAGGCACTGATTTATTTATCTGCTGGTCAGACAAACATTCAGGCTCACGGCTGCCTTTGCTACAAGTGATTATTCTGTTTCCGGAGAGACAACTAAGTGAAAAGCACACGGAACGTGTTAAGGCCTTGCTTACTGGAAGTACATATGGAGAACCAGGACTGAGGAATGCACTCTTCTCTAGAAAGGGTCAGGGATACCTCATGTCCGTGTCTCTTAATGGAATCCTGAACAGCTCGCTATTTTCGCTCACCAAGAAGAGGAATAAATGTCAGCTAGCACACCAACAAGTGCAGCTCTAGAGCTTAATGATTTCTAACAGATGGGAAAGAACTCACTTTTTAGTAATTTGTCCTCATAATTATGGCAAACACCAAACAGCAGAGTCAGACCAGGAGATCACACTTTTCCTGCCTGTCTGAAATTGCAGCTGTTGCTTAGAGAATGGGAGGCTCTGAAATCAATTTTAGAAGTCTTTTTCTACGTCCCGCCTCAGGGCAATATGCAGCTTTCTGGTGCATTGTATTAAAATCAAGCAGACTGCTACAAGTGCACCACGCTGTTTTTAGCAGAAGAAATCAAATTACACAATATCTTAGTTTTGAAATTCCAAAACGTTGGACTGTTTTCTGCAAATTACGTGCAGAACCACACTCTGGCCTGCTAAAGACTACAGCTGGCATAAAGCAACCTCTGCATTACCACAGTAACAGCACACAGAACTGACTTCTTTTTCCTCAAAACAAGGAAAATCTTACACCGGTCTTCCTCATTGTATGAAGGCACAACAACAGAGAGCTCCTTGCTCGGGGGGTCGTGGATGCTCGGCACAGGTTCTTTCCTGCCTTCAGCACTAAGGAAGTATTTTTCTTCTGCGTGTCGGTGAAGGGTGGGCATTTTTACTGCAGTAACGTGGGCGATCACGCAAACCTGTGATGAAAGAAAAGAGAAAACCCTTGAGCTCTGTTTACCTGTCTCGTTAAAGGTTTACGTGGCTGCTGAATAATGCTTCAAGTGGCAAGCAAAGAGATTTCGGGGACCAGATGCATCAACAGTACAGGATTTTACCACAGAGCTGGAAGCACCACGTAGTCCAACCCCACTGAACCACAGCAGACCCTTACAACCCCTACATCTCTGTGACTGCGAATGACATTAGAGGCTTCAGCTGCCCCGGCCACACAGCACTCCCAGCTGCCTCCCCCCAGCTCGGCAGCCCAAAGCTCGCCTCGCCCCCTCCCAGCGATCCGCGCCTCTGCTCCCTCGCCACACTCCATCCTCCACAACCGGAACGCGCCCCAGCTGCACCCACCGAGCCGGGCTTCCCACTTCCCCCACACAGCACGGCCGCTACCAGCGGGACCCCTAGCCGGCGCAGGGCCGGGCCCTCACCCCGCGGCTCTCACCACGAGCAGGAGGAGCACGGCCGTTGCCGCCAGCACGGCGCCGAGCTCGGATAAGGACAGGGGCAGCGACAGAGGCACCGCCATAGCGCGGCGGCAACAGGAGCCGCGGCGGCAGCGGTGCGGAAGCGGCCGTTTCCCCGCCCCGCCGTGCTGCGCGCGCTGCAGGGCCGGGCACCGCGCAGGGCCGGAACCGCTCCCTCAGAGAGCAGCGGTACCGCCATGGCGACGGCTTTCAAGTGAGTGCGGGGACTCCCCCTCTTGGGGGTCGGTTGCTGGGCTGCGTGCGGGGCAGCGGCTCGGGGTGCCGCTGTTTCGTTGGGAGCTCGCACATAACTCCCCCCCCCCCCCTGTTTTCTGTCTGTTTTAGAACAGTGGAACCGTTGGAGTATTACAGAAGGTTTCTGGTGAGTAAAGGACGGTGCGCGCGTGTATGCGCTGATGGTTGCAGGTTTCTTCCCCTCAGCGCCTCGCATGCGGCCACGCGTTTCCTGACCGCCGCTGGGGATGGTGGTGCACCGCCTCCCTGGGCAGCCCCGGCCCAGCACCTCGCTGCTCTAATGAGGAGGAATTGGTGCCTGCTGCCCAACCCAAACCTCCCCTGGAGCACCTTAAAGCCGTCCCCGCCTTCCCACGACCTCCCCTCAGGCAGCTGTAGAGAGCAGTAAGATCTCCCTTGAGCCTCCTCTTCTCCAGACTGAACAACCCCAGTTCCCTGAGCTGCTCCCCACCAGATTTGTGCTCCCGACTCCTCACAGCTTTGTTGCCCTTCTCTGGATGCACTCCAGGGCCTCAGTGTCTTTCTTGTCTTCTTGGAAACCTGAGGCTGTGAGTGCAAAACAATAAACCTCAACAAACCGAGAAAAAAAGTACTTATGAATCTTCAGAAGTTGTTTTTCCTCCTGCTTGTGGCGTTGATGCCACCTCAGGTTGTGTTCCTGTCTAACTGCAGGTGTGTAAATGCTTTAGTTGGCCTCAAAAAGAATGTAAGTTCAGTTTTACTGAGGTGGTGATGCAGGTTTGTGACGCTCATAGAAAGGTTGGGCTCTCAGATGCTGCTAACTGCTAACACAAAATGCTCCTGATTAAAATAAACACACACAAAATGGTGATCTATAAGCCCAAACTGGGTATCAGTTGATGGAAAAAAAGTTGGAATAAGATGGAGCTTACCATAGCAATTTTGTAACTATATTTCTACTAAAAGAAAGATTTTTTTTTCCCTTTAGTAAGTATATTGTTTTATTGTTTGATACAGTATCATATATTTGGTGTGTTAGTTGATAGACCTTTGTAAATTCTGTTTAGAAAGAGAACTGTCGACCTGATGGGAGGGAGTTAGGTGAATTCCGAGCAACCACTGTCAACATAGGTAAGTACTTTTTGGGAATGATTTTAATGATTATGTGATTATTTAGGGGCATGGTTTAGTGGGCATGGTGGTGATGGGTTGATAGTTGGACTAGATGATCTTAGTCATCTCCAACTTTAACAGTTCTATGAGTGATAATACTCATGGGAGTGTTATTAATCTGGCTAGTATACTTGATGACTTGCTGCTCAGTCTTCATAGTGCTCGCTGTGAAGATTGCTAGTAATTGAGTATTTTGACTGTTTGATAGAGAAGGGAGGTCTGTCCCTATCCTGGGTACATCAAGATTTTGCTGAGACTGTGCTTGGTTTTAAATGATGGAGAGTAAATGCTGTGAAGGTGGATGTTGATTAAGGCCCCTTTGGATAGGAAAAAACATTTTACTGGACAGCACTTTCTCTCTTCAGGTTCAATTACAACTGCGGACGGTTCTGCCTTGGTGAAGCTGGGAAATACTACAGTAATTTGTGGAGTGAAAGCGGTATGGTTGGGTTTTGTTTTAACCTGTCTGTTAACTGAGTTTGGACATTCATCTGGAGAATGCCTCTCCCACAGAATTACAATAAAATGCCAGTCAGACAGAATTAGACTTTCACTTGAGTTACTTCAGGCCTCAAAGATAATAATTGATTGTCCAGTGCTCTTTATACAATCTGAGAACACGTATTTTGGTAATGTGTGTAGGGGAAGATACACACAAGGATGTAGGAGTTTTTATCCAGAAGTAACAAACAGAATTATTGCTGAGTTTCTTAGGAATGATCAGTAAGTGGGTTGGTGATTAGCTGGCTGAGCTGCTGAGTGCCCTGTCACCTCAGCTCTTCTGGTGGCCTGCCACAAACCTTGAGACAGATGGCTCCCCACCCCTGCCTGAGAAGTTTTCCCATAGGTAAGTAAGAGACAGTTTGCTGCCTTGCAAACAACTCATTAAAAATAGACATTGTAAATCTACTCGTAATAGTAACTAGTGAGAAAAATGATACTTCATAAATGGAATAGAAGAAAAATCTTCCGGAACAAAATCCTGCTCTTCATTTTCACCTTTCTTATTCCAGGAACTTGCTGCACCTGCAGTAGACTCTGCTAATAAGGGATATATCGGTAAGATTTTTGGCATCGATCTTACTTGGATCTTTTTTGCTTCAACTGAAGGGCTGTAATCATGGGACACATGGAGTGTGCTGTGAAGTCCTCTTAAAAGAAAGAAAATTGATAGAACTGTTTTATTTTCCCTTAAATCAGTTTCCAAACTGACATTCAGGAGGCGGTGCTTCAGAAATTTCAGAGTTCCCCTGCTTTGCTTGTGAGTTTTCCATGCAAAGTGGTCTTTTCATTCCTGGTTCCAGCCCAGGTTGAAAACAAACTTCCACTGGGGGATAAGTATGTATGTGATGAGGAAGAAGGTAGCTTATCTCTGAAATACTGCGCTGTGCAGGGTTGTGCAAAGGCATGTCATCTTTATTTTCTTGAAGCCTCAACAGAGAAAAAGTGCTTCTTGTGAAAAGAGTGAACTAAAAACTACTTATTTCTCAGGGAAGTGTAGAAATATGTATGACTTCAGTCCTGTATGATTTTTGACTCTGTGGAACTGGGATCTACTGCAAAGTATGTCGTTTGCAGTGCTCAGGTTTTCTTTCCCCTCCACCCCCAATAAATATTTCTGTGTTATTGCTTTCAATCAAATGTATCGAGTTTTAACAGTTGAAGAAAAGCAGACAGTGTACCAGTAAGGCCAGGCAGTGGGATGGTGTTATTTCACGATCTAATTAAGAATGGTTAACAGTTATGGAAGAGTGTATATATGGTAATGGTATTCATGGCAGGAATGCAAATGGAAAATGGTACATTGTAAAATCAAGTATCAACCAAGTATTGGCTTTTCAATGGAGTATATATTTCCAAGTACAGAGTTGTGGAAGTCCTTTAGTACAAAGTCACCTGGTGTAGGGAACCTGCTTTGGCAGGGGGTTGGACTCGATGATCTCCTGAGGTCCATTCCAACCCCTATGATTCTGTGATTCTATGAAAGTCATGTTGAATTTCTTTTTTGATGGGAGGGGTAGGAAGGCTTGACTGAGAAGTCTTGGTCTTGCCTTTTGTTTCAAGTATGTAAATGCTATTAGAAGTACATATTGCCCTATTTCCATTTGTGATTTCCCATTAGTTTCTAACTAATGACCTTTGCTCCCTAGTTCCAAATGTAGAATTGCCATCTCTCTGCTCAACGAGGTTTCGCTCCGGACCTCCTGGTGAAGAGGCTCAAGCAGCAAGCCAGTTCATCGCAGATGTGATTGAAAAGTAAGAGCCGTTTGACTGTATTTGAAGTACAAAAAACTGCAGGATGAATTTCTGTTCCCTGTTTTTACTCTTGTTTTATTTTAGTTCACAGATGATAGCAAAAGAAGATCTGTGTATTGCAGATGGCAAGGTAAGTTCTGTCTCCAAATGAAGAGGGTCACAGTAGCAAGATCAGTTTTACAACTTCAAAGAAAATATTGTGGGGGGGGGAGTACAGAGTTTGTTGCTTTTGTTTTTTAGTCAACATAGGTTGGCTTAGGTATAAAGTGTAAAAATTTCCTTCTCTTGTTAAGAAATAAGTTTCTTTGTTCATGTGGTTAGCGTTTTCTTAGATATTGCACCATTTACTTAACTGCTGCAGTCCCTCACATGCGCAAACCTTCTCTGGTAGCTTGCTTGGGTGTTATACTGTGATATCATGTGTCTGGACTACGATGGGAACATCTTGGATGCCAGTACCTTTGCTTTGTTAGCAGCACTGAAAAATGGTAAGTCTTCTCCGGAGTGAAACATACTGACTACTGCTGCTTGCAGAAACAGGCGTTAATGAAACGTCTTACCTTGTTCATCAGTTGTGTGCAGGCAGAATAAGTTGCGGGCTTTCTCATTTAGCAGAATGGAATATTCCATGCTTAGTGCATTATGGTGTGAAATAAATGCAGTATGTGGGCTGTGGACTGATTCTTCATAGGATGTAGGAAACAGAGCAGCTTACACGTAGTGTGATCAGTATGCCTTTGAATCCCTGTCTCCAATACTGTATGGGTTGTCAAAGAATTATCTGAAGATCAAATTGTATTTTTTTTTCTACAGATTTATGAAATATCTGCATGTCCAGTGGGCTTTTTGGGTTGGAAAAATGCTTTTTGTTAAAGATACCGTAATTGTATGGTATTTGGAAGCAGAAAATGCTTCTGTGATAGGAAGAATGTTATACAGATACTTGAACAGGTAGTTCTAAGCTAAATACTTTCCTTGTGTACAGGAACACCACTAACCTAGCCACACATCTGTTCTCATCTGTTTTCAGTGGCTTATCCATGTGCTAAAAGAACAGCTGAAATATTTCAATAGTCTTGGGTATCTCTAGGCCTCCTGAAAACAGCAATACTTAATACTGCACCAGTGCAATGTTTTCATTTCTTCAGTACAGTTACCGTCTGTTACTATAAATGAAGAAACTGGTTTGTCCGAAGTTAATTTAAAGCAGAAGAATCCCTTGGCTATCAGAAAGCATCCAGTCGCCACATCCTTTGCTATATTTGATGAGTAAGTCTGTAACTGTCTTGTACTTTAAAAACAAACAAACAAAAAAAAAAAAACCAGCTGAGTATTTAAAAGTAGTGAAAACCAAAAGGTGCTAAGGATGACGTTTCTGCACGTCTCATCCACTTCTGCTAGTGAAGAGTGTTTGGGCAGCACTGTTTGCCTTGCTCTTGCTCCCAAGGCCTGTCCTGCTGACCTGCAGCTCTGCATTATGAGCAAGTTATGCAGCAGAATTAAACAAAGTCCGTCCAGCTTCTTTCTGTGACATAAAGAATGGCTGCTCAGCCTAAGAAGGGCTTGAAAGTAGGACTGAAGTTTCTGCAGTAGCAATTGCATGTTTATGCCGTGTTTTTGAGGGAAAAGAATGCTAGGAACACTGATCATCTTTTACGTAACAGATACAAAAGGTGGTAGTTTTTGAACAGCTTACATCAAGT
Organism: Oreortyx pictus; assembly: GCA_036925125.1. NCBI lineage: Eukaryota > Metazoa > Chordata > Aves > Galliformes > Odontophoridae > Oreortyx > Oreortyx pictus. Next base: position 22,757,971 of record JAUPFR010000001.1, read on the forward strand.
ATTTGTCAACACAGGAAGTAAAAACTGGTGCCATTAGAACAAAACCTTTGGCTAATGAAAACGTGTTTACCCAGCGTGAAATACGAGCAGCACTTTTAAGTCCTTGTTCCTGTAGGTAAAGAATCTGAGAGTTCAGAATAATCACATCTGATAACTCGATTGCTCACCTGAAACTGTTTATTGGCTCTTCATTAGTCTGATAAGTATGTGTTGCTCCACAGAATAAAAGTAGGAAATGACAATCATTATTTACTGTGCTACAAAACCGGTCAAGTATTTTGAGAGGTCACGGGTTTACGACACGTGGGATGGAACGAGGGTAAACCTGAAACGTCAACCAAGTGATTACCAAACATGAAGCAGAAAGCTATCAAGAACTTAGAATGCTTTTATTAATGGCTTAATTATTGCTTCTTAAACCTGAAGTTTGATGTGGACAGAAAATGAGGGAATTTGGATAACGTGACAGGGAGACAGCTGTCAGGAGGTTATTATTTCCCAGTTGACCAAAATTTGCCTTTGGAAGAAAGTTTCCAGTTAGTCTGCTCTTTGTTCCCTTTGCTAAAACTCAGCAGCGTTGCACCAAATCGCTTAAGAAGTCTCACTTTCTCTCTTAAATAAGCGTGTACGTGTTTCTGCATTCTGGCTTAACTTTTCTACGGGTGTTCGTGGGATCATAGAATGGTTTGGGTTGGAAAGGACCTTAAAGGCCGCCCAGTCCCAACCCCGTGCCGTGGGCAGTGCCTCCCAGCAGCTCAGGCTGCACAGGGCCCATCCAACCTGGCCTTGAGTGCCTCCAGGGATGGGGCACCCACAGCTCCTCTGGGCAGCTGTGCCTGTGCACGAGACTTTATGAAAACTTCAGATAGCGTCTTCCTTGTTGAGACGCATTTCAGCTGTTTTTGGGTTCTGTGCTGTGGATGCAGCTAAACGTTAGTAATGCTGGGCCCGTGGTGGATTTTATGGGTTTTTCTTGTTTGTTATTTTTCTAAAGGAAAAAACTTAATGCTGAGCTGTGGTTGCTGTGCTTTTCAAGCTCTTGTTGTACAAAGCTGGCTTGTAATGAATATCCTCTTCTTCACTGGTTTGCTCTTTTTAACATAAAAGCTAACAGTTTCTCTTTCAATGACCTGCACTGTACAGTGTCTGGTATCTCATCTTGGTTTCCTTAAGGAACTCATTAAATCCATTTTTGAACTACTGGAGTTTGCTGGCAGGAAATTAAGAACTACTTTGATGAATTGGAAATGCATTTTGCCTTAAGGACTGGTAGCAGTTAGCACAGCCTACACCTAAAAACACTGTGTAACTATGGAGTAAGTGACTATATTTCAAACAGCAGCTTACTGGTATTCTCTTGAAATACTGTACCTATGAAACTTGCACAAAGATGCTCTGACAGTTAATACTGTAGCAGAGATACATCCATTATTTGCTTTTTTTTTTAGTTCATACAGTGTAATGAGAAAATAGATAAGCCTGAGCACCACATCAGCCTGGAAGTATTTCATGAGACTGCAATAGAATTAATGAGCAACGTGCACTTTGCAGCGGTATTTATGGTACATCATATACTAATGCATACGTTTTTCTTTCAAAAGCACACTACTCATTGTTGATCCAACTGCTGAAGAGGAAGACTTAGCAACTGGAACAGTGACCGTTGTCACAGACGAAGATGACAGACTCTGTTCTGTCCACAAACCAGGTACTTCCCAGCTCACCACACAAGAAAGCATGAAGAGGATGGTCTTCTCTTAGCTTACGTGTTATGTACCCGCATGTCTTTGTAAGATGGGGGCCCTTTGTGATGACAGATTGCTCAAGTACTGATTAAACCACTTACTGTTAAAATTCATCTTGAAGGAGGCAGCATGACTGATGGTAAAAAGTCATCACTGCTCCTGTGCGTAGCAAAAAAACAGGTTTTGAGCATGTCTGCATTTTAAGCCCTAGTGTGTCTTCCCTGTGCCTGAGGTTCTAGATGGGGAACCTGTTTTAACTCCCTAGCTGAAAAACTGTTGGCTGGGAGAATTACTGTGTTAATACTTAGACTTGGAAAATACAATTCGGGATACTTAACTGTAGTACAACTGGAATACCAGTTCTTTTCCCCCTCCTCCCCCAATTCTTAGGTGGAAGTCCTCTGACAGGAGCCAAGCTTCAGGACTGCATCACCAGAGCCATTACAAGACAGAAAGAAGTAAAGAAGCTGATAGACAAAGTAATAAAAAGTATAAAGCCCAAGTGAACAAAAAGATCTTTTCAAAAGCGGATGTATAAAAATTGTATTTGTTACGGTGTTCACAAACCTTTTTGTACTAAATAAACAAATACTAATACTACATTTACAAAGTTCGTTTTCTTCTAAAACGCTTTTCACCCTTTGACTATGTACAGTGCAGCTGAACGGTAAAAAATACAAGATAGAACATTCTGTTAAAAAATTAAGTGACTTAAGGAAGCCAGACCCCAGCTGCTGTACTGATGGCGTCGCTGTTTTGTAGGGTTGGCTTCCAAGAAGTTCATTTATTTTTTTTCAGTGTCACGTCAAAAGTTCAGTTTCCCCAACGGTACTATAAAACACTGATTGGTTTTTAAGCTTTATCCTTTTTAAACGGGGGGAAATAAGAGATCACCTCTAAATCATTTTTATATTGAGGAAAACAAAAAAAGCAAGTCTCAGGATTTTGGAGGGGTGGGTGCACCTCTTTTCCTTTTACTTTTTGAGTGGCTGCCTGAATGCTGCTGGTGCTGCAGATGAGCTGCTTGTGCTGCTGCTGCTGCTGCCATAGCCATTTGATGCTGCAAGAATCGCAACTGCTGCCACAAAGGAGGAGGAGAAAAAGCTTGTTAGTGTTAGCTACAAAACTATGGTTCACATCAGAAAGAATGACAGGAAAGGGGGGGATGGAACAAAAACGGAGGAAGCACTAGGTTAACAAAGGAAATACATCACGTTCAGGGGCAGTGAGTACAGTCAAGCAGCACCAGTGGCACAGAAGCCTGAGGGCACCTCTAATGTTTGGCACATTTTCTCAGTTAGTTCTTTGCCCTTTGGATCCATTGCAGTAACTCAGCAACTTCAGCGAACGTTTGGTGACGTAACACGCTTCTGGCACAATGTATCTGCCACGAAGGTATTACTTTCTGTGCGCATCACAAGGAGACTGCAGGGTAAAGCATCTTAATGTTTTCCTAAATCACATGTATGATAATACTGAAGGAATGCTTGGCCAGAGCCATTTCTGCATACTGCCTATAGCTGCACTACACCAGAACATGCAGGTGCTTACAGTTCTGTCACTTTGGAATCCCAATGGCACCTGGCAGGTTATTTAGTAATGTGCCACAAGCACTCCTTGAATGTTATCAAATTGGGAAGGTGGATGGCTTAAATGAATAAAAACAAATTCAGTGCTCTGAGCTGAGAGAATCACAGATTTCAAGTCTTAGCACAACCATTTCCCAAAACTCACAGGTCTGTTTCTCTGTGAGACCATGGGGACAGTTAAAAAAACCAGAAAACTAGATTTTGGCGTTTGGAGCTAAGAACTGCACTGCTATTTTCTTTCTTTTTAAACAGTCAGAGTGAAGTTGCTGGATTACTTGTATCTGTTGCTGCTGCTGCTGCAAGGCTTGTTGCTGTTGCTGTTGTAAGGCAGAAGAGAGCTGGAGTCTCTGCTGAGGAAGGCTTTGCCCAGGTCTGTTCATGGCAGAGCCAAGCTGAGACAACACTAAGAAAGGAGAAGGGGAAAGCAGGCAGGTCAAAGAGGTCAGGACAAGTTTATCGAGGTAGGGAAAGGAAGGCATAGGAAGAGTGTAACAGAGAAGGAGAGTCAGTAGAATTAGTCCGAGTAAAACTGGAAACGGTACAGAATAAAATACACATGAAATACATACTTGGTTAGTTAGAACATGATTAGATTATGAAGTGCTTGTGGAGACACAAAGAGGTTTATTATACTGGATGTTCAGCACACAGTTAAGCATTCCTCAATGAAGTCTGGCATGGAATTTTCCTGTATCTTGTTTTCGTATCAAGTGTGACAGTGATAATAATAAATTTCCTACACTTAACTGCCAAACGAAGCAGAGAAGTGCGTGCTTTGAGAGACACATTTCTTGTATAATTCATATGCTGATAATACATAATGTGTTGTTCCGATCTTCTTAAATCATAAAGACCAAACTTCATTTCAGTGTGAATTCATCAGCGTACACACTTAGATACAAAGGAGGCTCAGCAAGCACATACCTGTGGCTTGAGGTTGCATGAAATTCCCTACTCCCGTCAGGTTAATGACAGCAGCTTGTTGGGCAGACAATGCCTGATCTTGATTTGATGGACCTTGGTCAGACCCCTAGCAAAAATGAAAAGCTTGATCCTTATTACCAAACTTTTTTAGTACAAATAAGTAAATAAAGCCAGTGTGAACACAACCTTTTGAGGTGCGACTTGAAAACATTGAATTCCACCTATCACGGTGCATGTATATACAGACTACATTGGAGTCACTACTGAAGTACAACAAACAGATGCTAATGCCCCCAGACAGCTGTGTGGGAGAAATGGTATTACACTCGTTACTCAGAAGACGTCCCACACAGTCAGCAGCTGACAGCAGAGATTACAATTTATGGTTGTAATGGTGATGTCTCCCCTCCAGCTCCCCACCCCAAAGCCTTCAGGGAACACCTGAAGCAAAAGATCCTACGAGCAAAAGATCCTAATCATAATCAAAACAAGCTAAGTATGAGCACATGAAATTGTGTGACATATGCCCTAACTTCACGATAAATCCAAATACTGCTTTTAAAGTTTTGTTTTCTGAACAAAGCAGCTCTGACATTAATCACACAAATGGGATTACTGGAAGCTGATTTAGTGTCTACTGATGTGAAGCAGTGCTGAATCACAAAACTTTTCTAGAACCTCAATTATGCATTTATCCAAAAGGTGGGAAAATAAAGTACACATTACACGTGTGACTTCAAGAAACTGCACGGCTGATGTCTTAAGGAGAAAAAAAAAAACACAAGTTTTTGAGCTGGAGCATTTCCAGCCATTGTGATGCTTCTTCTGAATAACCATATGAAATAATGCCACTAAGGTCCAAAAGACTGAACATTCAGACATGAATCTTCACCTCAACAAAGACAACCAAGAAGACTTCAGCAGTCATAGGACCAACACCATGAATAAAAAAAAACCCTAAGTACGAAAGAAGTGTGTATATGTTCTGTTGGCAGCACAGAAAATTTCTGGTCCTCCTGGGCTGATGTATTTTTTCCAGTAAGCAATTGCTTTACAGTGCTGCGACCACAGGCGTTCCTGTCCTTAGTAAAATCTAAGGGATTTAATATAGAAAGCAGCTCATTCTAGCCTCGTGACCCTAAGCCCTGAACTGTAAGGTGTGGTAAAGAAAACAAGCAGTTCCTCAGGGCAGTTAGCCAATGCAGCGAGACTGATTTTCTCCAAAAGAACTTTCTGTCACAAGAAGGTCTAAGCTCAAACCAGCCTTTGTGTAAATGCCCTTATGTCCAATATCTAGAAAATAAAACTGAAGAGCACGAGCTTGTGCGATGAAAAAGTAACTGACATTTGGATTCTGAGAGTAAATCTCCAAGTCTCCCATTAAACTGTCACACCAGAACGAGGTCTGAGATGCAGGTTATACGCCGTGAAACCGTTTTTTAGGGTCATTTATGCACAGCCTACGGCAGCACAACAAACATCACACACAACTGAGCTGTGTCGCCACAGAGAATTTTGTTCACAGAAGTCGTGCATGTGTGGGAAGACAAATGTAATTATCAAAAGCGTAGAAGCAGAGCAGCTAGTCTTCCCAAATCGCTGTACTAGTGCTTGTGCAGTTTCTAGGTACAGGCAGTACCAACCACTCAGAATCTGCCATTCTGAAGACAGATGGATCAGTTTCCACTGCAACTTCAGACTTAGGTAACTCAATCAGACTGCTGAGTTTCCCCTGTCCTAGGATGAACGTGACATGGGCAACGATGAACTCCTTTGAGAATTAAACAATCATCCTTTAAAATTGATTAGTTGACAAATTGTTGTTTGTGAGGAAGCCTCGTGCCCAAAAGAAACCTGCAGCCACACAGTTTTAAGATCACTAAAATATATCTTAATTATTCTAATTAGTGTAGTAGAGATTATACCAATGCTGACAAAAGTAAAGGCTGCTGGTCTTCAGAAGCACTGTAAATTAATTTCACATTCAGAATATTCCACTGAATTTTAGCAGACCTGCAAGGTCTGACGCAAAATCTGCTAAAAGAGTCTTCCCTGTTCTCACTTAACCCATTTTAATCGCACTGATTTCAGCCAAATTATTCCTGGCTTATGAGTGCCAGAGGCAGACTGAAAGGGTACACTTCAATTTGGAGTCACAGAAGTACAAGCATTTGATTTTACAGAAACTCTCTACGCTGGCATATCTGCCTCCTGTGCTGTCCTTTTTCCACACTTCTGGAGCTCATATTTCTATGTTTGCTTAAAGGAAATAGAATATTTACAGACCTTCCAACACCCTATCCCACATCAAATCTTACTGTCCTTACCAGCAACTCTTTAAAGTTAATACTACACCTACCTGTGCATGTCAGGTCCACTTTCAGGCCTTACATGCGTAACCCTGAGTGGTTCTACTGAACTGTTTTGTGCTTCTTGTGTAATCACAACATTACTATTTAAATAATGATTTGTGATAAGAACTCAAACACGGTGTTTTTGGATTAATCTCTTGAATTCTAATGTCAGCATTTTCACATTGACACTGAAAACTAGCTGCTCTGTAGCGAGTTGAGAACATCATTTTCACCTGACATCGTTACGGAAATACCTTTTTCCTCTCACTTTGAATGTCTTAAAAAAATAAAAATTAACAATTAAAAAATGCATCACGTGCTTTATCCAACCAACTGGGTTCAAAGATTGCTGTGGGCTACATACAGTAAAACAGAGCTAAGCACAACTCTAAAGAAATGTAAGAAATGATTGTGTCCATATGTATCAATTACCTGTAGAAGATTTAAGGGCCGAAGATTTGATGCATTTTTCAAACCAAAAGGGCTGCCTGTTAAAGAAAACACCTTTTTATTAGTATGAAGTCTTTACTCATATGTGTATTGCAATCAATAAACCCTTCCACTGGGAGTATCTGTAAATATTTGCAAGCTGGAAAACTGGCACGCTTAAATTTTGCATTTAAACAAAAATGTTGCGTTTTCCATTAAGAGGAAATGTCCACAGTTATCCAGATTTAAAGAGTTGGCTGAACAGAATAAACTACTGAAAATCGTACACCACAGCCTGTAACTTGTTTATGCTTTTAAGACAAAGATGATCGTGGTGAATATTATAGCAGTTCTTTTCCAGAGACTCTCCTTCTAGCTTTGAAACATTTTATTGATTGTATGATAAACTCAGTAATGGCCAAAGGCTGAAGGAAGCAGCAAGTCCCCAGGTTCTCAGTCATTAAAACCACACAACTCTGATCAAAATCTTAGCAGCTGTCCTCCCTCTCCTGCCGTGATGATGCATCTGACTCGTAGGGCTTTTGGCATTATTCCACAAGGAACTCTTCAAAGCTATGCTAAAAAGGTTTATATGTAGTTATCTGTGAGGCAGGTAGCAAACTGATTTGAACAGTCCAGTAGAAGTCAAACAGAATCCCCACTGAGGTCTGCCGTGGACATAGATAACCTCACGACTGTCATTTGTTATGTGAATGGCAGCATACAGTGTAAAAATCTGTGACAAAAACTGGCAAAACGATGCTTAAAAGGACAGGATTAGAGTTAGAAGTGATCTTAATGAGCTGGAAAATAAAGTCCAAAATCAGTGACACTGAAGTCAAAAAGGACAAACAAACAAGTACAAAACTGAGTAACCAGCTTTGTATCTAAAGACAAAGAGATGAGAAATTACAGAAGTTACAAGCATATCTGAATAACCCCTGTCACAAATTACAGAACAAATTATAGAAGCGAAGAACTTTGTCACACAGTTTACATTTATAAAACTGTCACTAAATGCCATAGGTAACAAAAATACAAACGGATTTCACAGACCAATCAGATAAGTTCCCAGAATAAAATCTGCCACTTTCAGCTGAGAAAGCCCCAAAGCTGGAGACTGCCAGAAGATGTACAGTCACAGACCAAAGGATGTATCGCTTTATAGCTGCCTCACCTTAAACTCTTCCCTTAAGCATCCTCTAATGGCCACTGTCAGGGACAGAATATAAACTGGGTGGATTTCTGGCCTAAGCCATGACAGCCAATTGTGGGTAAATGCAATGCTGTTGCAAAAAAATGCAAATAAAACCAGGCAGACCTCGCTTGGGGAAACGCTAACAGGAATGCTGTGGAAGAGATGAGATGCAGTTATTCTGCTGTGCTCCACAGTGGTAAATCAGCCAAGCTCAAGCTTGTGTCCAGTTCTGGGTATCACATTTTAAGGATGTGAGCAAATTGGTTAGTCTAGAAAAGAGGGACAGGATTACGAAAGGTTTGAAAAATACAACTGATCAGAAAGATAAGACAAATGTGGGACTCAACAGCGTGTTTCTGACAGAAGGAGAAATGGTGAACAACTACGTTCCACGTCTGCACAGAATAGGAGAAGTCATTTATCTTACAGTTAAGGGGATGCTCTGTGATTAGAATATTTTATACAGCTAATGAAGTACTCAAAAGCAGTGTACTGTGGGAGACTGGGGTCAGCAGAGGTGTTTATGGACAGTTCAGATACAGACAGCACAGTATGAGTTTAGACAGATCTGACATTGTCAGTGTAAGAGATGCATGCCTTGACGTCCCCTCTATTCTCTTGATTCTGTAATCATACTTTAAGGATCTCTGTCTTAGTTTTTTTTTTTTTTTTTTAAGATATAAATACTGCTTTAATAAATATTGAAGCGTACTGATTTTGAAAGCGATAAGAAACGAATTCATTGCCCATCTAGAATTAAGTGGTGACAGAATAAAATACCCTGCACATTTAAAAAGGGAGGCCTCTTTCTACATCCAGTCGTATCTGTTTCCATGCATTTGTTATCAAAGTTGCACCTGAATTTGGACATGACCTAAAACATCCTGCTGGGCATAACAAGTAACATCTGGATGTAGAGTGTACTTCCCCAGTCTAGCTTCTTGCAGTCAAATAATCTGTCATTTGCCTACACTCAGAATGTAAAAAATATTTATGCAGTCAGAAGCTCAAATCATCAGATCCATTCACAAACAGCTACTTTGGTGCACTGTTCTCACAAGACGTTCTCACACCGTCCCTCTCTGAAGGGTGGCTTTTCAAGTTATTCACACTAACCTGCTTGAGAGGCAGACTGCATTGCAGCGGGCAGTGCACTTGGTACCAGACCTCCTGATGGTAAAATGCCACTCAGATTTATACCCGCAGGGGCTATGGCACCAGTGTTGCACCCCAACATAGGGTTTGAACCACTCATCAATGTCTGCGCTCCACTGTAGAAGAGGAAAGACAACACATCAAATCCAAGCGGTACAAGCAAATCCGAGCAACTGTGGCTTTGCCCTCTGTCTTGTGGTAATTTAATTGTTTGCTGTAAATGCGACTATGAATAAAGCATCGAGGCAGCTTAAAAAAATAATTACGCCCAGGGCACAACAAATGTGTAAATCCATATTCCAGCAAACAATTTTTTTTATTTACTCTGATCCATGGAAAACATAAAATGTAAGCGCTGAAACAATCAGCCTTCAAAATGGTTGTGGTATCATAGCAAAAAGCTGAGGACAGCTCATGCTTTCCTCCAGCTCCATAATGAAGTCTCCTCAACTCATCAGCAGTGATCAACTGCCAACAGCTCAGATAAGTATCTCCAGTGCCTCACACCTGCACTGAAGAACACCGTGTATCTTACGCTGTCCGTCCTACACTGACCATGCCATTCTCATTCCGTCTAAAAGCAGCTCACTTCATAGCATGTAATCTTCTCTCACCAGCAGCGTTATTTGTTAAAACTGCAAAATGAGCTCTACAGATCAAAGAGCTTCTAACCTCAGTATTTGATTAAACTGTTAGGAAACAGTATTTGCTCTCAAGTTCTACACGCTTTTTATTCCTAGGCATGTCAATAATGAATTTCTTTCCATTTCTCATATAGAGTGGTCTTAAATCAAGGCACAGCTCATGGAATTCAATTACAGGCATCTGGAAAAGCTGGAAGTAAAATTTTCTTAATAGAATTCTTTCAATATTTTGAGAGCAAATGCCCTAAATTTCAGAAATATAGGTAAGCTTTTAGTGGGTTTTCACTTCATAATGATGTGAATTAAGCGAATTATCTTTCTGCACAGCAGATTCAGAGAAACACCTCACCTAATGGATGCTGAACAGCTTTGTACAAAAGAACAAAAAACAAAACCAAAATGCAAAAAAAAAAAAAAAAAAAAAAGGAAACAGCATATCAACCCAAAGCCATCCCCCACCAACCAACCCACCCAGGACAAATTAAGAAATCATCGTAACAAAGAACTTACCACACAGAGCCCACTACATTGATGAAGTTAAGTCCTGCAGGGTTTGCCATGACCTGGGTGGAGGTTGTTCCTGTAGTAATGGATGTTACCATGGTGGAAAGAGGAATGGTCATTACAGGCAGTGCCTGGCTCAGAGACATTTGCTGCTGAGCAAACGGGGTTAACAAAGTGGGCTGAGGGGTGAAGCCTGATTCTTGGGGAGTAGGGGTGGCAGAAGGGGTAATAGGAGTTGAGCTCTGAGCATCAGAAGGGTGTGGGGTCGATGAAGGGGTGTTGGTTGGAGTAGGAGTAGATGGTTTAGGAGTTCCAGACCCTGCTCATTGAGAAAAATAAAAAGTGCTAGTTTGTTATAAAAGGCCTGTCCTTTTTGTATAATAAGGTTAATGGAATCTTATTTAGCACTGAAATTTGTCCCGTTTCTTAAATGGCAAAGTGTTAATTTCTACACGGCACGAGTGTTGCAGCACGCACTCATTGTTAAGGATGCAGTATAATCACACAGAAAGCCCATTCTCCATCCTTAATTCTTTAAGGCAAACACTGTTTCATATCCTACGTTAAGAACCTCCCAGAACTCATCATATGTTAAGGCATAACTCTATTTAGAAGTACCCAAACCAAACCAAAACAATTTCTCAGTGACCAGTTTCACCTAATTAATGTTTCTGTCCTAAGATGTTAAACACACAGCCTATATGCACTGCCTGCATAACTGCACCATGTTTAAGAACATACCATGGAAAACAACAGATTCAACAAAGAACAGATACTGCCACTAAATCATCACGGGGGTCATTCTGAATTTCATCAGACAGCTACATTCCCCCATCTGCCAACTTCTGATCAAATAAAACAAATAACTTCTTATTAAAATAAGAACCAGATGATAATACTGCATCTTTACAAGTTACTGTTTAGTGCCTCTACTTGAGTGTAGTTCACACACAGCAGTATTTGTCGTGGATGCTGTAAGCACAGTTTATCAAAAGGAAAATGAAACAAAACCAAAAAGCAAAAATCTCAGTGTTTTTCTCTCTCTCTCTGAAAATATATAAATAAATAAAGCTTTCATGTCCTGCAGAAAGAAAGGAAAGAAGTGTGAATGTCCAGCTGTTGTCATCAGGGCCTTACTTCTTAAGGTAACAACTGTGAGCAGTAGATTTACACAATCCATAGCACTAAAATAAGCACTGAGTAAATCTGTTAGAAGAAAACTTAGACAAGTTTTCTAGTTTTTCTTTGTGCAAAACAAGAAGGCAGAAAAGTTACACCTTTTGAGCTATTGAGATTTTAAATTATTTAATGAAAAAAATGCATATTATAACACTGTGCAGGATACTGGAATGTGCAGTACACCATTACTTGTTAAAACTGAAACTGCAGCTCTGGTTTCTTTGTACAGATCTCTTCACAAAATGTCTCAAGTCACATACACGGTTTAAAAATTGTGTTCAATCTATTGCTATGATTACAACGATCCTGTCAGTGTTACTGAAAATAACTGAATTAGGATGTCATTTATTACTGAAATTGACATTTTAACACCTGAGAGTACGGTGCTATCATCATCAGCATCACCACCACACTTGCAATCAGCAATGATTTGTAAAACAGTGTAGGAGTGTTTTAAAAAATCATCTTAGAGTTTATTGTATCACCACCTTGGGACTGATCAGATTATATACATACACAGAGATACAACTGCATCGGCTCCTATAACATTAAAAAAAATCAGATGCTTAAATTATGTCAAGGCAAACTGATCTAACATACTGTTTTTACACTGGAGGAAAAGTCTACACTTTGGAATTTTATCTCATCACATCATCTACCAGCCTTTCATAGAAGAGGAGATCATACTAATTGCATAAAAGGTATTAAAACGTATACACAAAGGGTGCATACATATATACAGAAAGAACGAACACAGTTACAATAAACATAAAAATACATACAGTGAACAAGAGACCTGCCTAAGGCTGCATAACTTATACAATTTAGGGTACACTGTACACTTAACTTTGATCATTCCACAGGTTAAGAAGTTTTATCTCAGGAAGCATTTATGCAAAAGCCTAAGATTTAATGGAGAATTTAGGTCGTGACTCACTTTGTGAAGAGCTCGCAGGAGACATGGCAGCTGGAGAGAGCATGCTAACTTGACTAAGATCCATAGATTGTTTCCGAGAAAGACCAGGTGGCTTAGAAGAAGGTGGAGGAGGTGGAGGAGTTGGGGATTTTAGATGGCCACTTGACTGCTGTGGACTAAAGATATTACCTAAAACCAAGCAAACAAGCAAAATTAAAAGGTCTTTTTGCTCTGCAGGATAGCTCAAGTATCTTTTAGGATACGCGTCTGCAAATGGCACAAGCAGAAATTAAGAAAGTGGTACACAAAAACCTCTTTCCACAGAGAAGATACTGACTTTTAAAACACAAAAAACTTTACTAAGGGGACAGCATTATCACTTTACAATAAGCAGAACACATGGAAAGGAAATGCTCAAGTGGATAAATAATTACCTGAAGAGCTACTTCCTGAACTTGAAGGTAATTTGATGGGAGGAGGTCGGTGTTTTACACCTTTCCCCAGTACTGAAGACTGAACAGAGCCTGATATACTTTCTGGCTGCTAGGAAGAAAGAGAAATTAACACTACCAGAGAAATTAACACTACCAGAGAAATAATGTGAGCTTGCACATATTTGACAGATAACAAAAAAAATCAGTCAACCAGTATTAGAATTCTCAAAACAAAGACAAAATATCCTTGAAACACTTCAGGCCTCTACTGATTCAAAAAATAAACTGTGAAAAACCCTTTTTAGATAAAGTGCTTACCATCAAGAAGAAAATCTAAGGTTTCAGTAAAAATTAAACCGAGAAAAAAAAAAAGGAGTTTGTTTTTCCCGTATCTGGGGTTTTTCTTTGTAACTTTTTACAAATGCAAGTGACAGATGCACTTTAAATAAAAAGACAAATCAGTCCTACTTGAAAAATTACGTTACTTCATTCATTCACCGACTGTAATGTTATTCCAACCAAGAAGGATCTCTGCTCCTTGGAACAGGAATCTGAAAGCATTCAGGAAAATCCTGAACGTGTACAAATCAATACATTTTCTCACTGACTGCAGTGGGATCAAAATTTATCTAACCTGTTTACATTCAATGTGCTAGGTTTCTGTTTCTTAAGGTGCTTATCTGGGTGTTTAAAAGCAATTCAACTTCTGCTAATCAAATCTACAGTTCTTAGTCACCCACAACAGACCCTAAATCCATAATTTCAATAGCTGACATCATCAAGACTCAGTGAAACAGGTTTACATATATAGACTGTATACAAAGCATGTATTCAGCAATTGAAAATGGTATCTAAACAAGCCTACTATCTACAAAGAATCTGAAACTAGAAAAATCAAGCTCAGTAAAGCAAACAGAATATTTCAGTACTGGAGGCCTAACTTAGATTAACATGGGCTAAGAAATCAAAGCATCCACTATTGTGCAGAATTAACTTTTCTGGAGAGCTTAGCCTCCACAGACTTCCAGCAATTAGAGGCATCTCCCCATTTCTAATTGTTTTCAAAACAAAAAAGGAAGAGTATTTTGAGGAACATTCTGAACATTCTTCTGTTCTACTACTGAAGACTCCTTACTCCATTTTGAAAATAGAGACTAAAGCCCCATTCAAAATAAACTAAAGCGTTAAATAAAGCAAACTAAGTAACTTTGGTCCAGCCCTTAGTGGAAGCTTGGGCAGCTGGACAAGATGGCTTTTGGAAGAACTCTTCCAACCTAAGTTACTCCATGACTTAGCAGGGTGTGAGTTGTATACAGACGTTATGTTATACATTGTACAGGTGCACTGTGCTGTACTGCTCTGAGAAAGGTTCATCTGAATACAGAAAAATGCCATAACAAAACACTGGAGCTAACTCTGATACAGATTGTCACAAAAAAGTCATGGCTAAAAGATACGATTACTGAGCAGTGATAACAAATGTGCTTTCCTCTAACTTTCCCAATACTCACCATAAATGATTATGACGTGCTTAAAATTAATTCAGCTTGAATTTTTACATTATTTTACTGTCAAATGTGAACGATGAGGAATATTACAATAATTCAATAACCAAGCATAAATAAAAAATATACAGCTCAATAAACTCACTTCCATTTCCTTCCCTGGAGAAAGATGACTAAGATTGATTGATCCACCTGAATTATGAAACATTTTCACAGGACATTTAGCTTCACTTTTTACCAACTCGTGATACTGGTTCACCACTCTGAAACAAACAAGTACATAAAAACATTTAAAAAGATTAACGATTTGAACTACTAAAATATATACAGGTGATACATATGTATACATAATATATACATAGGTGATACATAAACACAAAACTACACATAAAAGGGACTTTAAATAGACATCTATGCAAAATGCACATACAGAAAGACATGTGCTCCTGGGTTGTGCTCTTATTATTCTGCTCTGAATTGTTATTTGTTTTGTATTTTTAGATTTTTTAACCTCTTGCTTTTCTAATGCCAACTACAACTCCTCAGATAAAATTTTACTGTAAGGACCAACAAGCAGTGATATACCCAGGAATCTGAAGCATCAACAGTGTCAGGTAATCAATGGTGGAACTGCTCTACCAAATCAAATGCTGAAAAGTTACTAATTGGAGGAAGCCATCACAAACATTATCAAGTATACAAAGAAACGCTGTAGACTTGAAAAGCAAATGGAAGACCTGTGAGGTCTAACTTACGATCCAGTAGACTGAACCTCCATGAGCTTACACAATTCCATTAGCTTACACCTCAGTACAATGAACTACATCAGGCATGTCCAAGCCATGGCCCACAGGCCACATGAAGCCCAGCCCTGCTCTTACTGCAGCCACACATTTCCCCCCAGAGTGGACCAGCCTGGTTCTGTGTGCGCATCTACTGTTCAGCAACAACAAAGTCAGCGTGCTACTAACACTGTTTGAGCAGAAACCAGGACATGGGAGGGAACAGTACAGCGCTGACTCAAGTTATGGCAAAGAATTTTATGCATTTTGACACCTTAGCTAAACACAGTTTAGTGAACAATGAAAAATACTTTCTGTTTTGATGAAGGAATTTGAGAACAGGTTTCAAAACTGCTGAAAAAAAATCATCTATTTTCAGCATATTTGTGACTCCAGTGTATTTTCAGTTGACATAAATACATGACCTGCACGTTTTCAAGTGGAACATATAGAGTTGCAGTCAGATATTCAGCTCTAAGAAAGCACCTGATCACTCTTCTTTACTAGACTCCCATAAGCCCTATCTTATCAGAGATACATATTCCACCCTTCACAATCATGCCATTTTCATGTCATCCCTTTTTGGCAGCATGAAAATTTGTAAACAACTGTTTTCAAAGATCAAGCAGAGGAAGATTTCAAAGGTCTCTGATGAACATCCTGAAAACTCACTAAGAATGACAACTGTTTACACTGAACGAGACTGATACATTAGTCTCACAAACATCCCACTAGTTTTGTTTTTCTTTCTCTCTTTTACGTTCTAATAAAAATATTAAAGATTAAGATAAGTTTTATTACTTCTATACATTAACTATCTTCAATATTTTACAGGGTCTGCTCCAAAAGTAATGCTTCTACTGTTGGCCCATGACACCAGAGGCAGATGTTGGTGGTATGGCAGTAGAGGCTGAACCTTCTCATCAGTACTCCATTACGTTTTGTTGCTGTGTGACAGATGACAGCAGAAGGGCAGTCTGACAGAATGCCATCTGACATGGGAGTGTGCATGAAGCAAAACTCTGGAACTGAATTCCTCCACACAAAAAACAATTTCAGCCATTAACATTCACCAGTGCTTGTTGAGCATCTCTGGAGACCAAACAGTGGATGAGAATGCAATGAGGTGGTGCGTTTTAGCTGTGGTGATAGCAGGTCAACTCCACAGGTGCAGATTTTCCCAAGTGTGTGGCATGCAGGCTCTTGTTCAAGGCTGGAAAAATGCACAGCTAATAGTGATGACTCTGTTGAAAAACAGTGTCTTGAAGCTGATAATTTGCTGTGTTAAATACTGTTATTGCGCTCTCTGTATCTGTTGTAGTTTCCATGGAAATAAACAGGAGGCAGTACTTTTCAGAGCAACCTATGTTTACGGGGCCCAAGACAACTACTTTTCACTCAATGCAGCCCAGGTGAGCCAAAAGTCTGGACAGCCTTGAACAACATTTTAATTTGGTGTAGTGCTGATGTAATATCCTGCTGAAAGCAGGGGCCTGAGGTAAACAACAGAAAAAAAGGAGGCAGAGTACCTTTTCAGCAATTAGGACCTAGACAACTTAAAATTGAAGTGGAACAAGTAATAAAAAGCTATGTACCCAAAAGGTGGCCCTGCCCTCTTCCATCTCTGTTATTTCCTGTTCTACCCCTGAAACCCAACTGCTTATTCTGATAGAAGGATTTCAGCAGAGCAGTAAATGTCATCAGGAAATCAATCCTAGGAGTGATCAAAACTAAACCCATGTATTATTACTACTGTGATGGTTTTCAGCCAACCAATTCCTCAATTCACCTTGCAGCACCAGCAATAAAAGCCCTTATCAGCACAGAGGAACCAGGAAAGCAAACAGATACTTTAGATCTATGTTATTTCCTTGATCATTAAATGTAGGAACTGCAGGCTATCTCCTACTTATTATCATAGCAATTAACTCCTCTTATTCTGCTTATCTGTTCTTCAAGTTTCCAGAAACACAACATTCACAGTCATAATGGCAAAAAGGAATTAAACTAATTATTTGGCACCAAGTCTGCTGGTCATATATACATTATCTGTTGCATATATGATTTACCTTTCAGCATCAGTCTTGGAACCAATGAGGAACCTGAAACATAAAAAGTAAAAAACATCTTCAGGGATGAATTATATTAAAATAGTATGCTTTTTATAATTATAAACTTTGAAGGAATATCAATGCTATTCTCTTTCTAGACTCACTCAGTGACTAGAGATGCTTTATTCATTTGATGGGCTGGGTATTGTTTAATACCTGAAGTCAAAACTTAGCTTTGTAACCATGGGTACAATACACACGTCCAAGACAGACCCCTTTAAATTACTAACAAGGTACAAGCTAGAATATGGATTTTTTTTTTATTAAAAATAAAAAATAAAAATGGAAGCAGTTAACTACTACAGCATTGCTACTGTGAAAAGTAGCAAGGGTAAATGTAAGAATAAATTAACATACCAACCTGCAAACACAGAAATACTCACACAGCACTTATGTCTGCATGTCAAAATCAGCCCTATCTGTAGGACTTCAACGTTTAGTTTCCACTGTTTGATTTCACATGCCCAAATCCCAGTTTCTCACCATTTTCCAAACTCAAGTTTTTTTCTTTTGCTTAATGCTTATGGTTTGCAAACTGTCTTATTACTTTCATTAATGTTTTAATTTAAGGAAAAAAAACAACTCCTCCTCACTCCTACTGTTATTACACAACTCTAATCTAGACCTGTTGTTCTAAGTAGAACAGTTCTACGTATGGAAAGAGAAGAACCTTAGACTGTAACAAAAAAAAACAAAAAAACCCAACAGCATATAAGAATTATATATCAGACAATGATAAAAATCCTTTTTTTTTTAAATAGATCTAAAGTCTGCTCAGCCTACTCTGCTGCACTGGTTTCTCTATGCAAAGAAGTGGCACGCATACCATGAGAGGCAAGAATTGAGAATCTTTGTAAGAATTAAAGTCAACAATAACAGATGCAAAACAGTATTACAAATAGGACTAAACTTCTTTGGGAGCCCACGTTTACTGCCTTCATTTGTTCAGCCTTAAGTACTCCACAGAAGGGTATAAGTAATATAATCAAGCCTTATGTTTTCACAGTGCCTGGCAGATGTCATCACAATGACCAAAACTGTGAGAACCACTGCAAAACACATGCTAACCATTTCTGGCAGCACGACATGGAAGATTTTCTCAATGGGACATTTTTCTTAAAACACAGCATTAACGTCCGAGAGCGTTCAGACTCACTATGACAGAACATTTAAGATATGATGTTGGTAGAACATGTCTTTTTTCTCGTCAGATTTTTTTTAAAGTGATGTTTATTGGCTGAAATTTTCAAAACAAAAAACCTCTTGAATCAGATTTCTAGCTCCTGAATGCTCTCATGCCAGAAAACGTTAAATAGCATTTGTCGCCTTTCATTTATTAGATCATACCACAGATTAAAAGAACGCAACTTACTGTGGTGGAACTAGTAAGTTGTCACTTTCATCATCACCTCTGAGTGTCTGAATTTTACCGTAGTACAAAGGATTGCCAAGAGACTGAAAAATGGTCAACTTGGTTTTTTGCAGCTGATTACCAACTTCACATTCAAACACATAATCATCTTTTACTTCCTAGAAGACAGGAAAAAATGACCAAATAAATCATATAAAAAAGAGAAGCAAAAACGCCAGTAACATAAGCCAGTTCCATGCAATACAAGAGATAAATAACGACATTATAAGATGGGATGCATTTGTTAAAGCAAAACTTAGGAGGAAAAAGAAAAAAAAAAAAGTTTACCATCTCTTACTAAATGTCATAACACTGCAAACCTTAAAGCAACGATGTTAGATGTTGAAAAGATGACTGGGTAAACATAAGTACACAGTATTATAAAAACAGCTGAAGGGCAAAAAAAATGTTCTAAATAAAACGCCAGAGATGCAAATGAAAGTTTTATTTTTTCCTAACATGAGACTGCAAAGACATCTGATAGACACTGTTATTAAAATGCTGTTAATAATTGCTCAGAAATTACAAAGAATTAAAGAACTGTTTTATGACTAATTATGTAAAAATGACCTTTCCTTATCAAATCATGTCATTTGCATCAAATCTTAAAGCTCAACCTCAGCACTGCAGAAAGAGCTTTCTGTAAGAGGCATTTAATATGACATAATCTCTTTTGAAACAGAAGGTTTTTTTCAGCCAGTCTTCATTGGAGCTTCTGCATGGAGAAAGCAATTGGTTGACTGGAGTACTGCTCCCTGTAAATTCTTACTTTTTATTTACTATACAGTGACAGCACATTACTTGGGAGATTAAAACTGCTTTCCGTTGCATTTCTGGTAAACCAGAGGAAATGACAACACTAACCACATACGTGAGGCTGTGTATAAAATCACAAGTTTCCGTAATAATCTTTCCAAACACGTGTAACACATGTAAGGTTAATCACATTGGACGAGGGAAGACTATTCCCACATCGCTTCAGATTATATAGAAATAAGAGACATTTTAACTAGGTACAGTAGAGCTTGGCCAAAGGTCTAAATCACTCACGTGTGCTGGCCAAACAGTTGGTTGCGAGTCATCAGGCTTGATAGAGCTTTCCACTTTGGCATACTTTTCCACCTTAAAATGGAGATAGAAAAAAAAAAAAAAAACAACAAAAAGAAACAGAAACAAAAAATCCCCTCAAAATCAATGATCATATTGAGGCTGAGTTAATGTCAGCCTAGCACAGCTGCTTCTTTTAGAGTAGATAACACTGAACCTTTCAAAAGTGACTACAACCCTCATATTTAGCATTCTGAAAAGTTAAATTGAAGACCTTTACATTTTATTGTTACATCATACTTGCTATGTTAACAAAAGTGTGGCTTAACACTACAGCATCATGTGACAAGTGATGTGCACTGCCACCTTTACTAAGCCCAAAGCTACAGTGCTGGCTACTCTACCAACTCCTTCTGTACACCAGTACTACGCAGTGCCAAAAGCCAGGAATGGGCACGTCCCTGAGATCAGAATGCAAACAGACTGGCGGGAACAATTTCCAATTAATATTTTCATATTTTTTTCCTATTACTTTTTAACAGATAATTCTACATCCTATAATATGACAAAAAAAAATTCTACCAGGCTGAGAAGTAACTCCTTTTAAAATACTTTCCTTATATTTTTTAATACATTATCAAGACAGTTTCAAGTTGTCTTTGAAGACAATACCACGGATGAACAATATTAAAGATCAGTTTGCACAGTTGATCTTATCCAAACTATCACACTGCAGTTGCAAATTATTCCAATGTAGCTTACCTTGTTTTTTTTCCTAAACTAAAGAAAATTCCACTTCAACTGGCAATTTTTCCAAAATTTATTGGTATTTGATACTGGAAAATATCTAGCCACTTCCTTTTCCTCCCTCACGTAATACAACTGAATACAATTGCTAATGTTATTGCAAAAGATAACAACCAAACTTACATCCACTTCAGAAGGTGCAGTCAAGTAGCAAGGGTTCTGTTTCCACATATCTACACACTAGAAGATGAACAAAGTGGCATTAGTGTACTAATTTTTAAAAGAAATAGCTAAGAAGTTTACCCACATACATCTTAGAACACTCACATTTCCAGCTTTAGAAATTTTGAGGTCATACTGCTGGGCTCCTTTCTTCTCCTTCTTCTTCTGTAAGTAGTCAACTAATCTGAGTTGAGGCGGAGTTGAATAGTGAGCTACTTCCTGCTGCCTGTTCAGAGATGACTTTGAGTACCTTTTGAAGCACCTGTGGTAAGATGACAGATAAGTCTGTAAATCCATCACATGAAATTCCCCACTGTCAATGTATGAGCACAAAAACATGCAGGGAAATCTAACTGAGACTAGAAAACAGGTTTTGAAATACTCGTTTGATTATACAGCATAATTTGAACTCAATCTCAAATTTCTAAGAATACCAGTATTCTGTACATGTGTTTTGGAGCTAAGAATAGGGTTATTCTTGAAACACATAATTAAACTGTCAAAACAAGTTATCAAACTTATAAGATTAATATATTACTCAAAGATTTCAATTCTCTCAAAATATCCATGTGCTGATTGTGTATTTAGAAAGTTACAGGCACAGGAACTACCCTTCTTTCAGCACACCCAATCTTTCAGCACATTAATGCTATCCTGGACACTCATCTAACACCTGTGTACTCTTCTGATGGAATGTTTGTTGAGCATCGTGCCCTAATTTGAAGAGCAGCCCGTCTGATTTCTCTGTTTACACCACTAGTCGTTTCAAATATATTTCAGTAAATTGAAATGATCATTAGTATGTTTTACTTCTACGCAGTGAATCCATCTCTTTCACTAAAAAATAACAAACTATTTTGAGTATTTATGGAAATACGTGAATCACTAGCACAAAAGTGAAACAATATCAAGATTTTGTAAGCAGTAGACTCCACATTATTTACAATGAGTTTTGTCAAAACAGTCTAAATAGTTTTCATGTTAAAAAAAAGACAAACATATTGCAGTACTTATTACTGAAATACTCTACAAAAAGGAATAGTTCAAAATAAGATGCAATTTCACAACTGTTCTCTATACTCTAAATAGTTTGAGCACTGCATAACAGAAGGCTGAGTTTTTCATAGAGCACAGCTTGATTTTCTTGGAAACACCCCATAAATCTCGAAAAAGTCTTAACATGCTTCCCACTGAAAAAATACCGTTTCATGGGGCGAGTATTCATTTTCTGCTTGTTGTACAGGAGTCTGTTTGTAGTACAGGTCACTGCTATTGATGGATCAAGACACAAAGGCTCAGCTGTAGCCAAAATAAGTTGGCTCTCAAGTAGGAGTTTGTCTTCCTGTAATACACACAGCTATTAATAAATATAAAGATTTTCACATTGAGTCAACAGAGACCTATACTCAAGGAGAGAAAACACGGCTTATCTTAGTAGTCATTAAGAGTTACAGAGTTTTGGTTGGGGTTTCTAAAAGGAAAAGTGAATGTACTGCAATGTAGCGTGGTTTCCTTCCCTTTTTATTTTTAAATCACAGTAGTGGTAATGTAATCGATTTTCTCTTAGTGATTTGTCGTGATGGACTGACGATCAGTGACATAAAGACTAGAAAATCATAGAATGGTTTGGGTTGGAAGGGACCTTTAAGATCACCTAGTTCCAACCCCCTGCTATAGGCAGGGACACCACCCACTAGATGGCTCAAGGCCCCATCCAATTTGGCCTTAAAGGCTTCCAGGGCTCCAACCTCACTGGGCTACCTGGGTCTTTGGATTACAATTTGAAATGTAGTTTAGCATGATTGTGGCTCTGAAAAACAAATGAGTGGTTGCTTGCTCTTCAACATTTAACTAACTTTAACTGTAAAATCAGAATTACTTAGGATTTTCTTTACGGCAACAACATCAATTGTAATGTGCTGCTGAAGGAGCAATTGTGTTATCAGACTACAATTACTGCTCCTGATTGTATGCTGAGGATTACTGAAGTAAGGTAAACAAGTTAGAGTAATTCCAATAATATCATTCTGTATGACCAAAAAATAAGACCTGATTCTATTAGCAATTTCTACTGTTTTCTGTGACATCGTAGGGGAAGATACTATTAACAAGTTAATTCAACAGTTCTCAGGAGCACGTTGCATGCACTGAGTAAATCCAAAATATCATAAATTATGGTTATCAGATTTTTTTTTAAGCTAAGTATATTCACCACATCATTAACAAAGTTTTGAAACAACTGCTGACTCACCTGTGTCCATTTGTGGTTGTCACTTGTTATAGAATGAACATCACAAATTAAAGTCTGATGAGAAAGGCATAATTATAGTTAGCTTTGTGAGTTATTAATAAATATTCAGTAATAGCTGTAACTACCATAACTGAGAAATGGCTTGAAAGATTTCTTACCTGCATTGTAGGACGCAAAAGAATGTGCTTGCTTTGGTATGTTGGAGATTTCATGTTACCAGACTGCCGATAGTCACGTATTTCTGCTATGACACATCCACAGTGAAAAATATTAACCTGGTAAAAACAAAGAACAACTTGAAAATACCCAAATGTTTACTAAAGTGCCCCAGTCTGTACAGTGTTTATTGATACCATGGATAAAATTACCAATTTTGTCAAGATCAGTGATGTTACCACAAATGTCACACATACGCTTCAAATGTTTCCCTTCACATGCAAGGAATGTGGGTTTAAGAAATTTGTATGTCAAATATTTAATGACAATAAAGAACAAAGGACATTTTGCTGAGCACAGAGTCCAACATACCTGTCAGCCTAACAACTGCAAAACCTTCACCCCATTCTTCCCCACTGTTACGACTTTTTTTTTAGTTATCAAAAATTATTTGAGGCATTCAATATTTTAGCGTCAAATGCACAAGCATTTTTCACCTTCTTTTTGGAATCACCTGTGTGAAGCATTCACGGTTCCAAATCTATCCAGGTACAAAGCAATTTATTTTTGAAAACAAAACATTCAAACCTGAGATTTTTCTAAGAGATCAACCAAAATAGGTGGCAGCTCCTCTGCATCCAAATATTCAAGCAGTTCTCCTTCCTCGTAAGGCAGTCGTATGGTCTCAGAATCTGAATTTAAACACAACATTGTTAAAGTCTGAACATGAAAGGGAAAAGAAAAGCAAAGTGAAATCTAAAACAAGTTTGCCACAGGAAAAAAGCAGGGTTGGTGGAAGTTTATCTAAATAACCAATTTTTTTTTCCATTATATTAATTTTTATATCCATTTCTGTTCCCAGAGCATGATTTTACTCTTACTGTGCTAGAAAACAATGTTCCTTCATATCTCTATGCAATCAAATTTTTGCTACCAAATGACACACTGCATGTTCTTATTGCATGCCACAGTACCAGGTGGCATGAAGATGCAATCAAAATGGAAAGCAGATGACTTTTACCAGGTGCAGATATAGGAGGCAGCGCAATAAATTATTTAAGAGAAGGAACCTGAAGTGACAAAATTTAAATAAGGAACCTAGGAAGAAAAGGGAAGTTACGAAGCTATGGGGAAATAACAGAGTTATTTCTTTCAGAAAGATCATTACCTTCCAATTTATGCTATTAGAGAAAATGAAGATTTAAAGTACAGAGTTTTACATTAGATGCAAAACAGTTAAATATAAGCAACAGAAATGCATTATAACTATTTATAGAACATTCTGAATAGTTTTAAAGATTAAGTAGCAAAAATATTACCTGAACCATTTTTTCCCCTGAGCATAAGTGAATAACCCTCATTTCCCGGATAGAGGTTCACTACCAGACATGACAATGTCTCCTGCATAACCAGCTTCTCAAGTAAATTCACATTTCGCCTCAGCTTCTGCTTTAAAAGTAAACATTGCTCATGAACATAATACCATCAAGTAATTAGTAGCATTAAAAACAATTGCCAGAATCAGAATACTATTAAGATACATGTTTCAACATTAATCTAAATAAGCCCAGTTAAATTTAATTTGAACATATTCAGTAGATTATATTCATTATAGTTTTTTTTTTTTACATACTTGCACACACAATTTTTAATCACTCATTTCAATAATTACAAAAGAAAAAAAAACACACACAAAAAAACCAACCTTAAGTCCACAGACAACAGTTAGCAAGAATGGCCCGAGGCTAAAACTTACAATATTGTAAAGCTACAGCATGCCTTTTCTTGGTAACATTACTATGTGTACTTTTAAAACATAATTTACTCTGTTTGATACCAACAACAAAGTATTTACTGCTCTGAAACATTCCTAGCAGAGTGTCCATTTCCCAGATTAAAATATTGAATTACAGTATTTGGAAGCTTTGTTAATTGCATTGCCTTGCCTGAAATCAGATACAACAGCTACAGAGACTATTTCCCTATTAAGTGTAAGAAAGATCTTTTTCCTGAAACACATTTAAGCACACACACACATTCATACATGTATAAATATAGGCATTCAAATGAATGGATGTTTCAAAGACCCCAGATATATCTTAAAATGTAAACATTTTTATACTCCTTTAAAAATTAAAACAGTGATTTCTAAACTTCAAGTGATTTTACATCTGGCTGGAGGCTAGAATTCATACTGAATATTAGGAGCAGGTGAAGATATTCACTGGAAGGATAATCTTACTGCCCTGATTAAGTGTGCCCAGCTGCTTATTTCGTCTACACCCACTAAATGGTAGTGGGATGGCTCTTTTTGAACAAATCTAGCTTTCCAGAGATAACTGGGAAGACAGAAAACAAAGTTATTACCTCTACTGAAACCATCCCTAAGAGAAAAGAATCAAAATAACAAAAAAAAGCAACAAACGAAAGCAAGCATGGCAATGTAAGCCAACAGACAGCTTCAAAAGGTATAAAGAAAGAAAAAAAAACAAGGAAAATTTTCATCTCTTTCTAAGTAGTTTTGGCATAAACAGCCCAGTTAACTCTCTCCATGCATTATGAATGACAGTGACTTCATTCTACTTCTTTTTACAGTTTAGAAATTGTGGAAGCTAACACAAGGGAAAAGTGTGAAGTAGGAAAAACTCTGGAGAACAAATGGGGAAAGAACTGGAGGAATGAAGCAGAAGAGAATACGTATTGATAACAATAAAAGTAAAGATAGATAAAGAATGCCACTGCTCTGGAGGTGCAGCTTGTTAAGTAAAATCTTCAGTCATGACTCCAATTAGACTCCTGTAAGACATCTACCCAAAAGAAGAGACCACACAGACACCGCTTCAGTTGCCAGCACATCACTGTGTACAGTCTGCCAACCATCATCAGCACTTAGACACAGCATGAAGTACTCAGGGGTACAGTAATTATCATTTGAAAAGAAGGTCAGCACTCAGCTGCTCTGACATCTTTGCTCTAACAGTTAATATAGTCATCTCTTCACAGAATCATAGAATCCCCAAGGTTGGAAAAGACCTCCAAGATCATCCTGTCCAACCACCCACCTATCACTAACATTTCCCCACTAAACCATGTCCCTCAATACAATATCTAAACGTTTCTTTAACACCTCCAGTGATGGTGACTCCACCACCTTCCTGGGCAGCCCATTCTAGTGTCTGACCACTCTTTTGGAGAAGAAACTTTACCTTATGTCCAACCTAATCATCCCAGTGCAACTCCATGCCATTCCCTCTAGTCCTAAAGGAAGGACCTGTGGAGATCATCAACTCCACCTCCCTGCTAAAGCAGGTTGCCTACAGTAAGTAACATATACAATGGTAATTCAATTGTGAAAGTAATTAAATTGAGTTAATCATGTTACTATGACTTAAATTTATTCAGGGAAAGACATTAGGTTTACCTTTTAGTTTTTATTTTCTGTTCAGTAATCATTAAGCAATTATAGCTCAGCAGGTATTTTTGTTTGTTTTTGAGGAATATGAGAAAAGGTGCAAAGGGAAGACTAGAAGACAAAAGAACACATGTGGAACTTTTCTGGCATTTTATCCATATGAGCTAAACTTCTTAAGGTAGATGCTAAGCACATTTTAAAATATAAAACCTCACCCAAGTCATTGGAGTAAACTGGCATTTAAGTACTAAGATTTCAGTGAACAGGTAATTAGTTACCTTTCATTAACATGAAAATGTCTGTGACCACAAAATCAGCTTTTTCCTTTGAGCTGGCTACTGCAGGTAGCTCTGAACTGACATTCAGTTCATATATACGGAAACATTTTAAAGATTAAGAAATGGATTGAGGTGGATTAAATTTCTCAAATGTTCACCTCAGTATAATGCAAGAACTCAGACACAAAACAGCCAAGTCAGTTATAAAGCCCTGCTACATCAGGTAATACTCCTAATGCTCTCTGACATCACCTGCAGAAAAGTGGTACCCTTCTCTCCCTGAAAACACCCTGAGCATGCAAATACTGAAAATTCCTGCCTAACAAGACTAACAGTGGCTCTATGATATTGTTTGTTACTCCTCCATTCTTGGATATGATTAAAATGTTAACTTAAACGGCTTGCATTGGAAGGGACTTTAAAAGATGATCCAGTACCAACCCCCCTGCCACAGGCAAGTCTTCCACCCAGCAGCTCAGGCTGCACAGGGCCCCGTCCAACCTGACCTCAATTGCCTTCAGGGATGGGGCACCCACAGCATCCTGTGCCAATGCCCCACCGCCTTCTGAGTACAGAATTTTCTCAGAACATCTAATATCTATCTCTCCTCTTTTTAAAAGCATACTCCCTTGTCCTATCACTACTAGACAATGTAAAAAGTTGCTATCTTTTCTGTTTATAAGCATGCCTCAAGTACTAGAAGGCCACAAGGACGTCTTCCTAGAGCCTTCTCTTCTGCAGGCTGAACAAGCCCAGCTCCCTTCTTCCCTCACTCTCCTTTCTTCATAGGACAGGTGCACTAGCCCTCTGAGCACCGTCATGATCTCCTCTGGACCCATTCCTACAGCTCCACATTTTTATCGTGCTGGGAGCTTCAGGCAGTATTGCAGGTGAGTCCTCAACAGAGCTCTTCCCTCGCCTTAGTTTCAGGAAAATTTTAACAGCCATTGTAACTTCAGCGCCATCACTTCCTAAAAATCTTGAGGGTTAACATCTCACTGTATGTATCCTGTCTTATTCCAGTCCCTCCAACTGCAGCACGGAAAAAAAGACAAAAGACATGGATTTTTTACTGCTTAAAAAAAAAAAAAAAAACCAAAAATGTGAGCACTTAGCATTTCCCATTTACAGTAAGCCACTGTCTTTTTCAGTGTTTTCTTCAGTTCGATAATTCAAGAAGGAATCTTAAGAGGCCAAGATCTATTCAAAGTGAAATCACAAATCTTACAGTAAGTTTTTACAGAATATTTCCTGTAGGGTAAACACTTAAGAAGTAATTTTCAGATACATTTCTTCATATGGCATACTTGTTCTTTTTTACACTATAGAGAAGAGCAGTGATGAGCATGTACTGAAAAACTCATTCCAGAATCAAGCAGTTCTAATTACTCAGTATGCCCAAAATGATTAGAATAATCCATATACCAAAATTAGTAAATACCCTTTAAGGGAAAAAAAATTTCTTATGAGTTGCCCAACGTGGTTGCATTAGTTTTAAGACTTCCTAAGTAAGGTATGGCAGCAGTGTAGCTAACTACAGTCAACAGTCTCAATGTAAGAATTATCAAGGGAAATTACATGGCCACTGTTAAACAGATTAAATATCTATTATAAACCGCTGTATGGAAAAAAGATTCTAATCTAATAGCAACAAGGATTATTTAGCATTTTTGTTCTCTTACATATTATAAACATGCAATTATAGATGACAGTGCACACATTAACCAAAAACTGCCAAAAAACCCCTACCCAAATCAACCTTACAACTTGACAGAACTTACACAGAGCATCTTTTTCTGGATACGAAATACAAGGAGTAAAGTGAAACCTGAGCATGTTTGTGTCCTAACTGACCCTAAGTCAGATTCTTAGAGAAGACTGAAACTGCCAGCTAAGCACAAAGACTTGTATTAATGTGGCTAGTAAATGCCATGTGTCTGCAGCCTCTGCAGTGGAGGCAAGAAAATATTTCAGTTTCATAACTAATGCCTAAGGTAAGCTTTCACAGATTAGTTTTGAGGAAAGCTGTGGCCTAAAGTCTGTCAGCTTCACCCTAATGAGATACGATTTACTTCAAAGTGGACTATTACAGACAACTGTTCCCTCACCTTCAGACCATTTGCCTCTGAATGGACAACACATTTACAACTTGCACCTTTAAAATGATGCAGTATGGCAACAGAAATTTTGACAGTTCAGTACATCAAAGTCTCTGAAGTCACTGGCCAAACTCTAGTTTGAATACTATTTCTGTCTTGTAGTAAATCAAGACAAAGAAGTAGTCCTACACTGATGGATGAAGTCTCATAAAAACATTGTGTTCTGAACATCACACCTTCATCACTGAGCTTCTCATTTTCAGCAATTAGAATCCACAGTGTAACACCAAGATATCAGTTAACTATCCACATCTTAGCCCAGATTTAACAGTAACTAAACCCTAAGTAACTAACAATAACTTAAATAAAGTAAATTAACAGTAACTAAACCCTAGCTTTTCCAGATTCCAATTTAGCAATCCCAAACTTCTCCTTATTGCTCAAATATCTTGTCACTCATTTGCAACTGACAGTTTAATCTTGTCCCTTCTGTATTTTGCTTAACATCTTATTTGCGTTTGAGATATGAAATCATACACTGAATAAAACCAACTACCACAGGTTCACAAAAAGATAATAATAATATAGGTGTTCAATAATTGCAGTACTTCAGCACAATTTGTCTTCCTATTGGCTTTTACTTCACCATATTGCTGCATTGTTGCAGCAATGCAACAGATTCCACAGCTGATTCTTCTCATTCCGTTCAATATTTGCCACTCAGCAAAGCAGACTGCAGCTTTTACACCTTAGATTTACAGTAATTAAACTCATCTGAGTTCCTCTGCTGAAATTAAGAAATGGTTTCAAAAAGCACTTATCAATTAACTGATAATTCCAGAAAAAAAAAAAAGATCACCTGAATTTACCACAGAATACAGGTTCTAAAAAAATTTCTCTGCATATTTTTTTTCCATGGCAGTCAAGCCAGTACTAATCAGATTCAGAAACAATAATGCACTGATGTTTGCTCACAGATTTCAGTGATGCAGTATTAAAACAGAATAAACTGGTCTCTCAAGCCAGCCTAGGTAATACAGCATGAATCACCCTAACTACTTTAACCTGTTGTCTAATGAACTCCATTCCAGACTGTGCCTTTGAAATCCTGTTTTCATATACAGAAAAGTACCTCAGAGGTAAAATCTCCACAACCTTCTGGTAGCATTCAACTTTATTACTTTTAAAAACAGATTTGGGGTTATCACAGTCAGTGGCACTTACATAATCCTGCTTTCATTTCAAATTGAATTAAGAAAATGCTATGAAATTACATGGTCAGTTTAATCCACACAAGTCATTAATTGCTTCTACTGAAGTTTTAATCTTTGGTTACTACTACAGCCACTACTCCCTATTCTTTTCAATAAAAGAACTAAATGAAATGAAAAACAGCCTATTCTGAACTTGCCAGTTTAGACAGCAATGGGAAAGCTGCTCAGAAATTTTCACTTACCTTTATCTCAGGCTCTTTTTCACATTCTTCTATATATAAATCATAGAGTTTTTGAAATACAGATTTTCTGAAATTTATAATAAAAAACACCTTAAAATGTAACCAAAACTGAATCAAAGAAATGCTATTTAAAAGATATTAAGACTGAAATGCTCACTACCTTCCACTGGATAAATATTTTCTTTTGGGAGGTCTCTGACGAGCACTTTCAATGATATACTGGAAGAGAAAAATTAAAAAAAAAAATAGTACACGTACTACAAGGAAATATAATTCTAACTAACATGCAATTTTAGGTCATTAATGGACTTTGTGCTATGTATACAGTAAATAACAAACAGAATAAATGGTTAAAAATGTACTAGAAGTTATCTGCTGTACATTATCTACTGGACAGTTTAGATTGACAGTATTTCAACAAAAATATGTGTTTCTATGGGAATGCCATGAACACTACTACAGGAAGCCATTCTATCAATACAAAATAACACGAATATAAGAGCACTTGCCTTTTCATTTCAACTGGGCTATCATTAAAAAGATAAACAGAACTTTGCCATTTATTTCTGCTACCCACAGTCATCACTGTACAGAACTGTACAAGTAACAACTTACCTCTGCACGGTCCAACGCCTGTTCTAAAGCGTGCTGCTGCAAGATTATAAAGAGACTATTTTAGAAAGCATGTTAATTGTTTGAACAACCTTGTACATAAAAGCCACTACAAAAAACAAAAAACAAAAAACAACACCCTCTATTACTGCTGGTATGAATTAATAGAAGATGGGCTCAAATGTTCTTTGGCCCCCACTGAACTTTGCAAACGAAATCTTGCATAACTACATTAAAAATAATCAGTCCCACTACCAGTTGTCTACATTAGCAAGGTTCTGACTCCATTACAAAGAACAATGAAAGGCAGTTAGAATTAAAAGTGAGAACAGACATTTCACCTAAGAAACGTAGTTACAAATATTAATCAAAACAATTGCAGACACAGAGCAGAAAAACCTGTACTCCTTTAAGCTGGCTACTATCTCAGTATAAAAACCAAGCCAAAGTCTTCCTGAACAGCACAGCTTAGGCAGAAAATATTAAACATTCAGGTACTGATGCCAAAGAATGGTTGTTTTTCTACATGAAAGGAAATGAAGATCCTGCACTCAGAATATTATTTCTGCTCACAAGACAACATGGGAAGTTTCTTATGACATACTACTAAGTGTGGAGGAATCTGGGGGCATTGGTCAACGCTCAACTGAACATGAGTCACCAGTGTACCCAGGTAGCCAAGAAGGCCAACAACACCCTGGCTTGTATAAGAAATAGCACAGCCAGCAGTAGCAGGGAGGTGATTGTTCCCCTGTACCGTGTTTCTGGGCCCCTCACTACGAGAAAGGCATCAAGACCCCGCAGTGTGTTCAAAGGGCAACAAAGCTGTGAAGGGTCTAGAGTACAAGTCTTACAGGGAAGGGGTGAGAGAACTGGGATTAATCAGTCTGGAGAAGAGGAGGCTCAGGGGAAAACTTATCATCCTCTACAGCTGCCTGAAAGGAGTTGTGATGAGGTGGGGGGTCAGCCTCTTCTCCCAGGTAGTAGCAATAGGACAAGAGCAAATGGCCTCAAGTTGCACCAGGGGAGGTTCAGACTGGATTCACTTCTTTGAAAGAGTGGTCAGGCACAGGAACAGGCTGCCTAGGGAGGTGGATGAGTCAAAAATGGGTTTTATGGGTTGGTTTCTATTGAGGAAAGGTTTCTTGCTGGAGACCCCTCCTTAGAGTCTTTCTGCAAGCCTGGATCTTCAAAGATGGGTGAGCATCCTTCTTTTTCTAACACCTTCTAATTGCACTGGTCCTACTACCATTACAAGTGGTAAAAGGACTTGCACTTTGTACTCAATTATCTAATGTCATCCATGACTCAAAACACACTGCTATCTTTATGTGATTCTCCTAGGGTGTACAGGGTGATGACTAAACATTTAGGATAAGCTCTGAAGGAAAAAAAAAAAGATAAAACAGAATGCAGGAGCAGAAAGTAAGATAATTTTTTTAAGAAAATCTAACATTAATTGCTTTTTCCTCATCAGACAGAGATAGCAGACTATAGTGAAAAGATCTGAAAATAAATCATTATAACTTACCATTATAGTTGAAGCCAGGTGACCAAGTTGTGAGAGAAGTACTTACGAAGTTTGGTGCAGCAGGCAAAGAATCATACTTTATGGTCACACCTGGGGTACTGAAAGATCAAGGAGGAAAAAAAATATCACTACACAACTAAATAAACATTATATTCAAATACAGTGTTTTAAGACACAGAAGGGCTTAGTTTGGAAGGGACCTCACAGACCACCTAGCTCAATGCTCCTGACCCATGCAGGGTTATCGACCACTAAATTAAGCACGTACACAAGCTATCCAGGGCCCCAGGGCTCTGTCCAACCTGGCCTTGAACACCTACTCCAAGGATGGGTGTTCAACATGACTGAGCAACCTGAAAAACAGTTAACTGTACTTAAATCTCATTTGTATAGTATCCTTTCCTCCAAAAGCAGGAAAAAAAACAACATTCTGTTCAGTTTAAGTGTTGACGTTCATTTCCTAACGACTTCACATGATCATAATATTTCTACAAAACAGAAGTAGTAATAACTGTACTACTGAAATTGAACAGACAAGTACAGTTTTCTGTCATAAGCACCCCAACCACCAAAAGTACAAAAGCACAAAAGACTCATATATAATTACAATTAGCCAAAATATTTAGCATATCCTACTATTTATCTCATGAAGTTTAACAAGGCCAAATGCAAGGTCCTACACCTGAGTTGGGGCAATCCCAAACACAAATACAAATTGGATGGAGAATGGCTTGAGAGCAGCCCTGAGGAGATAGATTCAGGGGTGCTGGCTGATGAAAGACTCAACGTGAGTCAACAGTGTGTGCCTGCAGCCCAGGCCAACGATTTCCTGGGTTGCCTCGAGAAGTGTGACCAGCAGGTCAAGAGAGGTAATTCTGCCCCTCTGTTCTGTTCCAGCAGAGAGTAGACCCCACCTGGAGAACTGTGTCCAGTTCTGGGGTCCCCAACACAAGGACATAGAGCTGCTGAGCAGGTCCAGAGGAGGGCCACGAAAATGGCCATCTCCTCCAAGCTCAGAAGCAGTGTATCCTGGGGGAGAGGAAGGCAGGTAAGAATTTGCAAGGAGGCCTCACTGGCTAAACAAGATGCTCCTGGACTCACTTCTGTGTGGAAACAGGAACAGTTGACCTGGGAGAATGACAAATTTGCCCGAGCAGCCAGAGATTGGGTTAGGAAAGCTAAAACCCAGACAGAATTACATCTAGCCAGGTACAGAAAGGGGAACAAGAAGAAATTCTACAGGTATACCAATTAGAAAAGGAAGGTCAGGGAAGATGTGTGCCCTCTGGAAGGAAACTGGAAACCTGGTCATGAGGGATATGGAGAAAGCTGAGGCACTCAATGACTTCTTTGCCTCAGTCTTCACTGGCAAGGGCTCCAGCCACACTGCCCAAGCTGCAGAAAACAAAAGCAAAAATGAGAGAAGATAGATCTCACCCCACTGTAAGTAAACATCAGTTTTGAAACCATCTTAAAGAACCTGAAGGTGCGTGAGTTCATGGAACCTAATGAGATCCATCCACAGGTTCTGAAGGAACTGGCAGATGAAGCTGTCAAGCTTCTATCCATCATATTTGAAAGTTAATGGCACCCTGGTTAAGTTCCCACTGACTGGAAAAAGGGAAACATAACCTCCATTTTCAAGAAGGGAAAAAAAGAAAATCCAGGGAACTACAGGCCAATCAGTCTCACCTGTGTGCCTGGCAAGATCATGAAGCAGATCCTTCTGAAGGCCCTACTAAGGCATATGGAATATAAAAATGAGGTGACTGGTGGTAACCAACATGTCTTTACCAAGGGTAAGTCATGCCTGACAAACTTGGTGGCCTTTTATGATGGAGTTACAGTGTCAGTGAAAGACCAACAGATGTCATCTACCTGGAATCATGCAAAGTGCTTGACACTGCCCTGCATGACATGCTGGAAATGAAGACTGGAGAAAAATGGATTTAATGAATGGATCACTCACAAGATAATGAATTGCCTGGATGATAACACTGAAAAAGTTGCAGTCAATGGCAGAGCAGTGGCAAGTGGCATTCCTCAGGGACCAGTGCTGAGACTGGGGCTATTTTGTAGGTGATGTGGCCAGTGGGATTGACTGCACCCTCAGCAAGTCTGCAGAGGACATGCTAGAGGGAAGGGATGCTACCCAGAGGGTCCTGGACAGGCTTCCTAAGTGGTACCATGCCAAACTCATGAAGTTCAACAAGTCTAAGTGCAAGATCCTGTACCTGGGTCACGGAACCTTCAAGCACAGATGCTAGTTGGGCAGAGAATGGCTTCAGAGCAGCCCTGAAGAGAAGGATTTGGTGGTGTCAGCTGATGAAAGATTCAACATGAGCTGGTAATGTTGAGCTTGCTGCCCAGAAGGCAAACTGTATCCTGGGTTGAAGGACAGTGAGAAGTGTGGCCAGCAGGTTGAGGGAGGTGGCTCTGCCCCTCTACTCTGCACACATGAGATCTCACCTGGAGTACTTCATCCAGTTCTGAAGTCCTCAACACAATGACACTGAGCTGTTGGAGTGGATCCAAAGGAGGGCCATGAAGATGATCAGAGAGCTGGAACACCTCCCATATTAGGACAGGCTGAGAGAGCTGGGGTTTTACAGCCTGGAGAAGAGAAGGTTCTAGGGGCACCTTACACAGTGGCCTTCCAGTACCTGAAGGGGGCATACAAAAAAAGGTAGGGAGGAACTCTTTATAAGGGAATGTAGTAACAGGATGATGGGAGATGACTTTAAAATGGAAGAGGGTATATATATGACTAGGTATTAGGAAGAAGTTCTGTACTGTTGAGGGTGGTGAGACACTGGAACAGATTGCCCAATGAGGTTGTGGATGTCCCTTCCTTGAAAGCATTCAAATCAGGCTGGATGTGGTTTTGAGCCACCTAGTCTTGGAGGAGGTGTCCCTGCCTATAGCAGAGGGGTTGGCACTAAACGATCTTAAAGGTCTCTTCCAACCCAAACCATTCAATGTATTTTACGAAGGTACTGTTTTGGATGAATGCCTCCCCAGACATCAACAAGCATCTGTCAGCTTACCACACGCAGCCTCACTCAGCGATTTCAACGTGGTACCAACTTCCACAGAAACCATACAGGGAACGACGCACAGCCTACACTACCTGAAAGCTACCGGCAAGCGGGAGGCGAAGAGCAGCCCACAGAGGACGGCCGTGCGCAGCCCAGCCACGCTCAGCGCTTTCTGTCTCCGCAGAAAAAGGGCCTACTGCCACAAACCCCCAGCAGCCGGGCCCTCCGCTCCCGAGCTCCACCCCGCCCCGTCCTGCCAGGGGGCGGGGGTCCGCCGCGACGCCGCCTCCCACCTCAGCCGCCTCCCTCCCGGCGCAGAGAGCCCCGCGCTCCGTTACCTGCCGGCCTCCCGCGGGGCCCGGCCCCCCGCGCCGCCAGCCCCGCCGCCCGCTCATCCGCACCCTCCTCGGCGCCCACAGGCTCTTCCGCCCCGCCACTTCCGGTCGCTGCCGGAAGGGGCGGGCGCAGTCACCATGGTGACGACGGGGCTCGGGAGAGGGCGGGAACGCTCCCCGTGGCCGCTGGCTGAGCTGGGGCTGAAGTGGCCCAGGATGCAGCTTGCCCTTTGGGCTGCCACAGCACGTTGCTGGCTCACGTTCAGCTTCGTCGTTCAACATATCCGTTTTGGCAGGGCTGCCCTACAGCCTCACATCCTCCAGTCTGTACGAATACCAAGAATGCTCCATCTCAGATGCGTAATCTGGCTCTTGCTCTTGTTGAACGTTGTGAGGTCGGAGGACCCAGACCTCTTGATTTGTCAGTATCTCTCTACAAGGCCTCTCTACGACCAACAGCTCATTCAATTTTAGTGTTATCTACAAACTTTGTATACTTAGTATTCAAGTCCTGCATTCAGACCGTGTATGAAAACATTACAACAGGCGTGTCCAACCTGCAGCCCGACCCAACATGTCCTGTTGGTGCCCTCTGCCCACACCATCTGCCCCTCTGAGCAGCCCAGACTAAAGTCAGGCTTGCACCCATCGCTCAGAAGCAGCCACATAATGGTATGTGATTGGCAGGGTCTGGGCTGAAACCAAAGCATGCAGAGAGTGCAGTGCAGTGTCAACTCAAGTTATGGCAAATAATGTTATGCCTTTTGATACACCAGATAAACACAGTCCCGTGAACAGTAAAAACCCATCCTCTTCCATTCTGAACCATTTTGATTATCAAACTGGGATAATGTGAAATATCAACTTCCGAATAGTCTTTTCCTGGTCAGCTTTGTGATGAAGCCTGCCCTCCCCAATTACTCATGCTTTTGGAAATCTTAAAGATGGCTTATTGTAGGTAATATTTTCTTAATTTCATTTAGCTTATTCCCATTGTCTTTGTGTTTTTCTTGTGTTCTCTACAGTCCATGCTAAAAAGCCAGAAGATTTTGAACCCAGTGTTCAAAGAAAGCTGGAAGTATGGATTTGATCTGGTTTTAATTTTTTATAATATTATTATATTATTATTATTATTTCTCCCACATATCCAAGCATTTGAAGATACATGTTGTCTGAGAAACTATGAGTCCTATTACAGTTTACTAAGTTTCATCAGAAGTTCTTGCTACCAGATAACAAGTTTTCTTTTTTCTTCAGAATAGGGAATGCTGATAATAAAAATTAAAACAGTTTCTCCCCATCCCTTCTGTGTTTCAGTTCATCTTGCCCTCCCTTTTTTTCATACATGTGTTTTTGTGTTACTTTTCTCTGGAACCTGTTAACTAAGAGCAGACCCAGTACTGTATTTCAGGATGGGTCATTTCAAATATTGTTTGCAGTTTTGCCTCTAGCTTTCTTTTGCTGTTTTTATACTTTAAAGGGAAGGCCTTGGGGAAAACACACAATCTGCATTTTCTTTCTAGCACTGTTTTTCCATAATTCTCACATCTGCTTTCCACCACTTACTATATTACTGGCTACTTAGATCTAACAAAGCCCACTTTAAAATTTTGGAAATTAATAGTGAGACAGTAGCTGAAATTAAAGGCCAGATTTCCAGGACTTTTCATGTTTGACATCTTCAGCTTCTGAAAAGCCACAGTAAGATTCTCCTTTAGATTCAGATCCTGCAAGTTGGGGTTGAAACTGACCTTTCTTTATGTTGGATTTCACCTACTGTTTTACTTCTCAGCTGCTTTTGAATGTGAGTTCATCTTTACTATTCTAAATAATCTGGTATTATAGAATTTTTTCCAGTATTCTTAGCAATGTGTTGAACAGCACGTATTCGTGTGGATCCCTACTGGTTCACTGTAGAAACTGGCTATTCATTTTTTCCTTTTGATTTTTGTTTACTCTTCGAAGTCCATGTTAAAGCAGTCCATTGATTAATCTGTAGATGTGCTTCAGCAAATGCAGCTTCTACAAACTCTTCAGTTACTCTTAGTCTCTAGTCAACCCAGCGACTTGAATTCTGTTACTCAATGAGAGTTGTTGTCCATTGGTCTTCCAACTTGGTGTCCCATTTTCCTTCATCTTATAGCAACATCCCCCTTTCAGACCTCAGACTTTCATCTATTTGAGTCAAATATTCTTCTGGTGTAGTGGAAAAGATGAACTGATTAGGCTCCATCTGCTTCATGCTTCTACAGGCCAATTTGCTTTGTGGAGATCCATCTCACAAATTGACTTCTGGAATCCAGAAAGATAATACAAGTTTGTTATTGTTGCTTTTGAGTTCTCATATTTAAACTGGCTTCCCTTTAAGGTCTATTCCTCCTACATTCCTTTCCACTGTACTCAGCGTGGATTTTCTGCTTTGGGTCTGCAAAACTGGTTCTGTTCTGTTGTACTGACAGAACTTGACATTTGATACCTAACATTTGACACTTGATGATTCTAAATTCTCTTAGCATTGCTTCTTCACTGAATTTTTGCTTTAAAATCAACTGGTCCTATGCCTGTAACCCCCAGAAGGAGTAGGGAATGACTATGCTGCTGTTGCAGGAGGGTGAACTCCAGGAGAAATATTTGCAATGCATCTTCTGCTGCCTTCTGAATCTGAAGGAAGAGTAATCGATTTACTCAAAGAGATACTTTTCTGCACATGCAACCCCAGGTACCTTCCTGGAGCAAAAGCTTTAAATGTGTTTATTTAAGCTGAGAAGACAGTCTCACTATTCATCTGTCTAAAGTGTAGTATTCTTTAATAGCAATAATGATAAGCCTTTGTTAATAACGTTTATCTGCCTGTAAACAGATTTGCCTGTTTATTGTGTTTGATGCATTCATGGGACTGGAGTCTCAGACTTCTGTAGCCATGGTGATGCTCTTGTCCCAGCACAAAACTGCAGAGCTGTTTTCCATCTTCTTGTGCTGTTTCAAAATGAAATGACATGCAGGCATACCAGTCTGAGATAGATTTATGTGTGCTGAGACAGTGATTCAAATATGCCCCCTCTCATTTGAGTACAGATGAAAAGAGAAACGACAGCATGCTCATGAGTAGAAAAGTCTCATTCAAGTTGGCCAGACTTTGGGCACGTGACTTAAGCTTAGGGCAAGGAGCCATGAACTCCTGAATTCTAAATCAGTTGTGTCACTGACTTTCTGTGTGAGCTCTCATAAATCTTCATGGCTAATATTTCCCATCCTGAGTATATACATCCATATTTAGGTCCCCAATGATTTGCAGACATGCTGAAGACCCACAGTTTCCATTTATTTTTGAGGTAAGATACACCTTCTCAGATACAGTAATCTATTATTTTTTTTGTTGGCACATATTTGTAATTTGATTGTTGAAATGGAGCTTTATAGTTGGAAAAAAATATCACAGCATTTTTATTCAGTTTCTTTTTATTTTATCTGAACATTTGTTTTTCCTTCATGAAAACACAGAAAATTACAGAGAAATATTTCTTTTCAGACAGCAGAGGTGAAGAAACCATGAAATACTATGAAATACAACTTTTGAAGTGACTATTGATAGGAGTGGAGTACACAATTAATACACCGAAGTAGAAGTGCAGGATTCTTTCTTATAGTCTGTAAAGCCTAGAAATCAACACAGCTCACTCTGAAGAAAGTATCTTAAGTAA
Source organism: Oreortyx pictus (assembly GCA_036925125.1). NCBI lineage: Eukaryota > Metazoa > Chordata > Aves > Galliformes > Odontophoridae > Oreortyx > Oreortyx pictus. The sequence continues at coordinate 22,797,736 of JAUPFR010000001.1, forward strand.
GCTTTAGTTACTTGACTATCTGTGAGTATCTAGACTCCTGTCTTCATTTAGACTGTGGCTGTCAGCTGGAGCATCAACAGATGTAGACCTCTACTCTGCCCTGGTGAGGCCTCAGCTGGAGTACTGCGTCCAGTTCTGGGCTCTTCAGTATAAAAAAGACAGGGATCTCTTGGAAAGAGTCCAGCAGAGGGCCACAAAGATGGTGAAGGGGCTGGAATCTCCCCTATGAAGAAAGGCTAAGCAAAATGCATCTCTTTAGCCTTGAGAAAAGAAGACTGAGAGGGGACCTGATCCAGGTTTATGAATATCTGAGGTGTGGGGGACAAAGTGGCAAGGCCAGACTCTTTTCAGCAGTGCGTGGAAACAGGACAAGGGGAACAGCCAGAAACTGAAGCATAGGAAGTTCTGCATGAATGTGCGCAAGGAATTCTTTACAGTGAGGTGACAGAGCACTGGCACAGGCTGCCCAGGGGGGTTGTGGAATCTTCTTCTCAGGAGATATTCAGGACCCACCTGGACACCTACCTGTGCGACCTGGTGTAGGGAACCTGCTTTGGCAGGGGGGTTGGACCCAATGATCTCTAGAGGTCCCTTCCAACCCCTACAAATTCTGTAATTTTGTGAATTATTTTCTCTGTCTCAAACTGATTCTTTCTCCAAGAGCTCTTGTGCCTCAGTTTTGAGATGCTCAGCCAGACACCTTCTAAACCGCCCTGATTTTTAGAATATTTTGACTTACACATTAAGCATTTTTGTTGGATCTCAGACTTGATGGCTGAAGAAGATTTGTAAAATATATCATTACAAATTATTTGTTATTTCTATGAAGAAAATATAACAGCTATAATATAATCACAAGAGAAATATAGGGTTCTCCTTCAGGGATTCAAAAATGCATTATTTATTGAACTGCTTCTGTAATAAACAGTTGATGATACTTCTATGCAATCAGGCATGCTTAGACCATAAAAAAAAAAACAAGAAACTATTGCCACATAACCAATGTTTAGATCAAGTGCTTTGGCTGAGTTTTCTAAAATTCATGAGCAACACATTTGTTGGTCTTGCAATAGTCAGAATTTGGAAAACATATCTGCATATTTGGATTTTGATCACATGCAGATGTGAAAATGTGGCACATAAGTAGGTCTTTGGAAGAGCTATTTTTTATTTTTCATACATGATGCACTTGTTCTCTGTCTAGTTTGGTCTGATCCTCTTCTGCTTATTCCATGACAAATCAGAGCAACAACATATTAATGTGGATATTTACTGTAACTAAGAGAGTTAATTGTATGGATGCTTTCATTAGCATTACTGTAGTGGAGACTGAAGGATATAGATGGTGGAGCATAGTTTAGTAACTGGCTATCCTGTTAAGTAAGTCCATATATAAAGAATTTGAAAGAGGCTGCCCTCATTCCTATCACTTTATGTCTTTTGCTTTAGGTATGAAAATAGCATGTCTTGTATATTTTCTTCAGTCTTCACTTGGAGGCCTCCCATATTTCATTGGAAATTGGAGGTCTGGATTTAATTTTCACTGTGGGACAGAAATAGCAAGAAACCAAAAACCCAAGATCTTCAATCTGTTGTATATCATGGAAGTATTGAGGGCCATCAGTTTTCAGTGAATGTCATTTTAGATGGTACTTCTAAGCAATCAGGTATACTTGCTTAGATCATAAAAAATTGCAGTTTAGTTATCCCAAACATGCCTTGTCCCTTTTATTTATTTTTAATTTTCCTCTGAATACAATGATTGATATCTCTCGGTCAAAGGATAAGCAAAAAAGATAAGTCAACCAGACTGTGCTAATGATGGGCTTTACTTAACACAGAGCTCCTAACAGACATCAACATTCATCTGCTGAGTCTCATAAACACTTCATCAATCAGATGGATGTTGCCATAAAGCAAACACGGTACTGCTGTTTGCCTGTAATTAATTTTCATCTGTTTAATAAAATAGATAGCTCTTGGCTGCTTGTATGGCTTTGCTGGAACTTCTACATATTCTAGCTTTAAATTAAAATTATTATGAAACCCAATTAACAAGTTATCCTGCCTGCAATAACTGTTTCACTCGACCCACTAGAGGTCAGGGCTGTACTGCTAAGGTGGATGGTTAAAAAAAAATCAGCTAGCAAGAAATCTCACAAGATGTTTCCAGAAGTGAAAACTCTTTCAGAGGTTTCTGCATTTAAGAGATTTATAACATTATTTCATATTAACTGAATAATATAATCTCTCATATTTAATATGGGCAAAGTAGGCTCCTTCATTAGATCTACTGTTCATATGAGGTTACATAGGTTTATTTTGCAATGTCAGGATATTAATGATATGTTTTGTAACTTATATATCCCCAAAATTTCTGCCATTCAGAGAGACCTAGACAGTTTTGAGCAGTGAACCCTGGAGAACCTCATGAAGTTCAACAAATTCAAGTGCAAGCTCTTGTACCAGAGTCATGGCAACTCCCATCATCAGTACAAACTCGGGGATGAAAGTATAGAGCACAGCACTGCTGTTTTTGGAACCTGAGGGCACTGGTGGATGGAAAGCTGGACATGAACCAGCAATGCATCTTCACAGCCCAGAAAGCCAACCGTATCCTGGGCTGCACCTAAAGAAGCATGGCCAGCAGGCCAAGGGAGGTGATCCTACTTTTCTGTTCTGCACCGATGAGACCCCACCTGAACTACTGCATCCAGATGGGGAGTTCTTAGTACGCAAGAGATGGGGTCCAACTGGAACATATTCAGAGGAAGGCCACAAAAATAAACCAAGGAATGGGACACCTCCCCTACATAGTCAGCCTGGAAATGAGAAGTCTTCGAGGTGACCTGTGAGTGGTCTTTCATTACCTAAAGGGGGTCTGAAAGAAAGAAAGGGAACAGTCTCTTTAGCATACTGTTGCAATAGGGCAAGGGGAAATATTTTCTAACTAAACAAGGGGAGATTTAAATTAGATGCAAGAAAAATGATTTTTATGATAAGGGTGGTACTACTGTTACCCAATAGTTACCAAGAGCTGGGTTAACAATGCTGCAAAGAGGGAAGGACAACAATTTTTTTCTTCGCTGAGATAGGGTAATGTAATGGTCTCAGGCCATCCAGAGCTGATTTTCTGCAGAAAACTGCAGAGAAGTGGTCCTCTCTGTGATGAAGTACTTCACCCATTCCTGGTCATCCCAGTCACTGCATAATGTGACCTTAGGTGTTAGTCTTTCAGGCCCTAGATCTCCTTTTGCTAAGTGGTAATATGTAGCAGCCTTGGACCATCCTTGTTGCTATTGGCCTTGACAGGGAGGCCTGGGCCTCGACAACCATTTTGTTTTGGACACTGCCAACCCCTGAACCAGACATGGGATACTGGTGTTATGGATCCTATGCTGAGTAATGCTTCTGTTGGCCTCAACCAAGAGAGCAATCCTCACACAGCCTGAAAGAGCATAAGAGGCTGTCTAGCATGAACAGAAGTAACAAAAGCAGTAGGAGGTTTGAGAACACAAACATCTGAAGGCTTAAAGGAAGCAGCAAAAGGCAGCGTGTTAAGACACAGTACACTCAGTAACTGCCCATGAAAGAGCAGCTGCGGTGTGAAGCTGCTCGCAATGTAGGACAAACAAAGAGATAGGCCACACATAGGACACATTAGAAAGGTGTGTGTGCAACTTCTGTGCCAGGGTCTCTGCCACCTATTTTGTGTTTGACACAAGGCCAATACTGGTTAAGAAGATAGTGAGTTCATCATGCTATGCCAGCTTGCTGGAAAGGCAGAACAAGTGCTTTAGCATACTGATTTTACTAGAATAAACATATAAAAGTCCAAACTGAACAGAGCTAAGTAACCTGAGTAGCTAAGGATGTTTCCTGAATGCTGATTGGGAAATTGCATTTGCTCAGTTTTCAGACGTACTGAAAACAGTAAAACTGTCAATTACAATTCGTCCCACTTCCTGTGCAGCAGAAGTGCTGCCAATAAACTGTTTTGAAGGTAGCATCCCTGTAACAAAACAGAAGAAAGGGGAAAGGATTCTCTAGGAGCATGGCATATGGCTGACAGAATGAATAATACTAAATAGTATCATAGCTGAGATATTTTACAGATGATATAGTAAGAAAGATTATGACAGAAATTATGACAGAAAGAGACAGTCAAAACAACAGAAAGTGCTCACCCACATCCTAGGCTCAAGGTAGAAAACTCCAAAGGAGCAATCTCCAGAAGAACATCCTTCCCCAGTGCTGGTCAGCCCTTAAAATAGTGTCTAGGAGAAACGAAGTCAGACTCCACCCCTTTCAGTCACACAGGTGAATTGCCTTCACCTGTGCTCCCACGGCTGAATCAGTGCTCACCTCAGGTGATCAATCAGTGGTTCAGGCCGTGATTCAACTGTTCCCATACACTAGAAAAGCAGGAAGAGTATTTTTTGTCACTCAAGCAAGTACTGGAATTAAATACTCATCATCTATGTCTTTAGTAATTGCACTAACCACTCAGGTAATAGTGGGAAGAGGGATTCTTCATTCTCCTTTATAGAGATGTTTACCAGTCACCCATGCTGATGTACTCTGAACACGGCTTGTTAATTGAGCTCTTAAGGTAACAGGTCTGAAACTGGAGAAACAACTTATTTGGTTTACACATGAAATATGTTCTGAGCTTCTTAGAGCTGTCAGAATTGCATTTTTTTCTCAGATGGAGCATTCTAGGCATCAGATGAACTGTACAGAAAGCTGGTCTGCTGTACATTTTTGTCTCTCCAGAATGGAAAGATACTGAATGGTTATTTTGCTGGGCTTAATTTTCAATCAGCACTTCAAGAAAAACAGTTGGGACACATCTAAAAGACTCAGGCAATTAAGGAAAATCAACATTCAGTTATTTACTACTAATGTTAAGTGCTGTAAAATTAATCAATGATCAATGAAATAAATACCTGAAAGCAGGACCCTTTCTTTTGTTTTCTGAAGTTCAGAAAGAACAAGTATTTTATGATTCTCTTTGTGTCTCCCAGAATGATATTTTTTTCAGTATGCCTCTGTTTTAAGTCAATTTAAAACTTTTTTCAGAAAGATTAACATTGGTGTGCATTTTTTTTTTTTAAGAAATAATTCTGGAAAGATATCAGATTAAATATTGCTACACTGACATAGCATGGAAAAAAATCACCTGGTTAGAAAGCCAAGTATCCTTCTGATGTAACATTGTCTTATATATCAGACCTTAATTTTGATTGAAAATATTCTTTCCAGTCATTGGAAGCTTCTGCTTTTCAGCTTTATGAGCCTCAAGTGTGTCTATTAAGAAGAAAATTGATTCAAAGCCATTTTCGTTTTGTTACGTTCCAGCTAGAATACAATCACTGCATCTTCTTTTTGTGTAGATAATCCAGAAAGCTTTCTTGTGGGAATTTGCTTCCTGTTCAATTTGGCTTTTTGTTTTCTTTCTTTCATTTATTATTATCAGTTTACAGTATACTGTAAATGATAAAGAATCCAAAGTATTGTGCTGATTCTGAAATCAAGAGTGTTTGGCCATGTGTTTCTCACAGGAGTAAGGCCAACTAACGAGGCCAATTTGTTTCAATGTGGTAATGAAAAGATGGTTTGTAGTTTCCTTTTATGTTTTAAAACAAATTTCATATCAGTACTCACACACACTCTTCATGATTCTAAGGACTTTTTCACACTGAGTTCAGCTTAGTCTTGGAATGCTGTACGGCCAGGTAAGCTAACTGAAGAAATCAGACAAAGGACTGTGGCCCTGAAAGAAGGACTGTGCACCTTTCACTGACTTATTCTCCTCCATAATTTGAGGTCTCTTTTCTTTATTTGTAATCTATATGGAGCTCCAGACGTCTCATGCTATTTCTGTTTGAAAATCTTATGTATTTTCATGTATAATTTTTCTATTTGTACCTTCAAAATGGGAATCGTGTTTAGACTGTAGTCACTTAGATTTCTGTATCTCAAAAGAAGTTTCCACATACACATGATGTGTCTCAGGTGCCCATACAATAAATAGATGACTAATTAATAGTGAATGAGGTAGGATTCAATTGACTAAGTGCAGCTTGTAAGCCTTCAGGGATTTTTTAGCTGATCACTTCTAGATGCTTCTTTTAAAATGAGCTGGATCACGCTCTTGTTTGTATAGGCTTGGAGGATTTAGTTGTCTAAGCATATAACAAGGTCAAGTGTTGGGTTTTGCATCTGGACAAGAACAACCTCAGGTACCAGTATAGGTTGGGAACTGACCCGTTGAAGAGCTGCATAAGGGAGTCCTGTGGACAGCATGGGATGACCATGAGCCAGCTCTGTGACCCTTTGGCCAAGAAGGCCAATGGGGTGTGTTAGAAGGACTGTGGTTAGTAGGTCAAGAGAATTTCTCCTCTCCCTCTACTCTGCCCTGGTAAGACCGCATCTGGAATATTGTGTCCAGTTCTGGGCCCCTCTGTTCAAGAAGGACAGGAACTACTTAAGAGAGTCCAGTGCAGAGCCACAAAGATGATTAAAAGAGTGGAATATCTCCCTAATGAGGAAAGGCTGAGGGAGCTGGATCTCTTTCACTTGGAGGGGACTGAAGAGTGACCTCATTCATCTTTATGAATACATGAAAAGTGAGTGTCAGGAAGATGGAGCCAGGCTCTTCTCAGTGACCAATGACAGGACAATGCACGATGGGTGCAAGCTGGAACTTAGGAGGTTCAACATAAATTCTAAAAAGAACTTCTTCATGGTGAGGGTAATAGAACACTGGAACAGGTTGCCCAGAGAGGCTGTGGGGTCTCCTTCTCTGGAGACATTCATAACCTGCCTGGGTGCATTCCCATGTGACCTAGTGTAGGTGTTGCTACTTTGGCAGAGGGGTTGGACTAGATTACCTTTTGAGGTCCCTTCCAATCCCTGACATTCTGTGATTATGTTAATGGTAATATTCAGAAAGTATAAAGTTATTAAGTTTTTAGTTAGAAAGTTGAATTGTGTATTGTAAGCCTGTTCTTCTTTTCAAAATGCATTATGAATAGTGTAACATAATCTATCAAAAGTATCGCTCTGTGCTCTGTTCCATTTGTTTGTGAAGTGATTCTTATTTGCAATTCTGGGATCTTTCTAAACTAGTGTAATTAATGTCGTTGTTACTTTCTTTAAAGAAGGATTCTACCACCAATGCAATTTGTCTGATGGAATTATAAATACTGGATGTCTTTTCATTTGACTCTGTCATCTCACCATTTAAGCAACTTGAACAATTCTGATGTAGATGGCAACTAGACACTTCTGCAGACACTGTGAACAGTCTTAATAATAATACCTCACTCTTCTCCTCAGCAAAGAATATTCTGAATTTCTAGACAAAAAATCAGTTGTTGAAGCTGGTCCAGATGTGAGCTGGAGAAGTCTTTGGCACTGTTATTTCTGTCTGAAACCAATGCCTTTTACAATAAATAAGCTTTATGTCATTTCAGTCAGCTACCTCCTTCAAATGCAGAGTTTACTGTGGAATATATGAAAAAGTGTGCATTTTATGACAATAAATGAAGGAGAAAGTCACATAAGGAACTAATACAAATGCTTCAGTTGGTGCTTATCCAGATAGTAGGGCTGCCTTCCTGGGCTTCAGTGACTAGGCTTAGGTTTATGATTCTTGACAAATAAAAGCTATCTTTATAGTTTGTTTGTTTGTTTGTTTTAGTATAATTTTGCTGAAGATTTAGTTCACTGCTGATTAACCCATATCTGATAACACATAATGTCTCAGTGCTGAATTACTCACAGTCAAAGGTGTCAAAAGAAGATTGTTGACAGAACAAACAAGAAGTCTGAAGATACACTACTCTTACAGTAAAAGTTGTCTTGTGGCTAAGTCATAAGAAGTAAAGGTTTATTCACTAACTGTCCCACTACTGTCCCAATAGTCTCTGTTTAATTAGCTGTCCAAGTCTAGTGGGACAGGCTATCTGTGCTGTATACCACTAATTTTGCAATGTTTTACCATCCTACTTAGGAAATAAATTGGGTTTATCTGTAGGAGTGTGAAGGACCCATAACTTGTTACTGCAATTGTAAGGTTTCTCAGTGAATATTTCCAAGAAGAAAGAGATTTATACTGATTGCATGTATGACTGCAGTCCTAGAGAACCCTATGTATCTGTAATGGCTGTTCTGTGCTGCTGGACAAATTTTTTTCTTGGTCACTAAATGGTCAATACGGTGCTGCCCAGGCTGAGATCTTATGGATGAGTTTGTAGAAGTGCTAAGGTCTCATAGCTAGATGGAAGTCAAAAGGAGCTAATCTTTGAAGTGTCACTTAATGCTTAATACACGCAGGATTCAGATTTCAGTTACCATAAATAGCTGTGAAAAATTACCCAAAAAACATTTTGTTTTTGTTGGTTTCAGAGTGGTGTTGAATAGCCTACAATAACTATTGCATGAGAGTGAACACAGAGTAAACCAAACAATGAACAGCTGGACATTGACACAGAGGTCTGTGTGCACAGTAAGCAACAAAGAATTTGACAGAAAATGAATGGTGACATGATCTGGTAAATCAGAAATCATATTGTAGCTGAGTTCACATTCACTGCTATACTAACTGGAATATTTATCTCAAAGTATTGTTCTTGCAGCTATGGCTGAAGAAAGTCCACTGTCCATGCAGTAGCCAGACAGCATCATATAATGCCAGGTTTCTTTTGTGTGCAAAATGCACTTTTTTCACGGTATTTATCTGCAGAAGATTTAAAAATACTCCTTACTGTATTGTTCGGTGAATATTAGATTTGTTATTTCTGTATTTTCTTGAACTTTTGCTAATTTGGTACTCTATTAATTTTATACTTACAGTTAAGAAAAAATACTATGTAACTGAATGAGAAAAAAGTTGTTTAGCTAAACTTGGTACAAAAAATACAGGAATCTCCTTTAGAGAGTCCAGTGGAGGGCTACAAAAATGACAAAGGCCCTGAAACAACTCTCTTACGAGTAAAGGCTGATAGACCTGGGTCTGTTCAGCCTTGAAAAAAGATGACTCAGGGGGGATCTGATCAATGTCTATACATAACTAAGGAGCGGGAGGCAAAGGGACGAGGCTGGACTCTTCTCTGCAGTGTTTGGCAATAGGATGAGGGGAAATGGCCACAAACTGAAGCATAGGAAGTTCTGCACAAATGTGCATGGGAACTTCTTCACAGTGCAGTGATGGAGCACTGGCACAGGCTGCACAGAGAGGTGGTGGAGTCTCCTTCTCTGGAGACGTTCCAGACCCGTCCGGACGCCTACCTGTGCAGCCTGGGCTAGGGAGCTGCTTTGGCAGGGGGTTGGACTAGATGATCTCTGAAAGTACCTTCCAACCTCTAACCAGGTGGTTTTTTTTGCTTTTTTTTAAGGTGTTTTATTTTTAAATCTAAACAGTACTGAAATGACTACACTGAAATACTAGGTAAAAGAAATATGATTACTGCTGCTGGCTGATTATACATATACTATATAATTAAATTGAATCAAATGGTAATTGCTTTGGAGGTGTTCTAATTAAAAGAGAAAGCAATTGAAAATGTACCCAGTAAGAGAGAGTTGTTTCTTATTTCCAGAAGATAGTTTAGAAAAAAACAAAATCACTTTCCAATCAATCCCACTTTAAGAACAATACTGAGACTGTAAATGTGGAGAAAAATCTAAGTTAGCCAAGAACTTAAATGGAAAGCCCAAAAGTTAATGAAAGGAGGGGAGAGGCTTCAGTAAAAAGCAGATTATGTTGTTCTCTTGTTATGTATCTGATTTGCTGCTGATAAATTTTCCTTTCCTTGCCCACAGAAAACAGCACTGCAAATAATGTATGGCTTGTATAATAGATGCAGCAGATATGGTTTGGACAGATAAATTTTCCGACTGGAATTATCTTGCAAACCCAGCAAGACATGGATTAAATGCTTTAGGACTCCTTTATTCAACACTATTTTTCCCTTTGTTCCTTTTGGTCTTAGAATGACCAAATTTTTTTCCATACATTTTTTATTTTCCTTCTCCTTCTGCATGGATTTTAGAACATCTTCACTGGAAAAATGATACAATGACAGAAAAGAATGAAGAAATAAAATATGTCTGTACATGGAGGGAAACTTTTGAACTTTACTAGGTCAGTTGTATTCAATGCTAAAAAGAGGAATAGGCATTTCCAGTTATTAACCGTCATGCTTTCTGAAAGTCATTTGGTAGAGATATTGAGTAGAGAATGACTTTGCAAAGCTTAAAATTATACAAAAAGAGTTACAGTGAGCATTCCTCGTAAGTAAAACAGTTGAAAGATGTCCTGTGTAACTGTTAGAAATGGTGGTCTAAATATAAGCTCTTGTTCAGCTTGTCTCTGGCCTGATGATTGTGGGATCAAAGAAAATATTATAAAAAGAAGATCCCTTTATATTTAAGTTTTTCTTGCTGTTTTCTTTAAATTCATGGTCACAGCTGGAAAGAGGTTAGAAGGTTATATGAAGTTGTCTTCATAGCTGGAGTGGCAGTTCTTATGATCTTAGTTCTTACGATCTTAGGCGCCTACATTATTCTCATTTTTAGGGTATTTTATATGTTAGCACCTGCTTTAACTAATAGTACACTTCTAATACCATGCATAATTTCTTCTGAATCATATGAAACATCATTCTTCATTTTATATTTTCAGTGTGAGAGTAGGATGCATCTGAGCACACCCTTTGGCATATCTATCCCAGAGAGATGGGGAGAAGTCAACCCTGTCACTAAAGCCTCCGTGCCTGACTCACATTCGTCTGTGTATTGTGTGTTTCCTTCTGAATCACTGTGCAGCTTTCTCACTGTCTTTTCATCCTCTAGTGTTTTCATGTTTGAGGGGGAAGTTATTTTGGCTGCAGGCCAAAACTACATCACACATAGTTCTGTGTGCTGTGTATGATGAAGAAACATGATGTGAAAAACAAGGCAAAACAGACAAGGGATGATGACAAGAAAATTGTTTTTCAGAAACACAGGCCATTTCTGCACTTCAGTCACAGCAGCCCCATGCAACACTTCAGGTTTGGGGTGGAGTGGCTGGAAAGTTGCCCAGGACAAAAGGATCTGTTGGTCTTTGCTTGTTTGAATGTGAGCCAGCAGTGTATCCAGGTGGCTAAAGAGGCCAACAGCATCCTGGTTTGTCTAGGAAATAGCATAGCCAGCAAGAGCAGGGAGGAGATTGTACCCCTATACTCAGCTTTGGTGAGGCCATGCCTCAAGTACTGTGTTCAGTTTGGGGCCCTCACTACAAGAAAGACACTGAGGCCCTGGAGCATGTCCAGAGAAGAGCAATGAAGCTGTGAAGGGTCTGGAGCACAAGTCATTTGGGGAGTGGCTGAGGGAACTGGGATTATTCATTCTGGAGAAGAGGAGGCTCAGGGAAAACCTTGCTACTCTACAACTCCCTGAAGGGAGGTTGTAGAGAGGTGGAGGTCAGTCTCTTCTCCCAGGTAACAGCAATAAGATGAGAGCAGATGGCTTTAAGCTGCACCAGGCTGGATATCAGAAAAAAATTGTTTTCTGAAAGAGTGGTGATGCATTGGAACAGGCTGTCCAGTGAGGTTGTGGAATCACCATCCCTGGGTATTTAAGAAATATGTAGATGAGACACTGAGGGACATGGTTTAGTGATCAAGACTGATAGTAAGTACTAAGTGGGCTAGATGATCTTAAAGGGTGTTTCCAATCTCAATGATTCCATGATTCTAAAAATTTGAACTAATCTTGTTATTGGCAGGGCTGCTGGCATCAAGTGGAAGAAAATCTGCAGTTTGTCATTTGGACATAAGGATCCCTTGCTCATTTTGTTGATTTACAGGGTATAAAATGAGCTGCTATGCCTGAACTTGCAGTTTTCCAACCCCTGTATCTCTAGGACTGCTTGCAACAAACCTGCCAACCAAACAACTAATTAATACTAATATATATTATTAAATAGTATGCAGACTAATAATTAATATAGTATATAAACTAATAATTAAAACATGATTTAAATAGTAGATTTAAAACTAGGGCCTGGTTTTCTGTTGGTGAGTGCGAGCTTAGTCTCTTTATGCACGTGTCACTGATTTATTTATACAATATATACTCTTTTCATATCTGGTCTTTCCACTTCAGTACCTGAGTTCTCCTTTTTTTCAATTCTTGTGAAAGTTTCAGTACATCGGTGGGCTTTGTATTTTTAGCAAAGTGTTTGAAAACTGGAGCTTGTTTTAATACATACAATCTACCTGAAGGCATTTTTCTCTTTGCCGTGTTTCTTCAGATTTTGTATTTGAATTTCAGTCTGAGTCTATCAGGTTTTAGTTCTGTAAGCGTCTGCATCCCTAAGAGTAGGAAATCAGGGAAGGGAGGCAAGAGACCTGCATGGATGAGCAAGGAGCTCATGGATAAGGTCAAAGGGAAGAAGAAGCCTTATGAAATGTGGAAAAAAGTCTTGTCCTCCTGGGAGGAGTATAGGAGTGTTGTCAGGGCCTGCAGTGAAGAGATGAGGAAGGCTGAAGCTCACCAGGAGCTGAAGCTGGCATAGGAGATAAAGGATAATAGGGAGGGTTTTTTATGTTAACAGTAAAAGGAAGACTAGGGATAATGTGGGTCCCCTGCTGAATGAGGGAGGTGTCCTGGAAACAGGAGATGCAGCATAAGGTATAAGCAGAGGCTGCAAAACAAGTCACTGTGTTACAGATTTCTTGCATGTAAATTGATAAGTTTCTTTGATGAGCACGAATCAAGAGACATTCTTTGTTGCTATATAGATTGTGTAGCAGTGAAGTATCTGTGTGAGCCCTGGGTTTCCTGCTGCTTCACATAACAGAAATAGTACAACCATGGTTGATGTTGAGACTGGTGTTTCAATACCACAGTATCACACCCCCAGACGTTTTTTTCCAGATTATATTCAAGGCAGCTTGTTTTCATCCATCTATTATTTTCTCCAGGTAACAAGACACACTGATAATGGATGAGCCTGTAACATTTAAACAAGAGACAAAGATATGCATATAATTTCCATTTTTTTACCCTTTGGCATTTCAGAGACTTGCTGTGATCATCCTCTCCCTAGTCGCTGCATAAAGGAAATAACAAGTACTGGGCCTTCTGGGCCTGTCTGTGAAAGTTATGGGATGTTGGTGGTTCAGCTCTGCAGGCATTTCTGGGACTGATGATTGTAGAAGAGGAATCTGATTGCACCCATAGGAATGATCTTTCTGAACATTGTTACCATGGATTGCTTGACATGAATCAGGGCCCAATATAGTAACATCCTGATTCCTGATATACATCTTCCCCACTCACAGCTGAGGGCACATGGTCAGATTAGCTCAAATCAGTACATTTTTGAGTACGTAGAAGACAATTAGATGCTTCTCTGCTCAATGGTATGAAAAAAAGATCAATCCTAAAAGGACTCTATCATCTTTGATTGTTCATCAAAGATGACAGATAAACCACGCTGTAGAAATATCTAATTTTTCACCACCTAGTGTTTCTATATAGAGGACTGAAGTTAAGTGAGGTGGATACCATGTGTCTTTGATGTTCACATTTATTAAAAAATCAACACTCAATAAAGTAAGCTAGAGTTGACATCATATTGACATACTGATATCAAAGTCCATAGTGACAGAGGCTGACATGGCTGAATATTGAGATGAATCAGTGATTTGAGTATTCAAGAAGATATTCCATAGCTTCTTCAGTTCTCTTCACTTCTGTGAATGCAGAGGTTTATATTTCTTGCAGAGAAGTGGTAAAAATTCTGGTAGGATTATTTTAAGCTCTGTTTTTGCCTTCTATTTGAACAGAAATGAACTTTGGAACCTGGAGATGCTTACTGGTTTCCTATGTTCCCTGCATTAGATTGAGTGTGCATATATTTCTCTAGAGTTTCTGGATGTACAACAGTCAGTAGTTAACTGCTTTCAGCAGTAGGATGGCAGGCTGCTGCTATAAACCCTACTATGTGTAACACTGAAAGCAAAGGATGAGAAGTAGTCTGAATATTCACAGTCTGCTTCTCAACTGAGTCATAGCCCTAGCTGTTCCAGCATTAGCTATGTTGCTTTAATCTGCTCTGTGGAACTATGCAGCTGTTTCTTATGACTGGTTCCAAGTAATTCTTTTATAGTATTTGATTTTTTATGCAACAGAAGTTTTGTTATGGAAGAAGCTTAGCAATATTCATTGGCACTGTCGTCCCTTTTCTGTGTTTACTAGAATGAAGTCATTGACATATGGAAACATTTAGATGAGTGTATCAGTCAAGCTAACTGAAAGAAACTGACAGATGTCCAATGAATTAAATACATAAATCTTAAATGCAAGTGTACCTGTAGATGCTGATGTGATTAGAGCAATGAATAGATGAAGAATGACCATATAAAAAATGAATGGAATCTGTTCTTACACCTTCTAAGAGAGTTTTTGTGACATATAAATACAGTGTATAACTGCTTTAGTATAATTGATAATTTGTACAGTCTTTGTTATTCTTATGCTATGTGTTAAGATATTTTTCTATGCCAAAATATCTGACGAAAATAAGTAAATAAATAAATAAACTACAATTTTACCTTTCCTTTGTGTGTGCATTTTTATCACTGGGACTATGTGCAGGTACTCAAAACTTGTTAGCTACTGAAGATTGAAGGGTTTTGCCACTGGCTGGAGCATAGCAGGACTGATCAGATTTAAAATGAAACACATTTAATTACAGCAGAGGGGATTAATCTCTGCCTAGCAGACAACCTAGTATGAACTAATTACTTCCTCTATGATCGATGAAGAGAAGTGGTGGAGATCATGGTGGAATCCTACTTTAAGCTAACATGCTCTTTGTCTGTTGCTGAAGGTTGTGTCCCCTTCATGCCTCATTCATTCCATTGCTCCTTCTGTGTCTCTTCAAGATGCCACTGTAGTGAACAGGGTTAGGGTCCAGAATACTCTTTGTCTCCATAGAGGTACACAGAAGTATGAGGGAATGTGAAAAGAACCCTTTTGGTGTCAGTTCAGGTTCCAGTTGCATGAAAGCACCTGCTCAGCCACAGTTAACAACGGATGTAGGGAATTATAATGCCTATGGCAGGAACTTATACTGCTAATGTACTTATTTACCTAGGGGGATAAAGTTAAATGAGATGAATCCTCATCATAGTGTACTGAAGACTTACAGTCAACAAAAACAAAAAAATGAAACAATGAAAAAACAATGAAACTCGTTTTTCAGTATCCACGTGGCAGTCTGGTGTGATAGTGTGTTCATTCTTCATCCTTACAACAACCCTATGAAATATGAAACAATAAAAGATGAAAAAAGAGGTACAGACACTCATAAATATTGTTGACATAAATACTTGCTTTCACAGAGTCACAGCATGGTTGAGGATAGAAAGGATGTCTAGAGAGCATCTTGTCCAGCCCTGCCCCAGCAGGAACACCCAGAGCAGGGTGCCCAGGGTCATGTCCAGGTGGCTTTTGAAGATCCTCTAGGAGGAGACTCTACAATCTCTGGGCAGCCTGTGCCTCTGCACAGAAATGCTTCTGGTGTTCAGAGGGAACCTCCTTTGCTCCAGTTTGTGCACATGACCTCTGGTGCTTGCACTGGGCACCACTGACAGAGCCGGGCTCTGGCCTCTTGGCACCCTCCTTTCAGATATTTATATACATGGGTAGGATCCCCCAGAGCCTCCTCTTCTCCAGGCTAAACAGTTCCAACTTCCTTCGTCTTTCCTCAGAAAAGAGGTACCTAAATCCCTTTGTCATCTTGATGGTCCTACATGGGACTCATTCAAGTATTTCCAGATCTTTCTTGGGTGCCCAGAACTGGATGTAGCAGTTTAGGCATGGCCTCACCAATTCTGAGCAGAGAGGAAGGATCACCTTCCTTGTCTTACTGGAAATACTGCTTAATGAAGCCCTGCGTATCATTGGCTTTCCTAGCAGCAAGGACACACTGGTAGTTCCTGTTTAAATCTTTGTCCACCAGGATCCTCAGTTCCTTTCCTGAAGAGCTGCTTTCCAGCAGGATGGCCCTGTCATGTCCTAGTGCCTGGTGTTGTTCCTCCCTGGGTGTACAATTTCAAACATTTTCTTGTTGAACAACAATATATTATCTTTTTCCAATAGTTTGTAAAAATTTCTTTTAAGCTGTTGTAACCAGTGCAGTTCCCTGCTGAGACACACTCCTATCTCTACTGCATCAAGTTTTCACACACAGCTCTTGTTTAGTATGTTATTTGTATAGTATAGAGGAAAATGCAGTATGATCTTGAGCAGAACAGCATAGTTACAGAATGCATAATGGTTTGAAACAGCAGACATCATTTCCTTATAGTATTCATCATTCTAAACAGAGCAGAACTTAAATTACCACCAACTAATTCATGAGGACACCATATGCTCTAGGAGGATGCTCTGCTACGAAGTTGAGATGTCAGTCTAAAAATCTGGGTTAAAAATGTTGCCTCTAACCACTGACACACTCCAGCTGTGTCTGCAGGAAAACCATCTTCCCTCCCATTGCTTGTCAGTCTGTTCTACTTTGAGCCTCAGTTCATAAAGAAAGGAACAGAAAGCAAAATGGGTAATGAGGTTGCCCCCTCACACCCACTCTGAAGTGGGGACAGCTGAACTTGTTATTTAGCAGCTGTTGAAGTGGCAAAATTTGCAGTCTTAAAGTAAAGCATCACTAGCTATGATCTGCCTGAAATACCACAGCCTTTACTGGAGCAGCTCAGAGGGAGATTTGTGAGTTTAGCACTGGTTTTTTCCCTCTGCTGGAGACAAGTTAGGCTTCTGGGGTGGAAGTTTTGACAGCAGTCTTGTTTCCTGTCATGTCCCTTCTGGAATCACAGTGCTTAAGACCTAATTCAGCTCTTCAGAGCTGGATTTTTCTCTCATAATGTGTATTAATGTATCATCTACCATAAGAGGCCCTTCATGTTGCCTGGGACTTTCACTATGATAATATGAATATAATAACAAGCTAGTAAACATCTGTACATGATTACAGAAAGGCACTACGTAACAGGGTTATCATTAAGAGGTTCCAATAGTCTATTTTCAGAACAAGCTAAAGTGTAGGGCTTGGGAGTGTCCCTGCTTTGTGGAACTGACTCACTTATGAGTACTTTCACCAGCAAAACTTGGGTTGATTGTATGCCCTAAGGATAGGATGTCTTCCAAATGCTCAACTTCCGTCTCTTTGTGGTAACCAACAGGATGACCTTTAGATACTGTTTTTTGACCCAGTTTTGGTTGTATCTAGAAGACCCACTGGGAGGTGCTAACCTACTTCTGTGGGAAAAGTGATGTTACAGCTGCAAAGAATATAATCAATATACAGGAATCATGCAGCAGCAGCTAAATACTGAGTAACCGATCTGTATAATACAAGAACTTTAATTGATATGCTTCCTTTTCTAGTTTGCATTTATCATGCAAAGTATGTACATATGCTGTAATGTATTGTTTCATTTTTCTGACACACTAATGGTCTGTGTTTGTTTGAAAGATTTATGTTTATTCACTGAACAGAGAGGAAAATACTAGTTTTATATAAACTTAAGGGACATTTGCAGCAAGTAATTGTTCTCAAATTTAGACTAATTCCAGGCTAAGTAAGTTATAATTAAGAAGTTGTTGTGTCTCATAGATTGAATTTACTGTGGTAGACAAATGTGAAGTATACTACAAAATATTTACCAGTGGGGAATAATGAGGTTTGATGGCTTTCTAGACCATTCCAAAGTTATGTGACTCATCCTCATTATGTACTATTTTTTCTTGCATGATTTCTTTTGCATTGTATAACCTTGAAAATGATTCCAGCTAGTGAAAGCATACGTCTGCATTCTTAAAATACTTATCTGCCTAGGTATTAAAAATAAAATAAAATTATGATTTCCCCATGATTTAAATTATTCTAAAAAACTTTGCTTACTTGTGGTCTGATTGCAAGACTAAGAGGTGGTGAGGTGGGGGAGGAGTGTGGGAGTAAATTTTTTATACAAGAATTGGTCATTGTAAGTTAAATGTCAGAGTAAGTGTGGATGCCAGTTCTTATGAGCAGAAAACCACATTTTCCGGTAAAACATGAAATTCTTACTAAGAAATTTGATTCCTAATTATGGAGTTATTGCCTGTCTCCTTTAGTATTACACAAACTACATCGGGGCTTGGCCAGACAATAGCAGTGTATCCAGCATGAACCTTTTACTGAGGCATCAGGGCTACCGCTTTGCTTAAGGCATTTAAAACACTATTAAGAGAGCTGTCTGTAAAGCCTTATAAAAATACAGAGTGAATCTGTAATAATAAATCTTAATACTCTTTATCTTAAAGTAAAAATTTAATTTTTACTAATTCAAATAAGCATGTAAGTTTTCAACAGTTTATTGCATGAGTAATTGAAATTAGGGGATATGAAGAACAAATCTGGGTGCTCAAATTTTGATAAGTATACAGACACTTTTCACTTCTTTGAAAATGAAGCCACATATGTAAGTCTCTACGTATGGATTTAAGTATCAAGTCTTGAAATAAGCAGAAAATTTGATGTCCTTTCTCACACTTTAAGCATAGGAATTTGTCTCCGTTGTCCCTGCTGTATTTTCTGTGGAAAGCCCTACTGTTATTATGATGGACCTCCCTCCCTGTTTGTTCTCATAGCCATATGCATTGTGTATGTTTTTCAAATGGAAAGAGCACGCCTTGCTGTACTCACCACGTATCGATACGACAGCTATTTCCACCTCAGCGTACTCTGTCTCATTTACACATAAAATTCTTTCTAGGTCACTACTTCCTTTTCTGGATCCAGGGAAGTTATAAAACGTAAACTCAGTCCAGTGGTCAGCTTTACAGCAGAAAATCTCCAAAGCCAAATCTAGGCAAGCTTTCTGTTATTTCAGATTTCCAGGAGCTGTACATTCTCTAACTCTAATCTGAAATATGTGGTCTGTAGCTTCTTTAATTATAGTTGCTTCAGAATTAAGGCAAGAATTCATGAAGAAAGTTCTCACTTTCCTTAGCCATAAAAGAATTCTTAAAGGAAAAAACAGAGTAAAAGCAGAGAAGCTATAAAATAAAAATGACAAAGATATTTGAAAACCTGGTGCTTATCTACAGGCATTGACTTAGAATGGTGGTGAGTGATGCCGGGAATGAGTACAAAACAAATTCATTACCTGCTCATGAATCTTTAAAGTCCACGTTTTAAGTTAATGTGCTGCCGATAACTTATTATCTTTTCTTTCTAGACATCCAAGCTCATGAGCATGGAATATTTTCAAGTTATCTTTCTCTTTGTTCCCATCTTTGCTTCCCCAGTTCTCTTTTTAAACTTCTGTGCTGTTAAGAATAATGGAAACTTGCTGTCAAAAAAGACAGGGAACCTCCTCTCAACTTTTCATGGAGTACTGTGGAATTTGGAGCTTAGGGCACCGAGATGACATATTTCACTTTGAAAGTAGTCCTTTCTTATAATGTGATAAACAGTATCTCCTTAAAGTGATTCTTGAGAGAAGATTTAGAATATTTAGGTCCTGTTTTGCATCTGCTATATTCTGCTGGAATTACAGATGTGTCATTAGAAAAGAAAGACAACTTTCCTTGTCTTACATAGGATTTTTATACTATCTTGGGACTACTCACTTTAATAAGATTCCACATCAAGAGGAAAGGCCTTGAATTTATAATGATTTAGCTACTTCAGCAAGAGGCTTTCCTTGAACTGTGTATAAAACTCCTTCAAAATCTCTTTCAACTAGTAAGATTTGCCTGCCAAAAGATTAAAAAGTGACAGGACTGTGAATCACCTAAAACCACAATGGAAACCTGTCTTAGTTATGTAATTTCTAGCTATCTGACAATCTTTATAACATACTTTGTTCTTCAACAGTTTTACAGGGTAGCTGGCCGAGCACCATGTTCATATCCATCTAATATTTGTTGATATTTTAGCTCATTGTCTGTTTGTCTCATGGAAATGATTCTATCTATGTGGAATGCAACAGATAAATTTTCCTAATGATGAGCAGGGGCCTGGTATTCATACTAATCTGCCAGGTCTATCTGAAGCTTTTCGACAATCCTAACTATGAGGTATCCTGCTGCAAGAAGTGTTCTTTTAAAGACTTATCCTCCAAGTAGTGAAGGAGTCCCACTGCTCCAGCATTTGGTCTTGCATTTGTGGTGTTCACTGTTACTTATCTATTTATCTTACCCAGTAGTCATCTTCCCTATTTCAATGTTTTCATTCCTGTCAGGGAGCAGGAGTTGGGCTGCTCTGCAAAAGGTGACCCTGGAGCAGAGAGAATGAGCCCCATCCCATGGTATCCAAGTGAGAGGAACAGAACAAGTTTGGGAATAGTAACCAGGTATACAATGGCTCTGAATGCCAGACAAGTCCATGGTGATATACCTGAGCTGAGGCCAAGCTGGGAAGGCAAATGAGCAGATCAGGGATGAGGTCACGATGATACAAGGCCACGACATCTCTCCAGTGCCATGTGGGCAAGGACTGTGAGCTGTGAGCCCAAATGCAGCTCCCAAGCATAGGGAGGGGCCCCTGACAAGGATATTCTCAACTTTCTCTCACAGCTCTGAACCGAAGATTACAGCCACACTGTGCTAGAGCTGTCCATGAACACCTGCAGCAAAAGCACTGCATGAGGAAAAGTACAGAGTGTACTTGGGCACTCAGGAGCTTGAAGCTGAGCAAGAACAAGCCAGGGATGGATGGAAGGCCAAGAATGCTAAAAAATTCACAGTGACTCTTTGACACAGTTTTTTTTTTTTTTTTTTTTTCTGTTTTTGCTTGGAAGATATCTAGGCTTTGTTGGTCAAGTCAGTCTGTAGTCTAAAAATAGCTTTGCCTTCTCTTGTCATGGTAAGGTAGGTCATCCTATGAACCGTAACAGGAAAAATTACAGAAAAGAAGACGCCCAACTCACCACACAACCTCCTTCCATGTGATTATAGAGAGCAACAAGGTCTCCCTCCTCCAGTCAGAACAATCCCCATTCCCGCAGGCACTCCAGATCCTTCACAGCTGTTTTTCCCTTCACTGAACGTTCTCCAGGGCCTCGATATCTTTCTTGCAGTGAGGGGCCCAAAACTAAGCACAGTACTTGAGGTGTGGCCTCAGCAGAATGAGTACAAGAGGATGATCATCTGCTGGCTGTGCTATTTCTGATACAAGCCAGGATGTTGGACTTTTTGGCCACCTGGGCACAATGCTGGCTCATGTTTAGCTGAGTGTTGACCAACACCCCAGGTCCTTTTCTGCATGGCTTGCCAGCCACAATTTCTCTCTCTCTCTCTCTCTTTTTTTTTTTTTTAATAGGCAGTAGCTGCAAGACAAACAGAAGGAGGTCACTTTTTATATAATGAACAGGTAAAACATGAAATGCCTGAAATGAGAGAAGTCTAAGTTAGACATAGTAAAAAAAATAGTTCAACTAGCTTGTGGAGGATAAATCCTCAGATAACAAGTAAAATTCATAATCAAAATATGACTTCTGTCTCAGGTAAACTCTAAGCCATTGTTGATAAGCAGCTGGGTAGCTATGCCAGGGGAAAAAAAAATCTCTCTCTGCATCAGACATATTTTTTACATGGTGTGGTAATGTTCAAGCAGTTTGAATGTTAAGGCACTTAATCATGATTTTATTGTATTTTTTATTCACTACAGCAATGGTACTTATCTGGGCAAGAGTCTTTTTAGCTTTTAGGATGTCTGAAATAATAAAGTTTACTGCTGCTTGTCTCCTCAGTTATAGAGGGGCCAAGATCAAACTTGTCCTTCAGACAAACCCTGGCTTCCTATGGCGTTTGTCATTGGTTTCAAGAGCTCATTGAAACACTCAGTGATTCAGGCCAGGGATAGCTAAAAGCTGTCCTAAATCTCTAGGTTGATGATTTGCTTCTTTGCACAGTGCAACACTCGTGAACTTTTCCTGGCAGTCTGAAGATTTGGAAAGAAGTCACTGAGGAACTAAGGATCATTACAGATCTCAGTATATTTTGTTCTTTCAAATGAGCTTTTTCTAAGATAAACACGTCACCATATATTTTAAAGAATAACCTAATACAACATGAAAATAAACAACTTCCTAAGAAAATTCAAATGTCAAACTCAGTAAAACCCAAATTCAAATAGGACAGAACTGATCTGTTTCTGGCTCTGCTTTTTTCTGCTCCTGGAGAACTGATGAGAAAAATACAAAACAGTGCGTGGCCCTTTCTGTCCAAGTGAAAGGAGCTCAGATTGCACTGCAATAATCACACAGAAGAACAAGAATAAAACAGGACAGATGCCATGTTTTATGCCAAAACAAGTCATTACATTGTGTTCAATCAGTGAAACATTGATAACTCTTATTTTCCTTCCTTCCCTTCTAAGGAAGAATAAGCAGAGAGATTTGGCAGTCCACTGTAGACCCAAAACGCAAAAGCAGTAGTTCTCTGTGTCGTTTATCTTATACTTATGGTCTGCCTTTACATTCTTACATTGTTGCTCATGAGTATGTATCTCAAGTTTCCATTTTGCTCTTTTAAAATCTGTTTTACTCTTCTACTTTTGTTTGTAGAAGGAATTATCTTATTGCTATTAGGGTAGATAGTCAACTAAAATGATCTAATGTATATGCATAAATATGCTAAAAAAAAGAATAAATCTGCATAATATCAGCTTCCTATGAGGATATATTATCCTTAAACTTGTAGCTCTCCAGCACTGAGCCCTAAATATCGCTTGGAGGGAGAAATGGTGTCTGTAGAGGCTCAAGAACGAGTCATAGAAGTCTAATGTTTCTTATTGCTCCATAATTTCTAGCTTAACCATTGGAACCTGAATTAATCCAGCCTGGCTGACTGTTTCATAGTTTTTTTTTCCATCTGTGCTAGGAAAAACAGCAACAACAAAAAGACGACCCAAACCTAAAACATGTACATATTCAGTACATGTTCAGCATGCTTGGTGTAGTAAGTGTTTAACCATGTGATGCTGTTTTACAGCAGACTTTCAGAGAGGATAGTCACATTTTTAGATAAGTAAATTCTCAGCTGGAGTTCATGTGACACCTTGTATCCTACTGACTCCCGGATTATTTGCAACAGAAACTGTTTATGCTGAAATATTAAACAGTATTTCTGTATCTTCTCTTCTTCATCGCCATCTCTCAAGTTCTGTGGTCCTGACAGTGACTTTCATTGCATGCATTCCTATGATGGAGATCTCACCTCAAAACCACAGATCAAATTCTAAAGTCTGGAAGCAGATGTGTATCTACCACCCATATAAGTTGTCTTTTGTTCTTGTTTCCTCCAATTTTTATGCTGCTGTGTTGTCATCATGATATCTCTCCTGCTTCTGGTGCATTAGAAAGAACTACTAGTTCTGTGCAGAAGGTGGAAAATGTCAGCTTGTCTCCAGCTTCAGCCTGTGCCCACAGCCACTATGTTTGACCCAGTTTGAGTAAATATGATCTGAATTCCCATGAACTTGGGGATGTGAGATGTGGGAATTCACACCATAACTCTTATGTTCCCTGGATGAAGCTAATGAAATGACATAGATTATCTGGGGCTCCAAGTGAACCTTGTTGGAAAATGTTGCTCGCTCAGACTGTCTTTCATTGACCCACCAAATGAACAGGGGGGCCAGTTTTGCATCTAAATATCAAACACACTTGCCATGAGTTTTTGGATTTAGCATTGTGCTTTCTGTTGGTACTTCGGTCACATTTCATTGATGGCGTTTACTCTTTGGCAACTAGTACAAATTTTGTGGTAAAATGTTGATGAGATGTAACTTTGACACATTTTACCTGAAAAATTCTGCTATTTGCTCCTGTGTATGTAATCTGGGTAAAAAGCATTTCTTAAAAAAAAGTATTAAAAATTAAGCCCACAGTCTAAATTTTATATATTCTTGAATTCTATGTCATGCTGGAAAAAGCTGAGATACAGTTTAATAAAGCAAGCAGCACCCTTCCCTAAATATCTGCAGCAGAACTTGTTGAGATTGTCATTTCAAGCTTTTGTTAAAAAGTAGAGGTTGCTCTGAAAGTAATGCCTGCTGTTTATTTCCATGGAGAGTACAACAGATACAAAAAGCACAACAGCACCACTTGGTAGAGCGAATTCTCAGCTGCAAAACATATATATATATATTTGTCATGGTCACCACCATTAACTATGCATTCTTGCCAGCAACAAGCAAGAACCTGCATGTTGTGCTTGTAAAATTATTCACCAGTAGAGATGGCCCACTGTTTCACAGCTGCTATGATGGGGTCTTTGCGTCTGACCCAAACAGGTAGATGTCAGAAGGCACCAAACCCAAACTATGCATATAGTCCAGCCAAGATCAGCAGTGTGCTCAACTGTCAGCCTCATGTTCATTTAATAGGTGCTGACAAACTTTGCATGTGGTGTTCTTTCTGCACCTCTTCGAGCATTTGTGGGGTGCCAACTTCACAATATTCCAGTGTTGCCACCATCTTTTCCAAGTCATTAATGCCAGTATTCAGCTGTGTACACCCTGGTCATAATTTGCTGACTCATGTGGATGAGCTGATCATGACACTCTTCATTTCATGGTGTGACAACTGTGCATGTCTGCCAGAATGTGAACTGTCTTTCACTGTCACTCACAGCCCTCACATGTGTACTTTGCTAGTGCATCATGTACTCCCAAGGCATAGATCATCATCAGCAAGGACTGAACTGAAGACTAGTGCTTAACTCAAGCAGAAGTCTCGGCTAAATGTCTGTAACTTCACTATGTACTCTGCCCCAGAACCTACCATGCTCTGATTTATAGCACTGGTCTGATCTGACCCGATCTTGTGCAGGTAACAGAGAGCTAAGACAAGTTTGTGGATTCTTTGCACTTATGGAGTAGCAGAAATCACCTAGGGCTGTGAATTCAGCCCTAGTTATGCACATTACTCTGTAAAAAATGATAAGGCTGTCTTGGTCCAGATTAGAGAAACAAGTTTGAATTTTACCTAACATAGATGCTATGTTTTACATATCTTACTGCGCTTTAGCTGGGCATTGATACATTGCAGTTTTGACTGGAAGTGAGTGCAAGTGATGCTGGCTGCTTTGGGCTGCTGAATAGAAAAGAATAAAAGTGTATGCATTGGACATATGAGCACATAAATCATGGTAAATTATGGGTTAAATATTTTATTGATGAGTATTTTTCAGGGGACCCAATGTCAAGCAACAGAAGTCCTTAGATTAGGGGAGGTCTATTTCACACTCTTTTCCATCATGTCTTCTGCATGAAACATCCGTTTTGCAAAATTTTTAACTAGTTTTCAAAAGGAAAACAGGATGACATTTGACCTTGCTCCATTTATGATGCAGCTTTGAGTGCCTTAGTTTAGGTAACTAGCACAGTGTCAGAGACCTTGGGTCATCCATACCTCCTTGTTGTATCTATCAGCCCTATGTCTTCAGTGCTGTAAGTAATAAAAAATGACAGTAGATACCAGGGAACTAAATCAGCTTGGCTTGCTTTTTACCAGCATCTCATTAATCTGGTTTGGCCAGATCAGCACTCCCCAGAGTCCTAGCCTCTCTTTCAGTCATATAACTTCAGCTAATGGGGGGTGGCAAGACTCCTATCCAGGGAATTCAGGTTTCTTCTAGAAAATAACAAGGCAGGTGGGAGAAAACGGGGTGTAGGTGGGTGCATACTCATCTGGATGAGAGGACTGCATGTAGACACGTGGGCTTGAGAACTGGGGTGAGTACCTGTCTGTGGGGATTGGGCCTGGTCTAGACTATGTCTAGACATGATCTAACAAGAAGTACTAGTTTTTGGCTAGTGGAAGACAGCTTGAAATCTACCTAGGTGTGGCAGGAAGGATGCTGAATCAATAGCTCACATCCAGCTGTGTCCTTAGATACGGGAATTTTATGGCTGTGTGGGTGATCTTGCCACTGCTGGGTGCTGATAGCTTAAAACAGGATTTGTAGATGTGAAAAGAGCTCTCATAATTTATAACTGATGAATTTGGTACGAAAAGTATAGTTCTTGATAAAAAAAGGTGGTTTTTATATTGTCCAAGAAATTATGTTAATGCCTACACAAGAATTTTGCTATTCACAAAAGAAAAAAAAAATTGAAAAAAAAAAAAAAGCTTGCCTCTCATATTCCCTAACCTACCACTTCCTGGTCATATTCAAGCTTCAGATGATATAACTGAATTTCTTTACACACACAGTCTGTCTGACAGAGACAATTGTCTTTTGTTTCAGTTCAGCTTATCACACCAAAGCAAACCACTGCAAGAAACTTCATCATTAAAAAATGAGCTGAAGCCTTATGAAGGAAGAATATATATATACTTTATGAGAGACATCAGTTTGTCTATTGGGAAACTTGTGATGATTTTGAGCTAAAGAGAAAGAATAGAGGAAGATACTTAATAATGTCTATTCCTCAGTACTCATTTTTTATCACTATTGTTTTTAATTGCATAATGATCTATGTTGGGATCTCACTACCATTACACAGTGGATGCTCCAAAAGTAATGCCTCCTATTTATTTCCATATAAACTAAAACAAAGACAAAAATAACACTATTTGATAGAGCACATCCTCAGATACAAAACACTACTTTTTAGTATAGTCACCACCATTGGTTATGTTTTGCCAGCGATGAACAACATGCTGTGCTCAGAAAAATCTGCATGGCTGTCAAGAATGTGGCTTGTTTTTCACATTGCTGTTGCTGAAATGTAACTCTTCTCTAAACCTTGTGCAAATTTCTGGTACTTGGTAACAAAAATTGACATGTAAGTTCTTAGCTTTCAGGAAATTGTAGTTTTTTCATTTGTCAACGGTCCACCGGGCTGGATCGGCCTGGCTCCACGACGATTGGCGTGGGGGACCCGCAGACCCACGCCCCAGGAAAGGGGAAGGGGGAAAGGGAAAAGGAAAAAGGGAGATGGGCCCAGAAACAAAACAGCGGCAACAATCTGAGGAGGAAAGCTAATTTACTAAATAAGATATCAGAAAGCAAAATAACACAATATAATACAATATAATTGGAATTGAAGCTAATAAATCAAAGAAAATGAACAAGAGAGAGTGTCCGATAAACCGAAGGCCTTACGCTAACGCTGAAGGCGATACGGCAGCGAGCACCCACTGCTGAGTCGATCCCGATGGAAAGAGAGTGTCCCGTGACCGCAGAGGGTTTTTATCTTTTCCCTCTGAGCGGAAAATACATAAAAATGCAAAGCATCGCAAAGTCTTCTGGGGAATGTAGTTCTTCTCTTCTGAGACAGGTATACCCGGAAATATCAATGATCTGTGGAGTTGGAGTATTAACTCTTTAACTCTTAATGCACTACATGTTGTAATGATGTGGAATACCAATACCAAAAATCATAAAACCATGACATTCCACCCCTTATTCCACATCATTACATCATGCTTGATACATATAGAAGAACAATGATTAACATGCATTATATACACACACACACATAACATATATATAGATGTATATACATGGAATTACTGACTGCACTCCCCCAACATCAAATTCCCTTGTGGTACACACTGAACATCCCCATTCTTCTGCATCACCCACCAAGTGGACCCAGGTCCCTGAGCAAAGACAGTTCCACAGAGAGGTTTGCCCTTTCCAGAAGCTGGAAGGACCCAAACCGCTTTCCCCAACATGTTCTTTACATGCACTACAGGGACTTTATCTCCCTCTACAGTAGGTAGAGAGCTGGATTGGGCAGGACCATCGCGATTGATGGATCCTCGGGTGTTGACCAACCAGGTGGCTTCTGCCAAATGCTTCTCCCAATGCTTAAATGTTCCGCCACCCATTGCTTTCAACATGGTTTTTAACAGCCCATTGTATCTCTCAATCTTACCAGAAGCTGGTGCGTGATAGGGGATATGATAAATCCATTCAGTGCCATGATCTTTGGCCCAATTATTTACAAGAGAATTTTTGAAATGAGTCCCATTATCTGACTCAATTCTCTCTGGAGTGCCATGTCGCCATAGGACTTGTTTCTCGAGACCTAGAATGGTGTTTCGGGCGGTAGCATGGGGTACTGCATATGTTTCAAGCCACCCAGTGATTGCTTCCACCATGGTAAGCACGTAATGCTTGCTATTGCGAGATCGTGGCAAGGTGATATAATCAACCTGCCACGCCTCCCCATATTTATATTTTTGCCATCGCCCTTTCACTTTGCTTCGCTTAATAGCAAAGCCAGCTCGCAGGAGGATCTGGATTATTCTCTCTCCTTTCTCGAAAACTTCCCCTGCTGTATTGCCCCACACAATGATGTCATCAATGTATTGTAAGTGCTCAGGAGCACCACCCTGTTCCAATGCAGTTTGGATCAACCCATGACAAATGGTTGGGCTGTGCTTCCACCCCTGGGGCAAACGGTTCCAGGACATCATTGCAGTATTATATTCAAATCTATGGTGATTTTTAATTTAACACCATTGGTGAGTAAATCTGGGTGGGCTGTGGGAAAACTACTGGAAGGTAAATATACTGGGAATTTCTCTTTTAAAAATACATGCCTCTTTACTTAAACATGCATGCAGAAAATCATTTGATCCTACTAAGAAATTTCTTCTCAGTGACCTTCAGTCCCGAGGACTGGGCCAGTGAATAAAAGGCTTGAGCCTTTTCTGGATGAAGAATGCCAGGTCATTGCATTTCCCACTTTCATCTGCAGAAGGTAAGAGATGTGACCACCAAATCTTCCATCTCCCAGGTGGAAGAGAAATAGGTTGGATCCAAAGTGGATGTAGATATCAATTTCAGTGAAGACATAGAAGGGGAACAGGATATCCCTCTAGAGTTCATGAGATGTTACTTCTTTCCACCGACACTCAAACATAATCTTGTGCTAGTTTTAGGAGATCTGATTCATTTCCCAGAAGATGCCACTGATGATAAAGAGAACTGAAAGTGTTAAATGGACAACAAATTTTTGTGCTGTGAATTACACCCAAGATTAATAAAGGCCTTTACAGGAAACATTTTTCACAAAGCTGTCTTTAACAAAGTTTATGCAGATCATAAATAGTAGACTTATACAATTCTTCCCAGTTCCACCTCAATTAATAAACTCCTCATGTTTCATAGAATCACAGAATCACCGAGGTTGGAAAAGACCTCTAAGATCATCCAGTCCAACTGTCCACTTATCACAAATATTTTCCACTATACCATGTCCCTCAGTACAACTTCTAAACATTTCTCAGACACCTCCTGGAACTGTGATTCCACCACCTCCCTTGGCAGCCCGGTCCAGTGTCTGACCAGTCTCAGTGGGCTGCCAAGGGTCTTCTCTGAGAGAGTGGTCACCTTCAGTTGTCTCCTTAGACTTACTATGGAACATTGAGCCCATCCTACAGTCTGGTAGCTAATAGAGAGATACTTATTTCAACCAGTTTTAGGTAAATCTATCTTTCCTTTGTTTGTTTCTTTCTGTTTTATTTGGCTGTCATTTAACACAGGCTGTTTTCAGATCAGTACAGATATTCCTAGGCAGGATTTAATTGGTAGAAAAAAGAGGAAATATTTCCTTTAGTAATTTTTGATCACAGAACCTCTTTTTGTTGTTGTTATAGCAGCAACTAAAATACTTTGGATGTATTCTCAAATAGACCACTTGCTGTGTGACTGTTTCATAGCATTTGTAAATAATTTTCTCCCCAAAAGTTACGCACCATCTGTAGGAGTTCTCATTACAGCACTCACTTCACGACTGCACAGGGAAAACACAGCCTCTCCAGGGGACTGTTTCATTATACTTCCCATCCTTGTATTTATCTCTGCCCATTCCAGGAGTGCATTTTCAGATGTGGGTCTGAAATCCCTCACCACCTTGTCCAAGAAGACAGCAGAGGCTTGGCTCTGGGGAAACCACAAGCTGTCTTGGCCACCAGCCTGTTGTATAACCACTTCTACTATAGGAACTTGTTTATGGGTGGTACCACAGTTCATCAGAGAAACCTGTCTCTTTCTCACTGGACTACAGACTGCCATGAATATAGGGCTAAATGGCTGCTTTTTGCTTCAGTTCACCACTACTCAGAGGCTTTGAAAAGATTGCTCATTAAAATTAGAATCATTAGAAAATCTGAACACTTGGAAGCCATTGAAATGAGTTCTTTTTGTGTTTTCATATTTATTTATTTATTTATTTATTTGGGGAGAGAGGGCTTTTGGCAGGCTACGGAGTTTTTCTCTGTGAAACCTCATCTGTTCCCACAGCATCTAATCCAAGAACCGTGGAAAGAAAATGGAAAAAGTGACTATGGTTTTGTCAGTCTTTACTCTGAGCTGGGAGTACATAAACAGTGTTAGAAGCTCAGTCCAAGATGAAGCCTTACCCCATGTGTGGGTCCAAGCACAGCCATGCAGCCCCATGTCTTGTGGTGGCCATTCCACCTGAAGGTGAGAATAGCAGCACACAGTCCTGTGTTACATAACTGTGGCCAAGGAGTAAAGCAATCGGCCTGTTTAGGGGTAAGGAGAGCGGGCAACACTTCCAAAGAAGTGCTGTAAGGATGAACAGTGTATGGCTGGGAGCTGCATATGGAGCAGGACTGTGAGCATCACTGATAGCACTCTACAGGGCTAAGATAAAGAGACTCTTAGCCACCGAGGTGGCCAGTTTTCAAACAAAAATTTTTATCCTCTCCTACTTTTTCAAAAGCAGATAATTGAAGTCGACTCAGATGCTTTACAAAGCCAACATTTCTATTTTCACTAGTTGCTTCCTGCAAAGAAGAAGGCTGGAGAGAGCTTTGCAAGATCAACCTTGCTGAATCTGTCTCTCTAAGAATCTCTTCTCACAGATATTTATGAACACCTTGACTTTGTATTTGCACCTCAGAGACTTTCTTTGACATTTGCTTTTTAAAATCACGATTTTGTGGGAATACAAGGTCTCAAGGAAAGCTTGGGGCAATATTTCCTTTTGCAACAATGGCAAAACCCTTGGAAGGTTAAAATGGGTCCTATTTCATTTTCTCATCATGCAAATCTCAAATTCAGCAAGAACTTTCTAGGATACCCAGAGGGAGCAGTTATTATTCTACACTTGTACTTAAGCTGACCTTCCACACTTGCCAAATGCATAGTTTGATGGTACTTTCTGCTTACTGCAGTACTGATATATATTTCTGGGAGCACAGTCTTTTGTGGAGTGACCTGAGGTGTCTGATTCTGTGTGTCATATTGAACAATGAACAGTCAACTTTCCATCATCATTCATTGGGGCTGGGGTTGGATGCTGGAGTGAGAAGTAGTTGGTGCTATTCTTTTATACACACGTATAATATGATTTAATTTATACATTCATATATGAGGGCTGCTCTAAAAGTAATGCCTCCCATTTTATTATGTTAGTCCACAAATTCAAAGGTGAATGTTGGTGACCTGGCAGTAGAAGTTGAACCTTCCTACCAATATTCTGTTACATTTTGTTGCCATGTGGCAGATGGCATCAGAGGATGAGTCTGATATAAAGGTGTCTGACATGAAAGTTGACTATGAAACAAAAGGTTGGAATTCAACTTCCCCATATGGAAAAAATGGCACCCACTGACTTTCATTGCCACTTTCTGAAGATTTATGTAGACAAAAGAGTGGATGTGTGCACGGTGAGGCAGTGGGTGGAATATTTCAGAGACAGTGGGTCACCTTCACTGGTGCCAATTTTTATGAGCCCAACATGCAGGCTCTTGTTCGTTGCTGGTGAAAATACATAGCTAATGGTTGTGTCTATGTTGAAAAATAGTGTCTT
Source organism: Oreortyx pictus (assembly GCA_036925125.1). Taxonomy (NCBI): domain Eukaryota; kingdom Metazoa; phylum Chordata; class Aves; order Galliformes; family Odontophoridae; genus Oreortyx; species Oreortyx pictus. The sequence goes on from JAUPFR010000001.1 coordinate 22,829,609, forward strand.
GCAGCTGAGAATTTTTTCTATTAAATAGTGTTATTGTGCTCTTTGAATCTGTTTTAGACTCCATGGAAACAAATAGAAGGCATTACTTTTGGATTGACCTAGGTATTTTTATATGCTAATCTTCTCAGTATTGCAGATTTTAAAATGTAAGCTGAGAGTCTTTCTAGTTCTTATTATCTAAGTTTCCATCAGTTACATGAGATCTCTGAAAGACATCTGTAATTGCAGTAGCACATTTTCTGTTGGCATCAAAGAGCTGTTCAAGAGTTGTTCTTTCTGCACTCCAATGACACTCACTTTCACTACAAAAAATTATTTGATGATGGATTAGTACTTTCTCTCTTAACTCTTTACCAGGCTTACTGATGATGTTGATGTAAGTTAACCTGCTGACTCATGTTCTGGAGCTAATTAATTTTCATCCGGAGACGGGTCTGGACAACCCATCAGGACCTAAATTTATGGAGAAGTTCTTAGTTTAGATGATAGTAGGATTAGCTGGTGGAAAAAAATTTGGCAGACATCAAGAGATTAGGCATGTTTGTATTGGGGGAACATTATATTAGTTTTGGATAAGTACCTGAACTTCAGAATGTAGTTCAGCATGTCTTACTGGAGTGAGCAAAACCCTTCTCCGAATGGGTTATCCGACAAATTTTTACTGGATAGGTGGATCAGCAGTCTGATTTTATATGGTAATCCCTTTCTTTTTACTTCTTAAACATCAAACCAGAGCAGTTAAGTTATCTTTATTTTGGCATTGATTAATGCACTTCTTGATGCATACTCCATTGTTTTACAAAGGATACGTTTAATACCTTGGAAGTTTTAATGGTAAGTGCCGAGGCATACAGATTAACACGCATAAGATTTTGAGCATCTGTTCAGATGGAAGAAAAACCACCTTCTTTGGCCTTGGTGCACTCCTGCTGGGGGAGAACGCAGTCTAGACAAGGATTTGACATATCAGAATCTGCAGGATGCTGGGCAATGACAGGGAGGGGAGGACTCTGAAACTCACACCTGATTACCTTGGAGAACACATCTGGAAGCACAATGCAGTTTTTCCACAGGTGAGCTCTCATACTCCCTGTCTGTGTTTGCAGTGCCTTGGTTAGGGGACATATTTTCAAAAGTTTTTCATATTGCAGCATTACAGTTACTGAGTTGGTACTGAAAACAATTAAAAACTGGCAAAGAATAGCACAGACCTCAGAGTAAGGATCCTTCTTAATGGGTTTTATCTATAAGGATCCTTCAGTTATCAGGGGAGGCTTAATAAAGAAAGAAGCAGGCAGTGCTGTAGAAATCAAAGTATTTTCTGACCTCATTGCTGCTGTCAATACTATAGCAGTGCTGCTTGCTTGTGTCGGTGGGTGAGAGAAATTTATATTGCTGAATACTGCAGCAGGATGGTAAACTACAAAAATGCTCTGTATGGAGTGAGAAAGAATTCATTTTCTTTCCTAACTTGATTTTTCAAAATGCTGTGAAGGATTTTGCTTGATGCAGTAACTATTCACATATATAATAGCTTATTGTTATCCCTTTTTTCTTCTTTATGTCTTGCTAATTATGAGTCCGCATATGAAGGAACGAGGTTTTGGCATAACTACACTGCACCAAGTGACTTGAGTGCTGAAAGTGGAGAAAGTGTAGACATTTTCCTCATTTTTAACAACACTGCCATCAATGGATGTTGTAAATCACTTGGCCATTATGCTCATTTTCCTTTGGCCTTCTGGTGTTGTCCCTCCTGCAGACTGGAACATTGCTGTGAAGCACAGTGTGTTTCTGGGAAAGCCGTGCTGGCATTTTCAGCCTGAGCTCCTCAGGAGGATAGAGCCCAAGCATGTACAGAGAGGACTAATGCTTCCCTTGCTGGAAAATTGTCTGTACTCTCTGTGATCGAAGGAGCTTAAGTTACTAATGACTGCATCTTTCAGGCTTCCAGGCTCTTATTCCTCTGGGAAATAGAAACTTAGTTTTGATTTTTTTGCTTATTGAAAATATTCTACCTATTGTTTGATCAGTTTGTTTTTCCAAAAGAAAAGATAAATATATGAGTATATATACATATATATTGGCAACCAGACACCCTAATGTTATAGAAATTGTTTTCCAAGAGCATTATGTGGAACAACTGAAAAAAAGCAGCTCTCTAAGGCAACATTGACCTTCAAGTGGTGACCATATGACTAAATTTTAAACATAAACCCAGCCCACAATGTTGGATTCAAATCCCAGTTCAGAGTCTTAGGTAAGGAGATGGGTCATTAGCACAGAAGCTTAGTTTTCCATAACTGCTAGTTTGCAAATGAGCTTTGGTTTGGGCCCATTTCCTTAGCACAGACGTGGCCCTGTGTATATGATTCTGGCAGACTGCTGCTCTGCAGTGTGCTTTGGTTTCCATCAGATCTTGGGAAGCTCTTCTGAGCACCTGTGAAGTTCAGTCCTGTCCATGCTGAGCAGGGCTGCAGACATAGCTCTGCTGGGTCCTTCCCTCCAAGTCCTTATGTGAGACACAGACTGAGCTCTTGCAGACTGAGTTATAACAACTGGTGTCGCTCTGCATCGTGGACACTCTGACTGGAGCCTCCAGGGTCAGCTGATGGATTGAGAAACCCTGGGAGGCATGATGTCTTCAGGAACCACAAGGAATGGCATGGTACAGGGTAAGTCACAGGATGTTATTTTTCCAGGAGGCCTCTGGAAAATACTTGCAAGCACCAGAGATAATAGTGGGAATGCTTTATTTATCTGTGAGATAAGACGAGCTGCTTGTTAGTTCAGTATCCAGATGTCAGCAGAGCCAGCATCCAAGAAAGATATATGCACGGTCAGACTGATAGTTTTGAGCAAAGCCTGAATTTCAGAAAGTTACTCCTCCTTCCAGATTTTTCGTTAGATTGTAAGCCCAAGGCAAGAATAATTTATGTCTTTAAATTTTAGCTTTTCAAGAAGAACCTTCTATGTTCTAGTTGTCTATACAAATGCCTAATTCTGCTTTTATTGCTGACCACTGCTTGAGTGTATGCTGCTTGAGTGTATGTCATAGAAATGACCCACACAGCTTAATGAAATGCCATATAAAAGGCCCCTGTGTAAAGTATGTTGCTTTTCAGTTTCTGTACATATGCTTTCCAACATCATTAACATTCTACAGCCATGCAATCTGGGAGAAGTAACTACAGGAAAAGCATGTGCACTCCAAAAATGTGCATTATGGGTTTTTGTAACAGCTACAGGGAGAAGAAAGAAAAATACAGAGCCAAATGGTCCTTTTAACTAATTCATAATCTGTGGACTTAGAGAAATCTTTGGTTTTGTTTTCATTCTGTTTGTTTTTGTTTTGTCATCTTGATGATTTTGGCTAAGAAAAGATGTATTCATTTTTAATATAAACAAAGTCGTTACAGGTTTTGAACCTCAGAGATTTTGGAAATCACTGGAAAGCTGGCTTTCCTGTGGAGTACATATTGGCCATGGCTCATGTGCTTATATATCCCATACTTGGCTCCTGTCTCTGTTCCCTTGGGCTCACACTGTGTGTGTGACTGTGTGCTAGGAGTGCTCACATAAGCTGCCACAAAATTACCTGCTCAGTTTAACAAGAGGCACTGGCACAGACTGCCCAAAGAAGCTGTGCATGCCCCATCCCTGGAGTTGTTCAAGGCCAGGTTGGATGGGATCCTTGGAAGACTGAGCTGGTGAGTGGTAGTCCACAGAAGGGAGACTGGAACTGGAAAATCTTTAGGGTCCCTTCCAACCTAAGACATTTTACGATTATGTGATTCTGAGATCTTCACAGGAGCTTTCTTCAGTCAGCAAAGCATTCAGTTCACATGCAGGAGCCTACTCAAGGTTTCTGCACTCAACAAAGCCTTTCTTCTTTGACTCTTGTAGATTCTGGAAGTGCTTTGTATAGACTGAGTGGTTTTTCATAATGGGAGAAAATTCACTTAAAAGTTTTACAAGATCTTACTAAAACTGCAGATTAAGATTAATCAGTAGAACAATGTAATCAGAAAGTGAAAATCTTCTTGAGTTAAGGACATAAATCTAACAAAGTAGACTGAAGTAATACAGTATACAATACAGACACATTGTCTAGTACTTTAAATGCCATGAAAATCTTGGAAAATCTCTCTTAAATTTTCTGTCCTATTTTGAACGTGTGTGATTAATTTATTTTAAGGAAACCTCTCTGATCTAGACCAGCTGGATGTGTGATCCACCATATGTTATCAAGAGAAAAGCAGGAATGTGCTTAAAGGAATCCGGCAAAAGATTTCAAGTACTCTTGCAGGTTTGAGTACCACCCAACTATGGTACAAATACACCTAATGTAGGATGTTGCCACATAGAAACTCAAAAGCTCTTTGAAGGTTTATTATAATTGGTTTTTTTTTTTTTTTTTTTTTTTTTTTAATGAACCAGCATATCCAAGCTACCTGAGCAGTGCAGAAGCTTAAGCTGTAATTATGCTGTTTAATGTTGTGCCTTTCATCTGTTTAACCTAAAGAATTTCTTCTTCTTCTTACAGCTCCTCCTAAGCATTTGAACTGTATTCTGTCTGTACAGCTTTAGCTGCCTGTTCAGTTGCCTGTGAGAGCTGGTCAGCATTTAAGCAGCGCTTCTTCCAAGCTCAGGTTCAGTGTATCCCTATGAGTAAGAAATTAGGGGAGGGTGGCAGGAGACCAGCAAGGAGTTCATACATAAACTCAAAGGGAAGATGAAGGTCCATGAAATGTAGAAAAAGGTCTGACCACTTGAGAAGAGTATAGAAATGTTGTCAGGGCCTTCAGGGATGCAATGAGGAAGGCTAAAGCCAATCTGGAATTGGATCTGGCAAAGGAGATAAAGGATAAGAATTTTTGAAAGTATGTCAGCAGTAAAAGAAAGACTAGGGAGAATGGAAAGCTCCCCTTTGGTGAGGCAGGAGATGGTCCAAGAGCATCTATGCAGCATCAGTGTATGTAAATCCATGGGCCCCATGGGATGCATCCATGTGTGCTGAGGGATTTGTCAGAAGTGATTACTGAACCACACTCTATCATCTTTGAGAGGTCCTGGAGAATGGGAGAGGTGTCTGAAGACTGGAGGTCTAGCCAATGTCACTCCAATCTTCAAAAAGGGCAAGAAGGAGGATCTGGGAAACTACAGGCCAGCCAGTCTCACCTCCTTCCCTGAAAAGGTGATAGAACAGCTTGTCTTAGTTCCAGGCAATTGGAAGATAAGAAGGTAATAAGGAGTAGTCAGCATGGGTTCACCAGGGGGAGGTCATGCTCAACCAATCTGGTATCCTTCTATGATGTCATTACTGTCTGGGTAGATGAGGAGAGAGCAGTGGATGTAGTTTAACTTGACTTCAGCAAGACATTTGACAGGGATCTCCTTGAAAGAGTCCAGTGGAGGGTCACAAAGATGATAAAGGGCATTGAGCATGTCTCTTATGAGGAAAGGCTGAGAGACATGGGTCTGTTCAGCCTTGAATAAAGATGAATCAGAGGGGATCTGATCAATATCTATAAATATCTAATGTGCAGGTGGCAAAGGGACGAGGCTGGACTCTTCTCAGCAGTGTGTGTTGATAAGATGAGGGGAAATGGTCACATACTGAAGCATAGGAAGTTCCACACAGTGTGCGTGAGAAGCTCTTCACTGTAAGAGTGATGGAGCACTGGAACAGGCTGTGCAGAGATGTTGTGGAGTCTCTTTCTCCGGAGATATTCAAGACCCACCTGGACACCTACCTGTGCAACCTGGTTTAGGGAGCCTGCTTTGTCAAGGGCTTGGACTAGGTAATCTCTGAAGGTACCTTGCAGCCCCTACAATTCTGTGATTCTGCCTAATGCTGTGAAACAAGAATAAGGAAAGGCACATCAATGCTGTCAAAATTCAGATCTCGTCTACAGCAGCAGAGTGAATGTGAAATTAGTTCAGTGAGTTTAAGCTAAAGCCCTGGCAGGACATAGAATGGGGTTAGAATGGCAGATTGGAAATATGGTGCATTTCTACCTCAAGCTTCACTAATTGAAAGTATAAAGTAAGTGATCCCGTCAACTATTCTGAAAAGAAAATAGCAAATATTTATTTTGTTATGAAGAGTTTTTTGAACTCATGTTTTTCAAATGTGTATTTCAAGTCATTATGCTGCTTATATTATGTCTTCATAAAATATATTGCTTATTATTTCTTCTGTCAATGTTATACTAAATAGGACTCATAGTACTTGCTCCAGTACTGTGAAAATACAGATAAGTCACTATATGTAGTGGGCTATTTTTCTTCCACCCTCCAGCAGAATTCTCTGTCCATGCCTCAGCAGCACTACTTGTTCCTCTAGTACATCTCCATCTTTTTGAAATCAGCATCTATTCCATGGCTTTACTTATAAATCTATTTTATTTGTTGCTGGTGTTTAAAAGTATCCAATATTTCTGGTAGCTGTAAAAGGAATTTTAAAATATTTTTGTTCCACCCTATGTAATGAAAGAAAGATAATTTATGATTTAGTTTTCTGGCTGCCTTCTATAGATGCCATTGGATAACTTCTGAAAATCTGAAGGATGGTGAAGGTTGGTGTAGAGCCATGGAGCCTTAGTTAATATAGCAAAGAAGAAATGGAAAAGCTGTAATTCCTGCAGATCTTGTACAAAAAGAGAAGTAAAGAGGAAAGCTGCAATAGCCACTTTAATGACCTGATAAGGCAAATATGAAATTAATATGTGGACTGACCTAACTAACAATGAGAAGTGGAGCTAAATATCTGCTGGCACACACAATTGTGACTATTTCTGTGCAATTGGAGACGTGTAGGGAGAGCTAGTGTAACTGATTGTTTGATTGGAACAGCTTGAAAGGCCACCCATCAAAGTATTTATATATACATCCTGTATTTTCCCTAGTCTCATAATTTTTCTTGTCAATTCAAAACCAGTAATAGATGGATCTCTTAATTATTACTTTCACTGATATTTTTGGGAATTTCCTTCATTTCTGTTTGACTTTAACTCTTGACAGAGCTACTACCAGCTCTACCCACCACAGGTAGACATACAGTTCTGCCATCTTATTTATGGAATACTGAAATTATTAAAAAAGCCCCACAAACATCCCAGACTTGTAATTGAAGCCTATTTAGAGCTTCCCCCCTTTGAAATCAAAGCTGGAACTAGATTCAGCTTTTCTCTATCTTCTTTCCACTTAGGGCAGCAAGAGCACACATAATTCTTCAAAATCTTAAGCAGAGGAGTATGTAGTTCACACTCATCTGCTGGAAGACCTTGCAACTCTTACTGGGGTATGTGTCCAAGTTTCTTATCAGTGCAAAGGAGAGCTGGAGGAAGATCAGGAAGAGAAGTATCTGTTTCTCTCCTTCTTTGGGGTTAGGCCTGACTAGAGAGCTGTGGAGCCTACTAACACTTCCAAATATTTCATGTAGATGTATTATAGTTAAAGTACAATGCTTCACTCTTTTTTGAGTATGAAGACTGGGTCCAGAATAGGCTGGGACAAAGGATCCTTGAGCTGAAGGAGGAAAGCTGTTACTGAGAGGAAAAAGTTAACATACGTCATAGGATTTGGACACTTGTTATCCTGTTCACCCAACTAATGTGTAATCTGACTGCTACTCTCAATATTGCCCTAATAATATTTAGAATTAAAATCTGTTATTTTCCTGGATCGTGATGTCTTTTCACTGGTCTTATCTGTAAGACTGTTAACGTTCAACTCAATTCAAGTTTATCAATATTTCTAATTTTCCTGTTTTCTTGGATCCCAGGAGATTGACTGTACAAATACGGACAAATAACCAAAAGGTGAAAATGGAAGGAGAAAAGTAAAACAAAAGCCCCAAACAGCCTGGATCAAATTCACACAACAGTCAGTGGTGAAGCTTGGGTTACAACAGCATTCAGCTCTTTTGAACCTCAGTGCACTGTCCCAGTGTTTAGCTCACAGGTGTTATTTTCTCAAATTCAAACACTTAGATACCAAGCTTTGAAATACGGAATAAAAGAGTAGTATAAAGAATGGTCATGTATAGGATTGTATTTCTATTTTTTTCTTCATAATTATTTATTATTATTTTCTATTTTTCTGAATCAGATCTTTTTTTCCAAGCTGTTTGTGGTTACAGGAGTAAATTATGAAAAACAAGTAAGGATTTTGAAGAGTTTTTGGGCACATTATATTCACTGGATTTATTGAGCTGGACCCTGTGCAATTTATGTAACCATGTGGGCTGGTTGCATAAGTTAGTCATCCTTTGGAGAGTACAGATTTTTCAGGAACAGTCTTATTCACTGATAAAACATATTAGCCGCATAGATAGCTAATGATACCATGTTCTGTGAACGATGTATTATAAAATACATTGAAGTTGCTGATTTTTAAAGCCCCATTTGTACAGGAGGGCAGAATAAAAGGAAATTTCATTTAGTCAGTTTCTATTTTCTCCTGTAAGACTTGAGGTTTCAAGAATTATAGGAGAAAATAGACTTATAAGACCTAATAGACTTATTTTTCTTATAAGACTTGAGGTCTGGTTAACACCATGTCGTGCAAATGGCCGTCTGGAGGCAAAACCTAGACTATTTAAAGGCACAACCTCACAACCTTGTGCACAACCTTATGTCTTCCACCTGGAGCTTTTGTTTTCCCTAAAATACAAATAACAAGCCAACTAAATAAATTAAAATGCTATTGCAGGTTCTCAAATGGCTTCACTGGAACATACTTACTTGTATATAGGGTAGATCATCAGCATCATACTCAAATGCGAAGACAGTCTTGTGAGATGTGGAACTCAGAAATTGGGCAGAAAAATTGTCAGATGAAGATCAACCTCCGTAGGAGTGTAAAGGACATCCACCAGATAGGTCTGTTGTTCCTACTGCTGTCAGCAATTGATTTTGAACATGATATTATCAAATAAATGATCAGTTGATTCACCATGCTTAGTGGTTTATATAACCTCCAATTCTATTATCACAGAACACTGAAGAGAGAAATCGTAACCATTAACAAGCCAGCAAAGTCTGCAGCTCTGAGGAGCAGTGGCATCTAGAGCCAGTGCATGGCCTGTCTTGGCTCTCAACTTCTCCTTTTAACATAGTTTACATTCACAGTTTTTTAATTCACAAACTCTATGGTCCTTTGAAGCTGTTTTGGTCAAGGACTGAAACTGAAGGCAGAATGACATGCTTCATGTTTCCTGATCAGAATTTCCAGACAAATGTTATTTTAAACTTGAGCAGTTTCTCATACAGTGTGAGACTTTGCTCCATTCCACTGCATTCAAATAATATAATTTGTTAATAATTGTGTTTTATAATTTCGTTAATAATTTTTTAAATATATTTTTTATTTTTTTTTAATGAGAAATAACTTAATTTTACTTAAAAACAATCCTGCTCTCCATCTCATACAATGTACTTGTTTTCATTTACAGTCAGCTGAAAAAACAGGATGGGTTTTTAATGGTCATTTATTAGACATTTCTATATCACATTTTTCCATGGTGAGAACGTGTATGCTCTGGTTTGAATGTTTCACAGACCAGTCATATTGCTCTTGTGTCACTTCAGATCCTCAGATCTTATTGCTCTAAAGCAATAGTTTCCAATCCATAGAATGTGGGCAATGAGCCCAGCATTACTCACTGTGCCTTTCTTTTTTTCCCCTATAGATTTTGCTTTCATGTAGCCTTAAAAAAATAAAAGAGGCATATATCCTCTGAAAGCAGTAGAGACTCAGTTGTGTTTCTGTCTGCTCTTAATGTAATTTACTTATAGTTGACTATCTTCTCCAGAGATTGGTCATATTTTCCAGGGAAACTTTTTAATTAACCAGATACAGACTAAGGAAAGAGTATATATCAAAGAATATTCTGACTGCACAAGATCACTGTTTTTGTACCTTTGTGATTTATCACTCATAGAAAATTTTCCTATCAATAACAATATAAAAATGAAAATATCCAAATGTTTACTGCTTCAATGGAAAGTAACTTTTAGGTTTTTTTAATCTTTTATATTCTATGCTAAATAGTAGTTTACATGTATTTCTTTTCTACTGTGATCATGTAAGAGTACAAACCCTATGGGCTATTTTGCTTCGCCATGCTTTCTGGAGAAATCACTTTATTTGACTTTCTTTTTAGTGTTTGACTTTCCACTTGTCATTACATGAGGCTACTGGGTTATTCCATTCCATTTTGTGTTCTGATGGGAGCTTCCATACCCTGAAGAGATGTCAAACTCTTGCTTAAATATATTGGTTCCATCCATAGAACTCCCTCTAGACAATAACAAAAGCATTTTTAGCAGTTCAGAGATATTATGACACATATTTATTGCAATTTGCTGTTTGCTCCCTCCTATAGTTCCTATATTCCACTGTCGAGGCAAAATTGATACTTTAAGTCTAGAATTTTACTTCTATTCCTTCTGCTTTCTCCTCATCTACCCATGCTTAATTTCATTTTTGTGCCTCACTGACTGACATGTATATGTCTAGGTTTAAGTTGTAATTATATTTGTTCTCCCTGCTCAGCTGGCACTAGGAAGGGTTTTCCATTCACTGCTTGGGCTTCTGCTATCACCTTCTTTGTCCATGCTACTCTCATCCCAGTGATATATGCAAATTCTTGCAAGCTGTATAATCTGTTGTGCTTTTGCAGAGGCTTAGCCATCCCTGGTTTGTGCTATTTGCCACAGCATGTTAAATTGCTGGGGTTTTTTGGATTTTGTAGCTATGTGTACTTTTCTGTCTCAAATGAATTTTCTTTTACTACGCTGGATTATTTGTCATGCATCCAGTAGCTGAAAAGGAAACATGAAACATCTTTTATAAAATTTTTAGAAAGGAAAGGCAAGCCTCTGGTTACTGGAAAAGGGAAAAAGTCACTCTCATTTTCAAGAAAGGGAGAAAGGAAGACCCAGGAAACTATAGGCTGGTATATGTCACCTATGTACCTGGGAAGATCGTGGCTCAGATCCTCCTGAAATCTATGTTAAGGCGTATGCAAGACAAGGAGATGATCCAAGTCAGCCAGTATGGATTCATCAAGAATCATGCCAGACCAATCTGATGGCCTTCTCTGATGGAATGACAGCATTGGTGGATCAAGAAGAGGCAACTGATGTCATCTACCTGGACTTATGCAAGGTCTTTGACACAGTACCACACATTCTTGTTTCTAAACTGAAGATGCTGAATTGAAAAATGACTATTTGGTAGATAAATAATTATTTGGATGGCCACAGCCAGAGGGTTCAGTTCAGTTTCCAGATGGAGACCAGTGACAAGTGGTATACCTCAGAGGTCCATCTTGGGACTGGTGCTTTTCAGCGACCTAGAAAGTGGGATTGAGTGCACCCTCAGCAAATTTGCTGATGATGCTGAGTGGTGCAGCTGAAGGGAGTTACACCATCTGGAGGGAGGGACGCCATCTGGAGAGATGTGGACATGCTTGAAAAGTGGGCATAAGAAAATCTAATGAGGTTTAATAAGGCCAAGAGCAAGGTGTTGGGGCAATGTGTACAGACTAGAAGAACTCACTGAGAGCAGCCATGCAGAGAAGGATTTGGAGGTCCTGATGGATAAAAAGCTGAACACGAATCAGCAGTGTGCTTTTACAGTCCAGAACACCAACTAAATCCTGTGTGGCATCAAAAGAGGGTCAGCCAGAAGGGATGGAAGTGGTTGTCCCCTCTACTCTGCCCTCATGAGTCCCCATCTGGAGTACTGTGTCCAGGCCTGGGGCTCCCAGTACAGGAAGGATGTGGAGTTGTTGGAGTGTGTCCAGAGGAGGACCATGAAGATGATCAGAGGGCTGAAGCACTTATGAAGAGTTTTGAGGAGATGGTCTTATTCAGCTTGGAGAAGAGAAGACGTAGGGAAAACCTCATTGTGGCCTTTCAGTACCCAAAGGGAGCTTACAAGCAGGAGGGGGAACTGACTTTTTATGCTGTCAAATAGTTTCAGGACAAGAGGAGATGGTTCTAAAGTAAAAGAGGGGAGATTTAGGTTAGATGTTAGGTGGAAACTCTACTCAGAGGATGATGAGGCACCAGAACAGGTTGCCCAGAACAGTTATGGATGCCCCATCCCTGGAAGCATTCAAGGCTGGGCTGGATTGGGCCCTGGGCAGCCTGATCTGGAGAGTGGCATTGTGCTGCCCACAGGAGGAGGTTGAAACTAGATGATCTTAAACCTAAGCCTTTCTACGATTCTATGAAGTACAGGGGTTGACTGGGCATCTCCCTTAGCTGGGAATCTCTAATTTTCAGTCCAGCATGCAGCTGCTTTGTTTGTAGGAGGAGAATTTCCTTTCTCATTTTTTCCTTGTGTAGATGCTAAGTGTCCAGACTGGGCACAATTTGCACAAATTCATTTTCCTCAAAACAATTTTTTTTTCCCAAATCCCTAAGTGCCATGGAATGTTCATTTTGTATGGTTCATAGTGTCTTTATGTTGCTTAAGTCAGTCATTTTTCACTATTTCAGGTATTTGCTTGCAGTAGAGTATGGCAAGGCCTTCTCCAACTGGCTCTAGCAAAGCTTGACCCCTCTTGACCTCTCTTTGGCATTTTCTCATCTGATGAATGAGTCAGAGGCTGCAGGTACTGATTCAGGCACAAAGTTTTCCTGTGTGGCTGCCATAGAATTTCTTCAAAAGAGCAACCAAGTGCGCCATGCTTTAGGAGTTCTGTCTTGCTCCCCCTTTTCTTTTTTTTAAATTTATGTTCACATTTGACAGTACAGAAGAGTGCCATGTATCAAAACAATCCTGGTCACTTGCCAGTCTTCAGGCAGCAGATTATGACAAATTGTAGAAAAATATGCCTCTTAGAAATCAGTCCTTCACTGTCAGTTAAACACTCTCCTGTGGATCCAGGGGACCTATGTTCTAAAACAATTATATCAAAGACATAAGCAGAAATGAAATAGTGATCATATATGTGCTGTTGGATACACTGTGTGGCTAAGAGGACCTCAGAGCTTTCCATCAGTTGGTGGAAATGAACTACTTGCAAAAACAGAGGGAGAAAAATCTGAATTCTATTTAAAGACATTTGTTCACCATCAAAAAGGGAAGGAGAGAAAAACTCAAAGAAAGTCTTACAGGTTTTGTAATCATCTTCCTGCCCTCCCCCTGAAGTAATTTATGAGCTGCTAGGATGGGAAAAGGCATCTTTTTTCCCAAGAGTACTTTCTGTAGTTTTGGTATGCTGTATACAAACTCTAGTGGCACTTGAAACTGTGTGAGGCTCCAGGGAAGATTTATGGTTTAGGCTAATTAAGAGGTTCTCAAATAATAATAAGGGCTGAGAAGTCAGCTATTATTTCTTTCTGCACCTACCCCAGTTTCTGGTGTAATGCTGAGGTGCCCAGCAAGGCACAATGTTTTACTGACATGCCACAACTTAATCTGGGTCAGCTTGCATGTTGGAACCCTTAGGTTCTTTTTTCACCCCTCTGGTACCATCTGCCACACAGCAACAAAATGGAATGGAATACTGGTGGGAAGGTTCAGCCTCTACCACCATACCTCTGACACTGTGGGCCTACATAAGAAAATAGGAAGCATTATTTTTGGAGCAGCCCTATTATAGCAGCCAAATCTTACTGCACTGATACTAGTGTTAACCCTTTGACTTTCTGTGCTTTCTGTCACCGTAGGGTGCCACATTATTGTTTTTTGTTTTTTTTTTTTCACAGAGAATGAATACTCTGTTCCTCATCTGAGGCCCAAGGAAAACTGTCCAGGAGCAATTTTGTTACTGAACCAAGAACACTGAATTACTTCTTTTTTTTTTTTTTTCTTTTTTTTTTCCCTGTTTTGACACTTAATAAACAATAGTATCATCTTTCCCTTAATAGCAGATTTTTAGTACTACAACACTGAGTCCTTAATCTCTGATTACTACCATTAATAATTTCAGCAGCAATGTTAAAAATGTTGAATCAACTCACGTTTGCTATAAAGAGCAGACTAGGTGGATTGTCTCCTCAGGGAATAACATTCTGGGCATTGTTTGCCTGGCACTTTGTCTCAGCTTCTCAGTTGCATGACCAATGCTGACTGAGAGACTGATTCTCAGTCTCTCCCACTAGCATCCTCCACTTACATGGGACAATTAGCAGCATGCAAGCATATAAAAGTTAATCCTGACTTCTAGAGCATTTGTATGGCAATTACAAAATTGCCAGGAGGGTTAGGGGAAGAAATCCAGCAGCTTGTTTCCACAGCTGTTATTCAAAACCTCTCAGAGAGTCAGAGGGAATGAAGCTGCATCTGACCAGCTCTGTTTCTGTATCCTGTTTGCTTTCTATTGCCTCATTAGTTTTATGTTTTGCAGTCAGAAATCAGCTGTCCTCTTGTCCCATTTTGTATGCCCATGGAGGCAATGACTCAGTGAATCTGCCCTATAGTATAAGACGACTTCTTATGTAAAACAATGAAGTTGCGTTTCCTTTTAAAGCCTCATTGAGTTTTATCCTGCTCATTTTGCTTCTCCTAATTTCTCTCTGCCAGGCTTATTCCTCTGTGGACACTTCTGAATATGCTTTAGAAATGTGATCATGTGAAATATACATTTTTTTCTTTTATTTAAGGTATCAACAATTGGAATGTCACTGCTCTGTACTGTGGCGTTATGTTGTATTTAAACAAACTTCAGAAATGGACCTGAACAAATGTGCTTTTATCTGTAAATAGTACTTAGGGATATGTTTATCTTACACACGTAATTTATCTCATTGAAGTTGTGCATGTGCGTAAGTGCTTTATTGGATCAAGGCCCTTGTTCCTTTGACACCAGGGTGAAAGATTGCTAATGAAACCTGTGCTGAGTTCTTAATGTTTTAAGAAAGGGCAATAAATTTTCCACTTTTGGCAAGGACTTTCCAAGAAAATGTTAGGTAAATTGTTAATATGTTTGGAGGCAGAGTGTCAGGTTTAAAGTATTGGTGACAAGTGGGAGCAAAGCCTTTAACAGTTCTTTCAGATTTGTCATACTGTGAGTAATCTCCTCTTTCATGGAGTGAGAAAGACTTCCTTAGAAATTACACAGTTTCTCAGAGGATGTTTTCCTTTGATTTATTATAATTGTCCCTGTGGAAACCACATACTGTATCTGTCAGCTTGGAATGTATTATAATGAGAGCACTCAGCAGAGGACATCTGCTGATGGTTGGTAAGTGTTTGTGTGAATAAAAACACAAATAAAGGGACTGTATTTGCATTTTCTATGCAAGATGAATTAAAGGCAGCAGTTATGAGAGAATGAATTTTAATACTTAGGTAGGAGTAGGACAGTAGAGAGGATCAGTTATAAGATACCTCTTACCTATCCTGAGGATATGAACCCAGAGATACCTGTTACCTATCTTGAGGATATGAACTCACTCTTTCCTACTCCTGCTCCACATTTTGCCCCGTAGCATTTCTGGATTGCAAAGCAGAGCTGTCCTGGCACTACTCTGTATTGGCTTGTCTTCTTGGGGACATTTTCACAGCTAACAATCACAGAGATTCCTGGGAATGTTGTTGCTGAAGAAAGAAGGTAATGTCTCAGCACATTATGGGAAAACGATGTGCAGCTGGAGGTGCAGGGCTGACCCCTGGCTAAGCCTACTCAGCCTCTCAGGGTCGAGTTGTGCAACCAAAGGAAGGTGTGGGAAGAATCCATGGTGCCAGATGTCAGCCAAGAAAGTCCTGTGCAAGCAGCGTGATCTCTGGTTCTGTTTTTGGATGAGTAGGGCTAGGTGAGGTGTCATAAGCTGTCAGTTCACTGCAATAATAAGGCAAGAAGCGGAGTGCCAGCATGGAGTATCCTTCAGAAACTCTGGGAAATAATTGGACCTTGAGTTGGTGGCTATATCTGATCACAGATTATGAGTAAACAGAGCCTTCCTGAATATGAAGTAAATATTGACAATTAATAATTGTTTTATATAAAATGTTATCTGCTTTCACATGTAATATTTGTACCATATCAGAATAAATATACTGCAATGATTTTAATTAGATGACTACAAAAAAGTACTTAAAACGACTGAGACCTACTATATCACAAAGTCATAGAATTGTTTGGGTTGGAAGGTACCCTTAAGGACCATACAGTTCAACTTCCCTGCAATGACCAGGGGCACCTACAGCTATATCATATTGCTTAGTACTCCATCCAGCCTGATTTTGAATGTCACAAGGGATGGGACATCCACCACCACACTCTAGGCAACCTGCTCCACTGCCTCACCACACTTATTGTAAAAAGCTCCTTTCTTACATGAGACTTAAATCTTCCCTCTTCTACTTTGAAACCATTTCCCCTTGTCCTATCACAACAGACCCTACTAAAGAGTCTGTTTCTTTCTTTCTTACAGCTCCCTTTATATACTGAAAGGCTGCTTTCATGTCTCCTCAGAGCCTTCTCTTCTCCAGGCTGAACTTCCCAGGCCCCAACTCCCTCAGCCTGTCTTTGTAGGGGAGGTATTCTGTCCCTTGAATCATTTTTGTGGCTCTCCCCTGGATGGGCTCCAACAGGTCCATATCTCTCCTCATCTGGATGCAATACTCCAGGTGGGATCTCACCAGCACAGAATAGAGGGGCCTCCCTCACTCTTCTGGCCACACTTATTTTGATGCAGCCCAGGATACGGTTGGCTTTCTGGGCTGTGAGGACACATCACTGGCTCATGTCCATCTTCCCATCCACTAGTACCTCCAGGTCCTTTCTGACAGGATTGTGCTCCATCCTTTCATCCCTCAGTTTGTACTGATAGTGGAGTTTGCCATGACTTAGGTGCAAGACCTTGCAATTGGATTTGTTGAATCTCGCGAGGTTCTCCTGGGTCCAGTGCTTGAGCTTATCTAGGTCTCTCTGAATGGCATCCCATCTCTCAGGTGTGTTGACTGCACCACACAGCTTAGTGTCATCCACACACTTTCAGAGGGTGCACTCAATCCCACTGTTGATGTAACTAATGAAGGTAGTCAGTACTGACCCGTGTGGGACACCAGTTGTCACTAATCTCCATCCAGACATTCAGCCATTGACCACCACTCTCTGGGTACAACCTCACAGCTAGTTCCTCATCCTTCAAGCAGTCCACCTGTCAAATACATATATTTCAGATTTGTAGAGAAGGATGTTATGGGGGACTGTGTCAAAGGCCTTACTGAAGTCCAGACATATGATATCAGTGGCTCTTCCCTTGCCCACTTACACAATTACACCATTTCAGTCAAGGAATGCAAAATGAAAAAAACAAAATAGAAAAGTAAAGAAAAAAAAGAGAAAAAGATTGAACTCAGTGTTTTAATCCAGTTTTTCTGCTAAAATATTTTTCACTTTTATAGTTCTAATTTCATATTTTGGGATCCTGAATGTTATAAGAAGTTATCTTAGTTGCTGTTCTGAATGTTTCTTTTGAGAAAAAGAAATTAGTGCTCCATTTTTTTTTTTGTCCATTCTTGTATCAAGACATACCAGCACTGTTGTAGTGTCAGTCCCAGAAGAGAAGAGACAGTGTTTGTATTTAAAGAAATAATTTCTTAGAATCACAGAATTTGTTTGGGTTGAAAGGGAAATAAAGACCACCCAGTTCCAACCCCTGGCTGTGGGCAGGGACACCTCCCACCATATCAGGCTGCCCAGGGCCCCATTCAAACTGCCCTTGAGCACCTCCAGTGATGGGGCACTCACAGGTTCTCTTGGCAGCTGTGCCAGTGCCTCACCACCCTCTGAGTGAAGCATTTCTTCCTTATCTTTTCCATCTCTCTCCTCTTTTAGTTTAAAACCTCCTGTCCTACCGCAACACTCCCTGGTAAAGGGTCTCTTCTCATCTTTCTTGTAGACTTTCTTTTAGTATTGGAAGCATTTGGCACTGTCTGTAAAGGATCAGAAATACAAATTGTTGTTATATATGTTATATGTTGTTGTTTATAGAGATCACTGTAATAATTTTGAGAGTAATGACTACCCAGAAGCAAATTCTTGTGTGAGGCTTTGGCTCCCACGGAATTAACAGGAAGACAGTGGTTAGGTTAATCAAAATGAGCTGTTGCAATTATTACTTTTTTTGTTTGTTTGTTTGTTTTGTTTTGCTTTTGTGTTTTTTTATTGCTACAAATTAGCTGACAGAATAAAATAATATTGATTTGAGTAGTCACTAATTGATTTAGTCTATATTAAATGGACAAATAAGGAAGGGCAGGTCTGTAAATAACACCCACAAAGTAGTTCTACAGAAATTCATTTGCTGGAGTCTGTCCCTAGAGTCTGACCAGCTTCAAAACAGCTCTTCCACACTTAATTCATCTCATCTGCCTCTGCAAAGTTTGCTCTCTCTAGGTTGCATTAAAAAATCCTGCGTGGAGGGTGCCAAAAGGCTGGAGCCAAGGTCTGTCAGTTGTGCCAGGACAAGAGGCCATGGGCACAAACTGGAGCACAGTAGGTTACCTCTGAACACCAGGAGCATTTCTGTGCTGTGCAGTGATGGAGCACTGGCACAGACTGTCCAGAGGCTGTGGGGTCTCCTCCTTAGAGATCTTCAAAAGCTACCTGGATGCGGTCCTTGGTATCCAGAGATCCCTTCCAGTCTCCCAACCACAGCCATTCTGTGATCCTATGATACACTGAAAGGTGAGTATATGCACAATGGGCAAGGAATCTCCACTTCTAATAGGGCTGGAGCACAGCTGTCCCCGAGTAATACTTCTGAGAATGGCATGGATTCTTGCTTATTCTGGGTTTGATAGCTCTTCATTGTCAGGACTGATGTAGGACAAACAAATCCCTTTTCCCATTGGAAATGATTACTACTTCTTTATAGGGTTAGTACTGACACACTTTCTAATCTAGCAATTATTCATATATATAATAGCAATTAATCATAGCAATTGGGAGTAATATCCAAAGTTCTTCCTTTATTTATCCTGAATCTCCCTCAAGAAAGAAAACAAGAAAACAATAAAAAAATCTAGTGTGCGTTAATTGATTTTGGTTCTTTCTCATGGTTTTGCTTGTCCTTTTGGCTTGAACTGTTAGAAATATTTTGTGCCTACAGGAATGCCTGACCGTAAATCATGAGAAAGCATAAGCAGTATCTTTTGGCTACAAACTGATGCCTCACGAAAGGCTGATTCATGGTTATGATATGGAAAAGGTCAGATCTTTCCCCAACAAAATGTAAAATGCCCATTACTGGAAATATTAAATTTAAAACATATCTTGAATGCCTCAGATGTGGCTCTGAGTTGTAGCTGTATAAAAACTGGCAGGTAGCAACTATCAGCATTCTTCAAAATGCAATGTGCATAACCTTCATAACCAGATTGAATGACAAGTGTTAATTCATTGTCTTGATAGCACAATTATTCTTGTTCCTGTGAGAGTTTTCTCTTCCATGGGTATCGCTTCTTAGTTTTGCTGGAAATGGGTGGGTTGTTAAGCCTCTCATCTGTATATGTGATTTCCTTCTGTCATCCTTCTGACTCTACTGGCCTTCTCTGTTTGCATCCCGGACACATCTTGTTCCCTCTCACCATCCTGTAGCAATGCTGATGGCATAGTTTCAAGACCAAAGTGTACACACCAAGCAGTGGGCCCTTGATGTGCTTGTGCTCAGTTTGAAGTGGGTGATGTGAGTGTTCTCAAAGAGAGAACAAAGAAGTGCGTGTTGCTTCTTCCAACTGAATGCTGGGGTCAAAGCTTTAATCATATCGATCTTTATTGTCATATTCATTATTATGCAGTAGGAAACTCATACGGCTCTGTTGCCCATCACTAGCACTAACTCACAGAATGCAAGATAGTGTTCATCCTACTATCCTTCTGTACAGTCTTATTTCTAGAATGTAAAACCTGCCACAATTTTATTCTCTCTCTCTTTATGTATATGTGTATTAATTTTAACTTTTGTATTTTTACAACATGTTTTGGAAAACTTAGGTTTTCATTGCTTTCTTCTTATCCCACTGGCATTTTACTGAAAGTGAATGTGAAACCTCACCCATTAAACATAGTCTGAACACACCTAGTTGGGAGTAAAGTGCCATGCTCACAGTTTTGCCTGGCATGTCTTACAGACTCATGGCCATAGCTCATGGTCATGGCTCTGTGCTCATCCCAGAGCCTGAGCATTCTCACATCTGGGTGCCACAAATTGCTGCCTCACCTGGTCACAACTTTGTGGTCTTTGACCCTGTGTTCTCTACCTCCTCTATGTATACTCAAGCCACCAGGCTCTGGGTTTTCCTTGTTGAAAAGAGGAAAAAAGCAGTGCATGGGCTTCTGGGTGAGCTGCTCCTCAGTCTCCTCATGGGAACATTGCTGCAAAAACATATTCTCATTCCTTGGTACAGAAAGAATGAGCTTATACATTAAAGGTCTGTATGTAGTTTATTGGTTGGTTCACTGACTTAGGAGTGAAGTTTTATTTTTTTGCTTCCTTCTCCCACTTTTTTTTTTCACATTGTATCTTAGAATATCTTCATGCAAAATGAATTTTAGTGGTGAGAAAAAAGGAACTCTCTTTCTCTCCCAGGGCAGATACACTCATTAACAGATACACTTTGTTATAAAGTTGTATTTTCATCATTTTACAAGAAAGAAAAAATGAAATCTCTGTTACATACCCCAACTCTGCTGTCAGTGTAACTCCAAATGAGTTTCAGAAGGATGTTGGGTATTATATTTTGTGAATTCTTTGCCTACTTTGTACATATAAATAATAAACTTAGGAATTGTTGGTAAGTGTGACTTTTGTGGACAACTGAACAAATGACAACAGATGTTGTAGTGCTCTGTAATGTGAGATACTATCTCCACAATGTTCTATCAGTGTCTCATGAACATATCTGTGTTGCTGGTAATAGATTCAGCATCACGATGCTCCCATGTAATGTGAAGAGGCCTGCAAGGCACTAGAGCCTGGACACTCCAAAGATAATTAGAAAGACTACAGGTCTGTCTAGTAGAGCTGTTGAGCAGCAAAGGAAGTGGTGACCCTCCTCTGCTCTGCTCTCCTTCTCTGAGTAGCAACACAAAAAGGAAAATTGCACCTACATTAAGATGTATGAAAAGATGTATGAAAAGGCTGTTGGACTGTATTTTGTGTTCCAGCAATTTCTTTTGTTTTCAGAAAACTCCTCTACTGCAAACAGATATAGCAGATATAACAGATCAAGAAAAAAAAACAAACGAACAAGCAAAACCAACCAACCAAACAAACAAAACAACTAAAAAGCCCCCACTTCTTCATGTTGCTGAATGTATTTCAGTCATTTTTACAGGCAAGGAGGGGAATAAACTGTACACACTTCTCTATCTGTAAGACGTGTCTCCAAGAAAAGAAGGCCTTGTATTTGGAGAACATTTTCCCATCTCTGTTTCACTTTAGACAAGAGTTTAGTTTTTGGATAGTAACTTCATGCTTCTTTCTGATCAGCAGATACAAGTAGTTCAGTGATCCTGCTATAAATTGAGTCATCTCTGCCATTCTGCTGTGTAACAGCTTTCCTGGCTGGTGATGGTCATGTAGGTGTGCTCAGTTGTCAACAGGTGTAACAGGAGTAGCAGAGGACAAAATCTCTAGAAGACGAGAGAAAATGAAATCCACCTTAAATTATTATATTTTTGAGACTTTTTTTTATTACTACTTTCAAAACATTTTAAATTCTGTTTCTAACTTTGAGTTAAATACTTTGCTGTTCATTTGAGAAGCAAAGGCTGTAAGTGAAATGGTGTCCTCAGCCTAAGCATTTGATCATTCATCTTCAAATCATTAGCAATTAACCATTTGTTCCATTTGTCAGTTGTGTTCAGTCTCCAGAATCATTGCTCCTCTGTGACACAAAGCAAGTGTTTGACAATCCTAGAACTTCAGGTCTTCATTTTGGTGGTGCACTCTGATCATATCATATGCTGCTCTAGTTTGTTTAATGAAGTTCTTTGATATCAAACTGGCATGAGGCCAAGTCTCATTTCTTATGAGACAAAATTCCATTTTTTCCGTTAGATGTAGGACTCACTTGACATTTTTCCTCCAATTTTCGCAGGTATAACAACATCTCATTGAACTTCTTTCATCCAACACTTTGTTACTTCATGGTACACACTTCTAGTTCATGCTGGCAAGGATTGCCCAATGACTACTGGTTGTCACTCTCAATTTTTTTCCAGCATTCTAGTTATCCTCCCCATTCAGAATAAGAACACTCAAAAACTTGCAAAAGTTGTTTGGATGCTTTTTTTTTTGTTTCATATCAGAAGAACAATTCCAGATATCATTAGTTGATGAGATATCTAACAACCTTCTTACTCTTGATTTCTCTAATGTTTGTTGTCCTCTCTGATGTAAGAATGCACTACATTTGGTTATTATTCTGTAGTAGAACTAAATGGCTGAAGGTAAATGTAGATATTACAGTGATGCATTCAGCAGTGATTATTGCAGGACTTTGGAGAATTTCTGTGTAATATTGGAATGGCAGTTGCTACTTCAGTAAATGAAGCAAAGATATAATAAAGAAAAAAAAAAAAAGAAAAATTTGGAATCTATTTGCTATTCATTTGTTGATTAAGTGGGCATCAACTCCTCAGCTTCTTGCAGAGATATGAATTAATTTTGATTTACATCTACTTTACTGAAATGTCTTATTCCAGACTTTTATAGCTTTTTTTCTTGAAACTCAATTGTTATGGAATGTGTGTTTTAGGCATTCCCTCTGTTAGAAAAACCTGATGAAAAGAGTGACATTTTTTTGGAAAATGGTTTGTTCAGAAGCAAAGGGAGGAGCTGCACTGTGTAAGGCAAAGATTCTTGCTTTTATGAATAACACACTTGTTTTCATGTACTGAACAAGCCCATCAATTACATGTGAAATATGTATAGTATGTATTTTTTGTGACATTTATACATCATATTAAAATGTTCTTTAGGGCTATATGCATTATGACTAGAATTCCATTCACTGATAATTGACCTGCATGAGTGAAAAATAAAATAAAATAGCAGTGAGTGTTTCTGAGCTGCAACTTCGAGTTCTGCTCCATCTCTCTAAAGATGGGATCAGTTGGCAGAGTTCAATTGCAGGGAACAATATTTCCATCTCATCATCACCACATTAAGTTGTTTTGCTGTGGGAAGCAGCGCATAGAAGCCAAGTAACTAATGAGAATCAGGGGATTAGGAGGAAAACTAAAGTTAGGAATGGAATAATAATTTTAAATTGCTTGAGATGTACTAATCCTGGTTCCATACCACTCCATCTAAATTTATTATTTAAGTAGATCTCAAGGAATTATCAGCCTCTTTTCAAGTGATTTTGGTTTCTATTCAGCTTTCATTTGAGAGGACAAAGAACAAAATAAGTTCTTCCTGTCTCAAAGAACCAGCATAATTGTGGTTTATTCTTAACTTTTGTGTGCATCCTGTATATGCTAGATGTTTAATAATTCAATATGAAACTATTAACGCAAATTTTATTTTGGTTTTGGATGCATTTCAATGATCCATGTAGGACCACTAATGACATTTTCTTACAAAACCCTAGGTGTGTGTATCCTGCAAAACTCACAGACCTCTCAGGAACTCTTCTGCTCTAGAAACATCATGAAGACATCTGCGTTATTCCTGTGCCAAGGGTTTTGGCTTAGCAGGCACAGCATGAGAGATATTCTCCCTTTCAGTCACCTCTCCCAGTGCTCTCTTCTTGGGAGGCTGAGCCTGATTAGGACTTGGACAGGAGGACCCTGATGGAAACACTGCAGACAGTGACACAGCAGGCTCCCTTTCAACTCCAACTCTTCAGATATTCAAATAATTAACTCCTTCCGACTAGAGGGAGACTAATGCTTTTAGTGTACACGAAGATCTGAGGATGTAGCTGAGAATGGTAGTAAATCATGTCACAGACCACCATGAATGTGCCTGCTAAGACAACCAATGTGAAGAGAGCTTAATCTCTGAACTGGAAGCAGAGGTCCTCAGCAGACCTGGCACCTCAGACCCTGTTTGACTTCTTTCTACTCTATTTCCATGTATGAGCTATGGGAGTGCTACCACCAGTGTGTATAATAAGGTGTGGAAGCTTGATCATACCCTCTGACCTATGCTTTGCCATTGCAGGTCTCAGTGGTCACATCCTGCTCTCCACAAGGCAGGGATAGTTACTGTGCCTAGTAAGATTTTTATGTAGATCAATGATCTGTTGCCTGGCACCACATGGTCTCAAGTTACTTTGATGAGATTATGCTACTCTTTTACATCCAGCACTGAAACTGGGTGGAGCTACTGCACTTCTGCCCAGAATGAATAAAGGAAAGAAGATGATTTTAATCAAATAGAAAATCCTGTAGGTCAGTTTATGAGTAAATTGCACTGACTAATAAACAATATTTAAGAAGGTAGGGCTTGCGAGGAAAGCTGATAGCTCACACTCAATTTTTTTTCTCCCAAGAATGGAAAAAATACCATGTCATATTCTCACAGGTCTGATTTCTTTACTTTTAAACATTAGAAGGCAATGGTACTATTACAGATAACCAGGTGCAAAGTTATTATTTAAAGCTTTGCCTCTTATGGGTGGGAATATCATAATGGGTGTTGGCACCTATGTATCAGCTGAGCTACAGCATTCAGGCCCATGGTCAATTGGTACAAGGAAGAAAGTTGGCCAAACAACTGTTGCTTATGGTAAAAGTATAGTCACCAATGAGGCAAAAGCATAGCATCATCACTAAATAAAGGCTGGAGATTTATAACCATGGTACCTAGGTGAGACTTTGAGACATATGGAAAAATTCAGAGAGCCAAAGGTGAAAAATGTATGCAGGCAGTCAACCCAGTGGGAATAGGCATCAATAAGCAGACATTTCCATTGCTGGCTGAGGTGTAGAAAAAACAAACCCTTTCATCAATCAGACTTAGAAGGGGTACCTTGGAAGATTCTGTGTGTGTGGGAGGGGTTGTATTTTCTGTTTTGTTAGTTTTTCTTTATTCCTTTCCCTTTCCCTTTCACTTTCCCTTTCCTTTCTTTTTTCCATTTTCTTCTCCTTTTAAAAAAAAAATACTTTGGAAAGATAAGAAGACAGGACAATTAGGTACCACAGGACAGAGAATTCACTGGAAAATCACTGGAAGCAGTGTTGCTGGGTGTTTGCCAAGCAAAGAATAAAAATTGGTGAGGAAAAGTCTGACAAGGAGCAGAGGCATTGAAGGAGACCAACAGTATGCATCTGGAACCATTGCACAATGACATCTGACATTGGAGACAAATGCAGCATTGTGTGCCAGCACTGGGAGTGTGATATAATGAGACATCTCGTGTCTGGCACGATCTGACACTGCTGGAGAGGAGGCTTGCACAAGAGCGTTTGAGGGAGTGACCAGGCCACTGGAGCTGCAATCATAAAAGTTCAAAAGCTTTGTTCCATTGGTGGGTGAACGAAGTCACACGCAAAACACTAGGATGAGCTGAAGTCAAGTGCCCTATCTCTAAGAAAAAGAGAGTCTGAAAGAAGTAAAAAAACAAATGAAGGATATTTGTCTCTTGCCTCTAAATTCCTACTGTAGTGTGAACATAATCCTGGAAATTAGGACTTACTGTCAGGAGAATGGCTTAAGAGCAGCCCTGAGGAGAAGGATTTGGGCATATGGGCTGATGAAAGATTCAGCGTTAGCCAGCAATATGCACTTGCAGCCCAAGAGGCCAACAATATTCTGAGTTGCATCAAAAGAAGCATGACCAGCAGGACAAAGGAGGTGATTCTGTCCCTCTACTCTGATCTTGTGAAATCCCATCTGGAATACTCTATCCAGTTCTGGAGCCCCAACACAAGAAGGACATGAAGCTGTTGGAACGGTTCCAGAGGAGGGCCATGAGGATGATCAGAGGGCTGGAGCACATCTCCTATGAGAACAGGCTGAAAGAGCTGGGGCTCTTCAGCCTGGAGAAGAGAAGGCTCAGGGAGACCTTATAGCAGCCTTCCAGTACCTGAAGAGGGCCTATAGAAAAGCTGGAGAGGGACTCTTTATAAGGGCATGTACAGACAGAACATTGGGAAATGGTTTTAAACTGGAAGAGAGTAGATTTAGAATAGACATTAGGAAGAAATTCCTACTGTGAGGGTGGTGAGACACTGGAACAGGTTGCCCAGTGAGGCTGTGGTTGCCCCATCCCTGGAAGCATTCAAGGCCAGGCTGGATGGGGCTGTAAGCAACCTGGTCTAGAGGGAGGTGCCCCTGCCTATAGCAGGGGGTTGGAACTAGATAATCTTAAAGGTCCCTTCCAACCCAAACCATTTTGTGATTCTATGATTCTGTATGTCTGTGACCAGCAAAAAGCACTAGAAGAAAGGTAGAGAGGTTGAGTTCTATCCCTTAGTAAGGAAGGATTACTTAGTCATTATACTCTATGTGTTGAAAGAGTTGGGTTTGACTGGTCCTGTATAGAATTTGTGCTCAAACTTGAGCAAGACATTCCATCTACATCATGTACAATTCTTAGTCCTGAGTTTACTGGACCTTGTATGGTGATCAAAGGATTCAATAAGTACATGTGACTGCTTCAGTCTGTGGTATCTGAAATCCTGCAGGGGCCATTTGCAGGCCACAAAATTGTGTTTTCATAACCTGGAATGTAGATTTATGTGTTGAACATCCTGGGGAGAAGGAGCACAGGAGAGCGTGGGGTGTGTTTCAGGGTGCAGGATGTTTGCAGGACAGGAAAAAACAAGTCTCGTGTAGTGATTTCCATTTTGCCTTTTGGAGGCATCACTGAACAACCTCAGAGTCATACTCAGACTTGCCTGGGAGAGAGCTAGCTGGAGCATGCTGTGGAAAAACAAAAAATACAGCAGTATGGACAGCCAGTGTCAAGCTGTGTCCCTAGACTTTCCTCATTTAGTGATGCATGTATTTCATTGCTTCTTCTTGCCTCTACCTCTGAGCAATTTCTAATTCACACAGACAGTACGTAAGGAGGAACAGCAGGGACAGAGAGAACACTGGGAGCTACAGTAGTGATGCTGGATTCACAATTAAGTAGTTTTGAAAACTGCAGCATGGAACACTATAAAAAATAGTTACGCTGAATAAAAACCTACAATAATACAAAAGTTCAGAGAAAGGAGAAAATAGAATCACTAGTGGATTAAATAGAATGTCTCTAACAAGCAGCAGAATTACGAAGAACTGGGAAATAAAGGATTTTAAACGTCTGTACGGTGCTTGGGCCGACTTTATAGGGAAATCTGTCTGTCTTCAAAGCTTCACTGCAGGCAGGAATGAATAATCAGATTTAGAGATGTGTTTCCCATATTTGAATCTGATATCCAAAATTATATCTCACATTTTCATTATCTGGTTGAGAATCTGGAAGTTGCCCTGGGTCTGCTGTATATGTCTCCCGAGAACAATATGGCTTCTAGGGAGAATTTTGGAACTTTTTACCTTCAATTCCAGAAATCCTTAGATGGAGTTTCCCATTTTCAGAGACCTCCAGGGAGCGTGACTGCTGCATGGTGGTACAGCTGGCTGCTGCTGCTCTGGGACTGTGGGCTGCCCATGCAGGAATGCAGCACCCTGCCAGGGGGAAAGTTCAAGGCATACTGATGGGTCTTGTTGGAATGGCATGGTTTCCATCAGGTCATGATAAACCAGCATAAAAATGTTCTCTTGGAAACTTCCCAAGTGGAAACACCCATCAGTGACACCACATCAAAAACATCCAGTCTCTACTCAATCATAAGCAGTGAGTTGAGCTTGCTAAAGCACAGAAGTTTTAAGAAGAAAGGAGACACTGTCCCTAAAAATGCCTTGCAAATTGAAAACACTTGTTAGCTGGAGGATCCAGTTCTCATGGGCTGCATCTTTTTGCCAAAACATAGTGATGAATTCATGTATTCTCTCATTTACCTGAGGAAAAAGGCTATTTTTGTTTTCCCAATTAAATCTGTCAGGGTTCTGTAGGATTTGCTGTTACAGGCTGTGAGGTCATGATACAATTAATAGTGATCAACGTGTGGAGGGTTTCTTTGACAAAGTACACTGTGCTGGGTTTTGGACATTGAGCAAGCCAGAGAAATGTCGGTGTTTCCTTGGGAAAGGAATATTTCTCGTTGGGCTCTTGGTGACAGGCATAGCACAATAACTTTTAAAAATGAGGTGACTATATGCAACAGCAATGCCTATAGGTGACAATCAGTGCAAGACAGACACAAAAGAAGAAAAGTCAGGACTGAAGCCTGGATGATGAAGTGCGTGGAAGTGGAAGATTTGAAGGTTGGAGTAGATATCTCTAGATGCTCTTTATCTCCTGGATTCCTCATTTGCAGTTAAGTACTGAAAGTCACCTTAAGTAGTCAGATAACACTACCTACATGTTCCCCAGCCAGGGACAGTCCTGAACAATCCAGGAGTTATGGAGTTTACACAGACACACACACACAGAAATTGAAATGAGCACTTAAATGAAGCACTTTAAGCATGACATTTGTAACTGCATAGATTAAAGTCAGAGACACTTATTAAATGGTTTTGAAGCTCTTACATCATTGCAAAAGCACTGTAAGAACAAAGGTAGACAGAGACTCTGCAAAGTTTTCTAATAATCAC
Source organism: Oreortyx pictus (assembly GCA_036925125.1). Taxonomy (NCBI): domain Eukaryota; kingdom Metazoa; phylum Chordata; class Aves; order Galliformes; family Odontophoridae; genus Oreortyx; species Oreortyx pictus. The sequence goes on from JAUPFR010000001.1 coordinate 22,858,249, forward strand.
AGTCCTTCCTGAAACTGGAAAGAAAAGCTATAAAATCTTATACTGAGTCTTGCAAAGCACAGGGGAAAGATATAGTGCAATGAACACTCAAGGTCATAATATTATAATCCGAGAACACAACCACTGCTGGCAGTTACACTGTCAGAGGGTGCCAGCAAGAGTCTTAGTGCCTCTGTGATGAATGATCTGGAGCCTTCCTGCAGCTGTGAGTCATTGAGCTCAAACTGCACAAACAGGGCTGACACCCTGCACTGTGCTGGGGGTGTGGGAGTCTGGGAGGAAGAATGCTGCATGTGAGCAGGTGCTGCTGAGCCATGGAACCACTCTGGCCCTGCATGGTGTGAGTCCTCTCTGGCACTGCTGAGAGGGAGCTGTTACCTCAAAGCCCTGATATAGAGTGTACATCTCATTGCACCCTTGTGAGTTTGAAGGAGTAGCTGGAAAATTCAGCTCCTTAAGTATTCTGTTGGCTGAATTGTACGTGGTCATATTGCTGTCATAATAAAATAAGTATTTATCTCACTTTCTGGCTTTTTTTTTTTTCCTTTTTCCTTTTTTCCTTCCCAAAAGATGACCTGCACATCATATGAGTTATAAAGAAAAGGTTATGGGTATTACTGTAGTATGTATCACTTCTACATTTTTCAACTTTCCACGTGATAGCCGACTTCTTTGCCCTGGGAATGACCAGAGCTCACTTCATGTTGTTAAGATTATTATTATTAGCCACAGTTAAATGTCCAAGCCTGAAGTCTTTTGGCTGCATGCAGCGATGTATAGGTAGCTGTACATTGTAACACCTTTCTCAAATACTGCTGAACAATTCTTCTTTATGACGGATCGCATAGGGCTGAATTAGTGCTTCCTTCAGGCTGGTGTATCCCTTAGCTTTTACAGCATCCTGCTTTAGCTCTGCTTTCCTTCCTCATCTCCACTCCACCCCATGTATGGCCTCATCCCACTTCTCTGATATTGTCTTAAGGATTCTCATTCTTTATTCTTCACTGTCCCTCCTTCATCCCCTACCAGAATTTGACTGTTATGTCTAATCACTTTATCCTACTGATTCACCCAGAATCAGAAAAGCCTATTCCTTCCAAATCTGATTTCTAATACTGGCAGTTGATGGCTTCACTCTCATATGTGCACACACTCCTGCTCTGTGTGATGGAGACAAGTGCATTCTCCATTCCTGGATACATCACCTGTAGGACAATGATGAAGCAAACCCACTTTTCCAACTGTTCTTAAGAAGTGAGTTCTGATAGGTAGCATAAATCCCAAATCAAAAATAATGAAATTATAATGATATGCTGAAATATGGTAATAACAACTTCTTATTGTTCCCTGGCTGTAGTCTGAACCTGATTAGCAATACACATGTTTTTGTTTAGCATCAGTGTGTCACTGGAAACATGGAGAAAACCACATGCAGAGAAACATGACATTGCTTTTGAAAGAATTAGCACATGATGAAGTTAAACTTAGAAATTATGACAAATGTAATACAACAACCTTTAAGCTGCTCTGACACAGCTTGTGCATGCACTTGTCTTCATCTGTATCTTTGTTGCTTTAGTGATTGTTGTTTAGAGAGCAACATCACTGGGAGGACCATTATTGGTCACAGTCAGTTTGGTCTTACTGGAACAGGATAAGCTTGTGAACCATTTTCAGCCTCTGCCTGTCATGTTCCCAGGTATCTGAAGCTCCTGTTAAGCCTTTCTACCTGTCATGTCACCTTCTGCTGCGTTCTGCAAACATAATAGTTGAAATATTTTTGGATCTGACCAGTGCATATCCACTAAATTCTCCATTAGTTCCTGTAGTGTAGTGGTGGAGCTCACCTCACTTCTTTCCTCTAGATGTTCTAGGTGTTTTCTTACAGTGCCACTTTCAAAAGACATCTTTTACCATGTGTTCTCTTTGTTGAAGCCAAGCATTTGTGCATTTTTTACAAAGGAATTCACTAAAGGGGTCATTTGTGCTGTCTATAGATCTGTTGCCACGTTTCTTTCTCTGAACAAATTTTTCATTACACACACAACACCTTCAATGATCCTGGACTAGATTTTTTTTTTCCTGATGCTATTTTGCATCTTTTACTCAAGTTCTTGTAATTGGCCATTTTTAGTACTGAATGCCCTTCTTTGGTAATTTTACAAGGATATTTTTTGTTAAAAGCCAGGATAATCTGTTATTTAAAGAGCCACATTCACAGGATTGGCATCTTAGTTGTAAGCCTGTAAAAATGTATTACCTGTTTAATCCTGGTACTTTGCTTTTATCCCAAGAAGATCCATGTATAAGTGAGAAAAATCTGCTTAGAAATGAAAATCTTCCAAGTTTTTCATCCATTCTTCAGAGCTTCTCTCTTCATTACAACTCCACTGGGCACACTGGACAGAGTTTTCCAGCCAGTCAGTGCTGAGTGCACACGAAAGGTCTGCTTGGATTTGTAGTTTACTCCTCTCTCTGGCTTTCCTATAATGTTCAACTTGCTGTTTGAATCCTTTCCAGGCATGTGTTTCTCTGTATTGTTAGGGTTGGTGAGAATATCCTTATACAGGCTCCCTGGTAGCCATTTGAAACTTTCTGGCACCCTGTGTTGTACTTCTGGCATCACTTAAAATTTTGTTTATAAGCACAACTAGTTTCAAAGTAAAATTGATGTTAGAACCTGAAAATACACGCAGGAATGAAGTAAGACAATGTCCTGAATTTTGCCAGGGGTAACCAGGGAGAGTACTGTTGAGCTCATTGTTTCCATTGCAGTTCCTTTAAAAAATAAGGAATGACATTGACAGCAAGAGTTTTTCTCCTTAAAAATCCTGTGGATTCAGACTCAAAGTGCTTATGCTCTGGGCCAACCATCACAGTGGACACTGCTCAATGTGAGGGGTGAAAGGTGATGTTAACCTGTTAGATCCGCTGATCTTCACTTTTGAGTCTGAAAGACTACAGCCATAAAGTTGTAAGATGTGGTCTTCCTGTCTGTAAGCTCCTGCTAAAATGTTTTGCTGGCAGCTTAATTTGTCACACTAATGAAAATGTATGATAAATCCTAAGGGGATGACAGTGAGTCTGAACTTTGAAACTATCTGATTGGAAATAAAGCATGTTCAGAAATGACAATGTCATCTGTCCCAGACAGTCTTCCTAGGCTTTCTGAGTGCCTGGCCATGTTTGCTCTCCACATGAAAAAGAATTTGAGAGACACATAACTGCTTGTTCCTATTGTTTCTATCTTCTCATCAGTTTAATAATAAATAAGTAAGTAAGTAAGTAAAGTAAATAAATAAATAAATAAATAAATAAAAACAGAGAAAAATTCAAGCCTGGGATCCCTTCTTGGAACACAGAAAATATGAGCTTAAAAATGTTGTGCCTGGAAAAATTAGATGTGAGGGAAGAGAGTGACAATGACGTTATTTTGCAAATGTAAAAATATTATGTATGAATGCCATGGTTGAGAAACAGAAAAAAAAACAAACAAACAAAAAAAAAAAAACAGGCATACAAACTCTACTTTTACATATTTACCAGTTCCATAGCAGAGAACAAACGAGAAGCATTTGCATGAAGCATTTCAGCAGCTTGTAGAGTCTGTTTTGTATTAGTGAGCACCTGGTTGCTCTAGTCTGTCATGTTTTCTTATTACACAGATGTTTATATATTTTATCTGGACCAAACTCAATTTTAAAGAAGAGAATTGGACCTCATTCAAAGTCAGTGCACCCAATTCACCCAGATGTATCTAAATTATTTACTATTGGTACTATCATGTAGCATATATAAAACTAAGTTGTGTCCCTTAAGGAATAAACTATCACTGACTTCAGAACTTGACATTATCTGCTCCAGTCTGCCCTCACAGTGCTGACCCAAAGGAGACTTGTTAATAATTCTACTTTAGGAAACTCTTGCTACTGAGCTTTTGTATATGGTTTGATTTTGGGACTGGTGGCCTTTGGCACATGAGACGCTACTTTGCTGCAAATAGCTTGAGAAGATCCACAAACATGCCCAGAGCCAGTGCATCTTTCCAGGAAAGCTGAAATCCCATGACAAACTCTGGCATGACTGTCACTCTGTATTGGTGATGTTGGTATGGAAACATTCCCCATGATTCTTTCACGGTCATATTTAGACAAGACAGATAACTTTCAGGAAAAGTTATTTCCCAGAAGTATCTCTTAGGTTGTTTGTTAACAGGAAAAAGTGACATAAACTCCTTCTTATGATAGAATTTGAAATGATAACTTTAAAAAATAAAATTTACAAATTGATTGCAATGGGTAGAAAGCATAAGTCTGAAAAGACTTACCAGAAATATGAGAAAGAAATGGGACTACTCAACTGATCCTCCATATTATGCCTTGTGTTTTGCATATGATACATCTGAGGATAGCAGAAAGGGCTCATTGTAATTATATATTTAGTCTTCTGATTGACTTTAGATATGTTGAGTCAAGAAGCAGCTTTCTGTCTTGCTCTGAAATTTGTATAAATACTAGCTGATCAGTTTATGCAAAATAAGTTGCTTTGCTGAGCTTCAAGGGGTATGGAAGAAGATGTTTAATTCTGCAGGTTTAGAATTAATACACATTTCATCATTCATTCATTCATTCATTCATTCATTCATTCATTCATTCGTTTATTTATTTTTAACTGAAGAAAACTACAAATGTCAATTTGAGGTTTGCATTTGCCTTTTCTGTAAAAACAAAAAGGTTTAATCCTACATTCTTCTTTAACTTCTTTCTATTTTTAAAACACACGTACAGTTGAATAATGTACACTGTGTACAGTACAGGTACTGTACTCTTCATCAGTTCTATTAATTATATCTTTTTCTTAAGAACATCTTCTGCCTGGGGTAACACAGGAAGTACTGGTTTGGCTCCAGACTGAAGAGATGAATAATGTCACACCTCTGCTTGTAAGAACTGTGACCTACTTTTCCTTTCATGTCTTCATGTTCATCTTCACAGTACTATGCAAATAGGAATAGGAACTTGAAACTTAAGAACTTGATCCCTCTGAACTTTGAGCCAACTAAAGCACATTTTTTTAATTGTCTCTTTTTCATCTCCAAGAGAATTTTGCAACCAAGGGAACTGAAATGACAATCAACTGATTTTTGATATGTCCAAACTAGCAAAGCAGAAGTACATGCAAACACTTCTTGTAACTCTTGTATTTTAATTATAATTATGCTAGTAGTTATTTATTATTTAATTATAATTATTCATAATTATTTAACAATTATTTGTTATCCCAGTAATAAAGATGATATTGATGTTCTTGGATAAAATAATAGTTTGGCCCCAGGTCAGTAGTCTCCTTCCTTTTGTGGTTTGTACCTGAATGTGCCATGAGTTTGTATTTGAACCCTGAGTCTGATTGATCTCAATCTGCATGCATTAGGGGTGATCCAATGAACAAAGCACTGTGATGGAGTTACCCCATGGAACTGATGGCAGACCACAGCTTGGAACACACTGAGTACTACTGCTCATTTGTATGTCTATCCTGGAGCAGAATTGGTGGGTTTGCTCACAGACCCTCTGTTAGAAGAAGACCAGTTTGATGGATTGAGCCACTAGACTCCGGTCAGCAGAGAGAAAAAGCAGTGTCACTAGACTGTGTATCCCAGGATTTGCTCCTTCTTCATGTAAACAAACTGTTCTGCAATTGCAACAAAGAAGAGCTCAGCCTGGGCAGTCCTCTGGAGAAAGATATAAAGACCAGAGTAAGATTGCTGTCTGTCTTTTTCTCTGTGGCATGGTGGGCCTCCTGACTCATACTGGTGAATTTAGCCACAATTTCAATTATCTTGGGTTTTTTTTTTTTTTTGAAAGACATTTAAAGAGCAAATCTATCATCAGATATAGGCAGCATGATTTCAATAAGGGAAATTCATCTCCTTCCCTGATAATATCACCCACTTGGTGGATGAAGGGAAGGCAGTGGACATAATCTTTCTGCAATTTATTTGGATCTTTAATACTGTCACTTGTGGCATCATTCTGGACAAATTGTCCAACTGGAAGATGAACATGTTCATGATATGTTGGGAGATGCATTGGTTGAACAGCAGACCTCAGTGAGTCATTGTGAGTGGGGGTACATCTGGATGGCAGCCAGACACTGGTGATGTTCCCCAGGGCTCAATTCTAGGGCCAGCCCTGTTCAACATTTTTATCAGTGATCTGGTGTAGGAGTGTAATGCACCCTTGGCAAGTTTGCTGATGATACTAAACTTGGAGGTGCTGTTGACTCTGGAGGGACAAGAGGCCTTCCAGAGGAATCTGGAACAGATTGGAACACTGTGCAGTCATACATAGCATGGAGTTCAGCACAGAAATATGCTGGTTTCTGCACCTGGGATGGAGCAATCCCAGACACAGGCACAGACCGGGAGCCATGTCCTGTGAGGAGAAGGTGAGGATGCTTGGGCTGCCTTGCCTGGGGAGGATTCCAAGAGGTGACCTCAATGCCCTCTGCCAATCCATAACGAGGGGAAGCAGAAGGAAGTGCCGGGCTCTTCTCTCTGTTAAACAGTGATGGGATGCATGGGAATGACAAAAGCTGTGCTAGGAGAGGTTCAGACTGGACATTAGGAAACATGTATTTACTTTGAAGGTGTTCAAACACCGGGACAGGCTTCCTAGTGAGCTGATAGATGCCTTGACTGGCAAGAGGCTCCAGTCTTGCACAAAATCCTGGATGGAGCAGGGCACTACAGGTGCTCAGAGAAGCTCCTGCCAGTGCATGGAAGAGCTTGTCAGGAGCTAAACACCCAAAATTCCTTCTCTGCCCAGGAGGACCTTCTGGCAGTGGGCCATTCCCAGGCTGCTCTGGGTGGGGATGGGAGTGGAGGGGTATCTCTCAAAGCACATTGCGTGTGGAGCTGTCAGCAGTGGCAGCCACCCCTACCAGCCTGAGGGAAAACTGTCATTCAGCATACTGGGAAAACATCCTTCACTTGTGAAGGTGTTTTCATCTTGGGGCATAATTTTGTTGGCAAAGCCTGTGGCCCAAGGTCTACACCCCAGCCTCTGCCAGGGCTCACCTTCCCTCCCTCTCTTCCCAGTGCAGCCATTTAGGGAGTTACGGGACTACTTTCAAATCATGGCTCAGTTGCACCATCACCCTATACTTCTCAGATTCAGCTGGGTTGGATTATTCCCTTGGCTTGGTCTTTTCCTGCTCTCACTTATGAACGGAGAAAGCGGTTACTCTTTAAAATGTTACCAGTGGTTTAGGCTTTAGGAAATCATCCTATCCAGTTAAAACAAATCAGTTCTTTCCCATGTAACTTCTGTGTTCCTAGGCTCCCCTTCTGTATTTTCTCTTTTGAGTAGATCATGGCAGTTTTCTGAAACAGTCACCAGGCTCCTGTGGAGGAACAGGTGTAGCCTTTGGGCACTTTGTAGGCAGTAAATGATGGCGAAAGAGATGACTGTGGTGACCTTGGAAAAATCATAGCTATTTGCACAGCATGGATCCTAATAAGGACTTAATAAGTTCTGTCATCCCAAACTACTTTGTGCTCAGACAGTTTGGATGACCATGGCAAGTTTTGGCCAAAAACCACGTAATCTATGTGCTCACACCAGAGAAAAATGTTTTTATTTTTTTCCTATATCTAGAACATTTACAACTCTTAATTTAGATGTCACATTTAGCTATCAAACAATGTTAGTGTTCTAACACAGTTTTCTGTGTTGCTTTACCAGTGTAGATGAAGGAAACTGAGTTTAATAAAAAAATTGCTGAATGTGGCTAATTGTGCTTCTTTCCACTACCAGGTTCAAGACAAAAAGCCATATTTCCTACGCTTTTACCTAGTGAGTGTAAGACTCATATACAATAGATGGCTCTGAGGAGTGGTTGTTGTATTATCTCAGAAAGGAAGAGCACACTTAGTGAACAGGAACATCATTATTACTTAGCTCTACGTTTAGTTTAAGTATGTAATGGAATATTAATGGAATTTCCATGCTGGTTAAATCCCACCATAACTTTCATAAGGTAGTATCAAGTGCAGTGAATTACAGAGGTAATTCATGTGCTATTTTAAAGTAGTTAACAGCATTCTTACAATCTGATCTAGTACCTGACCTAGCAGTTGGCAACACTGTCCATGGCAGGGGAGTTGGAACTTGGTGAACCCAAGCCAATATGATTCTATGATTAAAATAAACAGAACAAGAAATGCACATCAATAAATGAAGTGGATTAGCCTGCAGATATATTAACATTTCTTCATATGTTCAAAGAGCTGGTGCACAATTCTTACTGTCACACAGTATATTTGTGGTGAACTGCAACAGGAAGTAAGATGACTCCTAGTAATGCAACTTTGCTGGAAAGAAAGAATTGTATGGGTTGGAGAGGACAGGGTGTTTTAAATGGTCAGGACTTATAAGACAGGTTGCAACATACTGCTGCAAAGTGAATGAAAATTGACATGTTCTTGTCACAAAAAAATCCAGTCACAACTTTTTTGTAACCACATTTTTCCTTCACATCTTAATCAGAGGCTGATTTCAAAGAGTGAAATCTTGGTTTGAGTATAGCTGAAAATAAAGTGCTCAGTATCTTCATGCATGGACATTGCCAGACATGTCTAGTTTTGTTTTTTTCAGAAAAGAATGTTTCAGTCGTCTCTGTACATCATTAAGTATCTTACAAAAGCACACCCCAGAACCTGCAAATCCAGCAATCACATGGCATCAAAAAAAAGAGGAGACAAAATCATTAGTGATTTTGTGATTAGTGAACATGCTCCTCTTTTTTTTTTTTTTAATCATAATCTCAGTTTAGTATATTCAGATGGAGAAAAAGTATCCACACAGCATTTGAAGGCAGCATAACTGTTGCTTAACATAATCTCATGTGTCTACGCTTTTGTTTTTGTTTGCTTGTTTATTCTAAGAATCCATTTAATATTTACAGAAATTACATTTTTTCCCCCTTTCAGCAAGAAACATTTGAAATTTCAACACTGAGTTGTTTAATTTCTTAATGACATTACAGTTTGTTTTTGAAAATATTTATTGTACAAGACATCTAGACATGAATCTTCCCATTCCAATATCTTTCCAAGAAGTATTGCTTGCAGAAGATGAGCAATACTGCCTATGTAAGGGTGTAAGGCACATTGCTGGCCCATGTGAAACATCTGTTGGATTGAATGTCCTTTTCTACTGTTTAAACTCTGGCTGCAGCTGCACCACACCAACCTCATTCAGCGGGCTCTAATCTCTGCAGATAGGTGAGAGGTAATGAAAAACATGCCAGGTAGCTCAGCTCACAGATTTTAAAATTAAAGTGAGACTGTTTTTTTCTTTTTTAAGACTGATTATGAGAAGTGGAAAGAAGGTGAAAGAAGTAAAAAAACATGTTTGTTTTCCTTCACTAGAGAACACGAATTGTTTCTTTGCTATATTTGATGAGCCAGTTTATTTAGGTCTCTTCCCATGTGTGACACAAAATCATTGGCCAGATACAGCAAGAAATAGACTAAATTAAAGAGAAGCAAATAAAACAATACTTTATTTTTATTTTTTGTTTCTGCAATCACACAGGCCAGAAATGAAAAGTAATCTAGGTTGTTTGCATGGAAACTTCCTATATGTTTTTGATTACCTTGTGTTGACAGCCCTTTGGATTATACTGCTTCTGATGCCAATTTGCGCTGAATTTGTAGACAGAATTTACGAGGTACTGTCACATTTCTAAGTTGTGGGTTTCATATATTTTCATGATGCACACTGTGTTTTGACAGAAACAGTGCCTCTTGGAGAAACTCCCTTCCCTTTCTGAATCTTAGGTTGCCGATGAAAAGTACAGCTCACAGTTTTTAGTACATTCATAAATCAATATTATATTACTCATTGTTTCACTAAAGTCCAATTTATTTTCTTCCCTTCGCACATTTTTTTTCCGTCCTTTTGTCTTCCAAAGTAAATTTCTGCATTAACTGATTCTCTCTATGATCATTATCCTCCTTGCCCATGTACCCTTTTCCTTAGGTTTCCTCACTTGAATATGTTGTGAATCTCCCGCTCTCTACCATGTTGTCCAGAGACCCATGAACATTGATGTTACACTAGTGGCAGTGAGTTATTGAGTTACTGAGATAGTAACTCAGACAATTATAACACTAGATCCAGTACTAGCTTGCAAGTGACATCTGAAATAATGCTCTTAAAGCAAATGTTTTAGTTCATGCGTTGCTTGTGGAGGAAAGTTATGATCTCTGAAAAAGTTAGGAGCTTTGAAACAAGACTTCTTGCCCATTAACTTTTTTTAAATTGGAGTTTTGCTGGAATCCTTCATCAACATCTGCCCCTCCATCAATGTGAGCATTCAGGCTCATTCTTGGAGGATTGCTTCATCAGGCCCTTACAATTAGATCTGTAAGCCAGGGATGTAAGGCAAAGAGCTGAGTTTTCACACACTTCTAATACTGTGTTGGGTACAAGTACAGTCTGAAAAACATTCCATGTCAGGTAGAGATCCCCATCTTATAAACACTGAATTTATTTTCATACTTGCTAACATGTTTAAAAATGTTTGTTAGTATGCGTGCCTTCAGCTTGGACCCTTGGCATAGCACCAACTTCCAGATATTAACTTTATTCTAATAATATTCTTCAATCCTATTCCCTCTGGTTCTCAGATCACAACCTCATGGCTGGAAAATCTTGCACACTTGTACAAGTGTTTTATTGCAGAAAGCAATACTTATATGCTTAATAGCTAAGCCAGGAGTTCTAGTAACCATGGTGTTTCTGAAAGCTTGTGATTCAAATGAGGAAATGTCAGCTTGATTTGCATTTTCTATAGAACCAATGTAATCCAGAATTAAGTAAAATCAATTTAGTAAAATTTTAAATACCTACTGGCTTAAATGTTTTTACATAGTACTTCTGGTTGACTGGTTCCTAAAAATGAACATTTCAAGTCTGTTTACAAAATATAAAACCTTTGTATGCATCCTTATTACTGCGTAAAATGATATAGCTTAAATCCACCTGGTTTTATAAATAATTACATTAAAAAAATGGATTTGAAGCTCAAAGAGTGCTGTGAAAGCATAGTTTTAGTCTTATAAATGAAAAGTTTTAGAGATCCAGCCTCAACAGATATGGAGATTTTCTTTGAGATCTATACCTCCAGAGGAATAGAAGCCATAAAAGAAGAGTTAAGACATCTGACTTTAATCTGTTAGATGGCAAAGATTCTTGCACTTCATTATCAGTTTCATTTGAAAGATACATTGTATTATTACTTGTTAATATCAGGTTTTGCCATTTTTTTAGGAAAAAAATTGGTAAAGTTTTTCCTCTGCTTTCACTATCTTTCTCATGAAACAGCTACTAATATTCTAGGTGCTAAAACCATCTCCCTTCAAGTACTTAAATGTGCCATAACCAAGCTGTGGAAGGGAAAAGGAAAATAAAAAGAGGAGGGAGAGAATAGTCAATGAAATCAACTAAAATGTATTATTAGAAAAATATAGACAATACTGTACAGATGAGTTATTTACATGAAATCACAGATTTTTGTATTGGGTGGGAAAGAGTTGCTTCAATTCTACGTTTTACTAAAAGCAATGAATCTGTGAGCTGCTGTCAAGGTGAAGCTTTCCTCGGGACAATATTCATGAAAGACACAAGTAAGTTGATAAACCCAGCCCTAGACAATTCTCACTGAAACAATGGGTAAACTGATAGAGAGAAAAGCAACGTGACCAATTTCAGACCAGAAGGCATACTAGGAAAGGTAAAAAGCCATGGATATTTTGGTGAATTTGAGTCTTCCCTGTAAAATGAAGGGATGAGGAAAATGAGAAGCAGGGAATAAAGAACATGAAACACGGGAGAACACTTAGAAAAGTCTTGGTGAGGGGATTTCAGGGCCCACTTCTTTTTTTACCCCAAATAAAACTCTGCAGCAAAGATAGCTGAATCCATTTTCATGTTATCTTAGCGTAAATGTTCATGGAGACTGAACAGTGGATGTGGGCATGGTGAGGCCATGGGTGGTGTATTTCAGCAGTGGTGACAGCGATGTGAAAGACAAGCCATATTCTGGATGGACAGGCAGATGCTTATGAGCATGGCATTCAGGCTTTTGTTCATCGCTGGTAAAAGTGAACAGATAATTGTGGTGAGTATACTGAAAAATATTGTTTTGTATCTGAGAATTTGCTCTATCAGTGTTCTCTTTCTATCTGTTGTAGTTTCCATAAAAAGGAGGCATTCCTTTTGGAACAAACTACATATTAAGAAGCATACTGGTGCTGTGCTCGTGAAAAGTTGGTGCTGGGCTTTAGCAAATATGACAATTCAGTTGAACTGACCTAAATTTTCCCTCTCTTTCTCTCTTTTTTTTTTTTTTCTTTTTTCCACGAATTAGTCATTGTAGTCTAATTGTGTTTTTTCTTTCTTGTGCAAAAGATTCTTGACTCAAGTAAATGGAATCTGATAATTTATTGTAAGGTATATCATAGCATCACAATGTTTAAGAGATCCAGGTAAAATACCTTAGGGAAAGTTGTCAAGGGAAAATTTAAATCCCTGCTCCTTGAAGCCTTATTTGATTCTAAGAGGACAGGATTTCTCTTGAACAATTAAAATAGAATTTCCTCTCAAATATCAAATATTCATCCTTTCTCCAAATTCTCCAAATCTCCCCCTCCCTTTTATTTTTTGCTCATCTTCAACGTATCTTCTTCATTCAATCTGCAATAATAGTACAAGTTTGAGGTGAGACCTTCAGGAGGCCCAAAAGTAAGAGGGGAATTGGTCAGACAAGTTTTATCAAATTGCCACAGAAAACAGGAGACTTCCCATTAACTGCCTTTAGTGAGAAATATCTGTCTCCACATAAATGGAAAGAGATCCTTAACCAGCAAGTATTAATTACATATGTGATTAATTGTCTTCACCAGAGCCTTTTCTGAGGTTTTTCAAAACTCAAGTGAAAAAGTCTTGTTTCAGTGTTTACTTCACTGAAGAAATTCATGTTGCTGTACCAAGAAGGCAGGTTTTGGTACTCTGGATCTCTCAGAGCTTCTTAGAAATTATGCAGTTCTTGGCAGTTTATTTTTCATCCCAAGCTAAATGTATGATATTTTAAAATTAAATTATTATGGAAACTGGAAAAAATAAGTTTCCAGTACTCTTACCCAAAGAGGCAAAAAGTGTGATATTTTAAAAGGAATGCAAGTAGAATTTGGCTCTGAAACACGAAGTGTAGCTTATAACATTCCTCGGGTATTATTTCATCTAGCATACAGCAGCAAATAATTTTTTTTTTAATTGAAATGATTTTTCTGAAATTACCAAGAGATCCAAAAAAAAAGAGGAGCTTCCAAACACATTGATTAAACTTCTGGAGAGTCCTTCACTGGTTCCTTACTGCCAGGAACAAGATGCTATTGTGTTGATCTGGAGTCTTGGCAGGAAAACACAACAAAGATGAAATCAAAGTTTTGTGTCACACATGTTGGCTGAAAAGCGTCTAGGCAGTTAGGAAGGGGATAGTTTTCTCTCCTGCTTTTCACGTTGCCTCTTGTCCACCTGGTCCTGAATTTACTTATTGGATGGATTTAAGAAACACTTTACATCTTTCTGTGGAAGAAATGAAGCATATGCAATATTCTATTTTATTCAAATCAACATTATAGTAAGTTGGAGTGTCATTGTTCTGTTATGTATTTCAGCAGAAAGTTAGCTAAAACCACAATGACTTAATCTAAACCTCTGTGAGCTTCCCCAGAGAGATGCTTGGATGCTGACATTTGAAAAATTATTATTATTAATTTAGGGCTTAAAAATTGAATTTAACAAGATCTGGGCTAGTTGTGTAAAGTTTAACTTGGAAATTGTGTGTCTAAAAGTACCTGAAATTTTCATGGTAATGCATTTGCAAATCAAATTGCTGTTTTTTCATTATCTCAGATCAAGTGTATGATTCTTGGCCTTACTTGAAAAGTGTTATGACCCCAAATCTCTTGGAATTCCACATAATTACAATTGAAATCAGATGCATTCTTCCATCCTGTGTTTTATAGCAATAACTGAGATTCCATTCATTTGGCCTACTCCTAAAAGTACCCATACACAGAATCATAGAATCATAGAATCATAGAATCACTCAGGTTGGAAAAGACCTTAAAGATCATTGAGTCCAACCATGACCCAACCATACTACCCCAATTCTAACAACCCTCCGCACTAAATCATGACCCTGAGCACCACGTCCAAATGGTTTTTAAACACACCCAGGGATGGTGAATCAACCACCTCCCTGTGGAGCCTATTCCAGTGCTTAACAACCCTTTCTGTAAAGAAGTGTTACCTGATATCCAACCTAAACCTCCTCTGGCACAAATTGAGGCCATTTCCCCTTGTCCTATCACCTGTCACCAGTGAGAAGAGACCAACCCCACTCACTGTAAGCACCTTTTCAGATACTGGAAGAGAGCAATAAGCCTCCTCAGCCTCCTTTTCCCCAGACTAAACAGCCCCAGTTCCTTCACTCTCTCCTCATAGGGCATATTGTCCAAGCCCCTCACCAGCCTTGTTGCCCTTCTTTGGACCTGCTCCAGCACCTCAATGTCCTTTCTGTACTGAGGTGTCCAAAACTGAACACATTACTCAAGGTGTGGCCTCACCAATGCCAAGTACAGGGGCAGGATGACTTCCCTAGTCCTGCTCACCACACCATTCCTGATACAGGCCAGGATGCCATTGGCCTTGGCCACCTGGGCACACTGCTGGCTCATATTCAGCTGACTGTCCATCAGCACACCAAGGCCCTTTCTGTCAGGCAGCTTTCCAGCCAGTCCTTCCCAAGCCTGTAGGATTGCCTGGGGTTGTTGTGACCAAAATACAGGACCTGACTCTTGGCCCTGTTGAAACTCATACAGTAGAGCCCTGTACCCAAAGATGAATTTGTGCTGCAGCTCCCAGGTGATGACACAGATAAGGCCCCTGGAGTCTGCAGACCTGATCTGGACCTGAGGCAGTAGGTGATTCTGCATCACTTCCATAACTTTGTTTAGGCTATTTAGGATGGCTTCTTTCAACCCACTACCATAGTGTGTAATGCTCCTCTAGACACAGGGCAGTGCGACAGTTCTTTGTATTGGGAGCCTGCATATCAGCTCTTCCAGCTCGTCTCATTGCAGAAATACCTACCAACCTGACAGCTGGTATCTGCTGCTGCAGGAGAGGTGTTCTAGGAGAAGGCGGTGGAGCAATGGAATATTGCTGAGAACACAAGGCTTGACACAAGTCTGGTAGCATACAGATTTTGGCATGCAAAGACTCCAATCAAGCCTACCTGCTCGGCTACTGGGACTGACGTCTGATTTCAGAAGGAAACCTTCTAATCTGGAGTAAGCCATAAAGTTAAGAACTCTTAGCAAAACAATAGCCAGGATCATACTTCAAACTATTCTAAATCAGTACTTGTTCAGAGTAATTGTTCTGTTTCAAACCCCTATCGACTTATTCTGAGTAGGGGGAAGAACTCAAAGCAATTTTGTGGAACAAAATTTTAAAATAAATGAGATGTTCTGAAATTCTGAAGTTCTTACTTTAATACTATTATTTCCCAACATAATCATATATGTGCAAATATCTCAGTTCCCTCAAAACCACATCACCTACTGGAGTAGAAAACTAATTAATTTGAAGTTTTCATCACTCTTAAACACTGAGATTAGAGATACGGTGTCTTCACAATGTTTCCTCTTACTTTTGCAATATTTATCCTGAATTCTTGATCAGAAGAGTAAAAAAAGAAAGCAAAAACCACCACCACCACCACCACCAACAAAAACAAAAACCTAACCCAAACCAAAACCAAACCAAAACAAAAAACCCCACAAAAGATAAACTAGAGCTTTCTCACATTTATTAATTCTTTGGAAATCAGTTTGAAGATTTAATTAAAAACAAAGTTGAAAGAGTGTTTAGACTGAAGTCTTCTGTGGAAAAATTAATACTTTCTATTTTGAAATTGTTACACAAAATACAATTTAACTGAAACCACAGCAAATACCTTTTTCTCTTTTCAAGTTGCTGAATCTTGACCTCTGTCTATAAAAATGTGTCTGAAAAAAATTGCTTAACCTTATTTCTAAAACCTCAGCTGGTACATTTCTAAAGCAACAATCTCAAATACCCTGTCTATTGCTGTTCTTACGGCAGAGTAGTATGCAGCAGCATTTTTAGCACTCAATCTTGAATACAGTGTGATAAACTGTGAGATTTAGCCTCTTTCAATTTTTACTTGCTGACATAAGACTCACTATAATCCACTGAAAAAATGGGTCTATGTAGGAAAAATATATTGGCTTCACAGCAGTTTCTAAATCCTCAGTAACTGTAGTTTGCCAGGTTTGCTAGTCAGAAAACAAAGCAGTAAGAAAAACACAGATCTTAAGAGTGTAAAGGATCCCTGATTTACTGGTTCATGTGCTTGGCTACCACTGGCCATCACACAGCCTCAGCTGTAAATATATCTATATTCATCTTTAATTCTCTTGGTTTTAACTGTACCTGATTTTCTAATGTACCGGTTATAAATACTCAGTATAATTGTTCATTATGGTGCTATTTAAGTAGCAAAATATCAGGTACTAATGCATGCTAAGTCTGAAAGTTCAAATTGATAACATATAGTTAATATAGAATAACTGTCGAAATAAGATAATCTTGGAGGGAATATTACCATTTCAGACACAATCTGTTTTTCTAACTAGAAATATTTTACCAAGAGGCAAAGAAAGATATGAGAAAACTAAGAAAAAAAAAAGAACTCCTCTATGCAAAGACTTCTTTCCAGTAATCATCTCTCACTTTCTGAACATTTATTGCATGTTTTTATGATCTGGTGGAAAGCTTACTGGAGTAGGCAAAAGAAGAAATCTGTGATTAGGATCTATAGAACAATGCACAAGTGGTTTCTACCTAATTTGATTTATCTAAGAAAATGGACAAACAATTTTTGGCTCCAAATAAAAGAGCAGGTACCTTCCAGGAGGTAGATCATATGGAGGATTGTTTTATGGTTCATTAACAAAGCAATTCTCTCAGAAGAAACATCAGAGACTATAGGACAAATATTTTTTAGGAGACACATATATTAGAAAATTCAATTTTTATGTGATCATCATTTGGTTAAGTGTAATAAACAACATGAGGTCAAAGAGAAACTTGCTAGCAAGACAGTTCTGAGAAAAGGTATAAAGAAGCAATAAGAAAAGATTTCTTCAAGTCTTATAGAGGTGTTAATAGGATTTTTTCCATTTAAGCTTAATGTGTAGATCATTTGTACTGCTAGTAACCTGATTTGAGTTTTGTACTTTGCGGTACCTCTCCCTGTTTTACAACAGTTCCAGTGATCTTACAAGCAGATAAAGAACTGATAAGATCACAATAAAAGTATCCAGTGTCACTGGCTGGAGTAGAAGAGGAAATGTTCCTCCTTACTCTCTTTTTGAACCTACTGTCAACTAGTTAGATTCAACGTTGAACTCAAAACCTACTGACATTCTATCTACCTAACTTCCTGTATCAACAGATCAGAGAAAATCACTGTTTTCTGAGTAAAGTATTCCTGCTGTTCATTTTAAATTGATCTCCTGAAAATTTGTGTGGAAATGCAGATTTGGTGAAAACAACCTTTCATACGCCTTACCCACTGGCTTTGATTCTGCAGTGAGTGTACTGTAGAGATTGAAAATAAGTCTGAGAAGTGAAAGAGCAGACACACTTCACCCCAGCTATAGCAAAACCCATACCTATTGTTTTTCTCCTTGCTTTGTGTGATGGAACATTCAGTGTGGGGTCAGATGACTGCACAGAAGTGAAGCAAGGGAGAGGCTGGGAGTCAGAAGGATGCATTGGGCCATGCCACCAGCAGTTTGATTGTTTCAGGTTTTTAAAGTGTCAGTCTTTGGTGTAAGCAAGCAGCAATGAAATATTTGCACAGAAATGTGCTAGATGTTGCTAGACAGCTGATCAGGATTTTACTACTTCAGACAGCTACAACTGAAAAGATCATTAAAGAGTTTATGACTGGAGGCATCCTGGGCTGTAGTGACCATGCCCTGGTATGAGTTTGGGATCTCAAGGAATACAAGCAAAATACAGTGTCAGTACTCTGAGCTTCAGGACAGCAAACTTCATGGTCTGATAGTGATAGGACAAGGGGAAATGTTTTAAACTAAAAGAGGGAAGATTTAGAATAGATTTAAGGGGAAAATTTTTCACTCAGAGCATAGTGTGTCTGCCCAGATGAATTGTAGATGCCCCATCCCTGGAGGTGTTCAAGGCCAAGTAGAATATGCCCCTGGGCAACCTGTTCTTGTGCCTGATTTAGTGGTTGGCAACTCTTCCCATGCAGGCTTGTTGGAACTAGATGATCTTTGAGGTCCCTTCTAACCCAAGCTATTCTACAATAAAAACAAAAATCTTGTTTAAAAAATATAATTAAGAGGTACCAAAGCTCTCAGGAAATCACTACAGTACTTTATTTGATCTCAAAAATTAAGAAAATGGGACAGTTCTGTTTAGCAGATGAACTTGGTCATACAGCTGTAAAACCATCTATTATTAAGCTTCTATTCCCCCTGTAAATAATTATCACCTTTGAACAAGCAGCAGTATGCCTCTGAATTACCTACCTTATTTATTGTGTCTTTGAATCTCAGACATGTTTCTCAGCCCTGTCATGCAGTGGTTTCTGAATGAGGTTTTCACAGTGACAACCAATTCATTCTCAGGGGGTTATTCCAAGGATAAATTGCTGTATGTCTGACCTCAGATAGGGTGATATTTGAAAAACACATTCTTATTTCACTTGAAATGGGAAAAAAAACCCTCTAGATTATTATTATACCTCTTGTATTTCTGTTATTTGCAATTTCTAGCAGTGAAAGTGTAAGCTTTTAATTTTGTTAATAGGAAAGTCAATTACTGATCCATACAGGACATCACCTGAATAATGTCTGTGTAATGTATGCCTTTCTAATAACTGTTAGCAACTGCAATTTGAAATCTGACACTAAGGTACTAAGTTAGTAATACATCTATTTTTTCTTAGCTAGAATTCTTTTTTTTTTTTATCTTAAGATTTTAAGACTAACATTTCCTTCCGACATCTATAATTTAAAAGTTCACTATGATTGTTGTCTTACATAAGTAAGCCCACTCTATGTAGATTTTTATAGAGAAATGAATCTTATCTAGAATAATATCATTGGACTATAGTACCATGAGAATTGCAGCTAGCCAGAACTTGTAAGCTTAAAAAGTTTTATAAGTTATATGCCAGTGCTGAATGTTTTTATGTCAGGAAAGAAGCAGTAGATGAAAATATTTAATATTTTTGTTTAAGAAATCCCAGCAGAAGAGCAACTGAAAATACTTTCATATTCCTCAAACATTTAAGTGACTAATTAAGAACATTTTTCAAATGATCAGTAGTGTTCTTTTTTTTTTTTTTTTTTTTTAATTAGTACTGACCCATGGATATTCTAATTCTTAAATGACTTGGCTGCACTTTGATGATATGTTTTTCTCTGGAAAAGAAATACAGCCAAATTACTGCCAAGTGAAAAACACAGAGCAAATATGTGAATTACAATATCTTTTGCTGAAGGAGTGCTTTTGTCAATAAGCACTAACATTTGTACTCCTTGAAAACAGATGTTTAAATGCTCTCATGCCTGACTCAGTCTTTTGGCCTTTCAGGACAGACAAACCATGTATTGTTGTCTTTTCACTGACATCCTAGTAATAAGTCTAAGTCATCGGTTCCTCTGTGAATACCAAAGGAGATTGGGTTTGTTCTATACCCTTGCACAAAACAGTTTTTGTGCCCTGATTACTTGCCCACTAGCTGCCTTTTAGAGAACTTTACTTAGAGCTGCCTCATATATTTACTCTGTGAAGAGTACAGTTTGTAGAGCTCTTGAAGATTAGCAAAAAAGTGTTTTTTGATTTTCACATAAACCACTCCAAACCTCAAAAATTTGCCTGGAAGAAAAAAGTAATACACTGATTTTATTGAAGTGCTACTGTGATGCTTCATCACACAGTTTTTGGCTGTCCTAGGAACCTCTTTGAATTTTTGTGCCCAGTACCAGGTGAGGAAACTTTATAACCAGTCACACACCATTGCCTTTGACTAAACTGATTAAGTGCTACAGATTATGGTGAACTATGGGAGATGTAGTCTAGAAAAGACACACTGTCTAGACAGGAGGGTGGGATCATGAACAGTCCTACTTAGTATACTCTTGTGAGGCACTGTGGCTGCATTTCAGAAATATTTTGGAATCTATGTTTCAGTTTTGTAACTTCTCTGAACATTTCCTATGAAGGAAGTATTTTCTGCTTTTTTTTTTTTTAATTCATGTGTCTCATTATAAAGTAAAATTTATCACATATTTTGTGACTTGAGTCAAAGTTTTTAGAGAAACAGGACTTGATAATTGTTTATCAATACTGCTCAGCTAAACAAAACAAAACAAAACAAAACAAAGAAAAAAAACAGTAAGAGAGTTTACAAACTGTTTCTTTTGCTGCTTATGTGGGAAATATTGTTAAGTACACATGGTCTCACAATGGCAGAAAAATGTTTATAAGAACTGGAAGACACATGGTAAATTAGCTGAAGTTAGTCCAAAGTTTTTTGCTAGTTGAAGTAGGACCAGAATTTAATTCTTCAGGTTACATCTTAGAACTCACTTCATGCAAAGCAAAAGATGAGCTAACATTTCAGTGAAAGCATTCAGTTCAAAACAAGAGATACATTTGGTCTAGATTGAGAGATTCTGTAGTTAATGCATTCATCTTGTGCCTTCTGAAGTTAGGAGCTATCACAGTAAGTCATGAAGCACTTCATGTTCTAAAGGTCAAGTAACAAAATACAAGAGAAAAAATGTACTGGTTGAAGTGAAATAACAATTAAATTGTACAATATAGTCAATTTATGAACACCAAGCTTCTTTGAATTTTTCATATTTTTCCCTCTGTCTATAAGGAGAATAGTTTAGTGTCTCAGGTCTTTCACTTTAGTTAAAATCACTTTCCAACACCATTAATTCATAATTATAACTTAAGATAATATTCATTTGTCTTCACTCACTTCTGTCACAGTAGATGATGCTTTTCTCTAGGTTCTGGCCAATGAATGTGCATATTATTAAGGTACACTATTAATTTTCTGTGTGAGTGGCAGAATTTGACTTTTGGAAAATACCATTTTTGATATAAAATAAAAAAAAAAACTGTATGCACGTAATTTGATGTAGTTTGTCATAGACTCTTTTGAGAGGTATTTGCTTATTTTTTATATAGCAATAAGTTATATATTCTGCTTTGTCCAAACAGTGATTCTGTGCCTATGTACCACCTCATATCAAGTAAGGACTGTGGCTGTTTTGAACTCTGTCTACAATCAAGGGTAGATGCAAAGAAGTACATGGGAACACTTCCACACTAGATATCTTATATAGATATGATGAGAGTGTAGTTGATCCTGGTGTAGATGCTTTTCTTCCATTGACAATGACTCAAATGACTAACTCAGGTATATAATAAACATTTATACTGTGGTTATTTAAAATTAGATGGCTAGAGTCCTATTCATACAAGAGCTAAACTAATCCCCACTTCCTGGTTAATGGACAGAGACAGTGAAGAATCTATACTATTGAGTATCTAAATCTATCTGTAGCTTTTTTTATGCAGGGATAGCAAATCTTTGTAACTCAGTGGAAGATGATTAAAGAAATATGGTAATGTAACCTGAAGTAAAAAAAAAAAAAAAGTGGATATTTCCTTACATATAACCATAGGTTTTCCACCAATATAAAAAAGTTGATAAGAAGTTACAAAAAAGAGCTTAAATTGTGGAATTGTAAAATCATAGAATCATAGTATTATGGTATAATAGAATCATAGAATGGCTTGGGTTGAAAGGGACCTCAAACATAATGCAGTTCCAACTCCCTGCAGTGGGCAGCCTTGTCAACCACGAAATCAGGCACCACATCAGGTCGTCCAGGGCCCTCCTTGCCTTGAACACCTCCAGAGATCGGTAAAACACCTCCAGGGATGGAGCAGATCAGGGTGACTCTATGCTGCTACTGAGAGAGCACAAGACAAGACAAAAACTCAGCTGGGCTTTTCTGGACAATGAGGAATGAGAAGTAGTCATGATACAAAAAGTTCTCTTTCTCAATCAATGGACATATTCTAATAAAAAGAGTACCAAGAGTCTATTGGTGTTAGGACTCTCTATGCTGTGGTCAAAGCAGGGAATGACCATATGTTTTTCCCTGGAATCCATCTAAGGAACATGTCCAGAGAAGGGCAAGAAAGCTGGTGAAGGGTCTGGAGCACAAGTCTTATGGTGAGCAGCTGAGGGAACTGGACTGTTCAGTCTGGAGAAAAGGAGGCTCAGGAGAGAACATACTGCTCTCTACAACTGCCTGAAATGAGGTTCTGGTGAGATGGGGGTCGGCTTCTTCTCCTGGGTAACAGCAATAGGATCAGAGGTATTGGCCTCAAGTTGCACTAGGGGAGGTTCAGGTTGGGCAATAGGGAAAACTTCTCAGAAAATGTGGCGAGGCATTGGTGCAGGCTGCCCTGGGAGGTGGTGGAGTCACTGTCACCTGGAGGTATTCAGGAAATGTGTAGATGTGGTAATTAGGGACATTGTCTAGTGGGCAATATTAGCGGCAAGTGGATGGTTGGACTAGAGCTCTTTCCCAACCTTTATGATTCCACAATTCTGTGATTCTAAAGTACTATGACACAGATTTTTGTCTGTATTCCATCTGGGACAAAGATGGCATGTTTAATTTTTTTTCCTAGCTTTTATCTGGTGTTGTGTGAAGGGAGGCCTTTGAATCCTGATGGATTGATTGTTGTTAAATATACAGCCACAACAACATTTATGCCACTATGTTAACTACCATATCATGCAGCCTTATGGCTTTGTGTTCTGTATGAGCAAATTTTGAGTTCTTTTTACCACACATCTGACTTCCCACAATGTTTTCTAATGTATATAAATGCTGACTCTAGCAAAGTTTGAGGAATCACATTGCTCTGTAAACACCCTCACTCGTGGGAGGAGAAAGTTGTCTGAAAACTATTGTTCTGCTCCCAGGAGTACAGATTTCGTGGGAAGGTCTGACTCAGTAATTGCAGCCATATGTAAATACAATCTATTTCACAATAATTGTACAGTTGTAGATATTATTCAAAAAATAAAAAAAATTGTACTTTCCATATTATGCATATGTAATAGACTAGCTTTATCCCAATTTGCACAGAAATGTGTTTACTCCTAAAGGGGAGAGATGGTGCTTGCATCAAGTCTCAGCCTTGTTCATTCTGGTGTATTCTTCCTGTCGCGGTTAACAGATGTTCTCAGGCTCCCTAGAAGCTTTCTTATAGCTTTCCTGCACCAAAGACTTACACTCTACAGGCATTAATCAAGACTGAATTAACCACAGTGTAACTTGATGTTAATACTGAGGGTATGACATATTTCTGAAATTTTTTTTTTAAGTTACTCTTGTTCAGCTGAGCTTTCTGTTTTCATTTTCCTTTCACAAAATACAACAGTGATCACATCTCGTCACCTGATCCTGATCTCTGGAGTCACATTTAGTAATTATATATGCTGTTGAATGGGGCATATGAATTCCAGCTTCAATTCCATGTTTTGAAGAGATAGGGAGATGAACTAATGGTAGTTCAGGAAAGAATTAGAGATCTGACAAGCTACTCAAAACTGCCATTTTAAAAATTTCCCTAAACAGATTTTCATTTTGTCTGATATGGTAGGAAGCATTTTGAAGGTGCTCTAACAATCAGAAAGAGACATGCATCATTTTCAGTGAGGAAAAAATCTTAGCATTAAAATCAAAGGATATATGTTTATCAATGTTTCTTAAAGGAACCACTGATGGATTGGCAGTATGCTGGTATTCTGAATAAAATCTTGTGTTCTTTTAACCAGAAATTAATTCTTACCATCTAATACCTCTCATCATGTTATTTGCAATTTATAAACAATACAGATAATGATAACGGCTGGAGAAGACTCATTTCCCTGCACTTTCCAGAAAGTTCTTTTACGTGTTCTCTGGAACTACATTAATATTTTAAGTTTAAATGCTGATTAAGTGCATAGAATCAAGGAGGCCATTCATGTGGAAGCAGAGAAGATCACCATATTTATCAGTTTTAAGAGTTTGAAGTCCTGTCTCAGATTAGGCTCTTCACATTCACTTGAAACTCTGATTTCTGTGATCTGAAACTAGCAGATGGATACTACTGTGAAAATAAAGGGTTGTTATATAGCCCAATGTATGCTTGCTCATTTGTGAATGATTAATGAAGTACGAGCGAGCTGATGTTCAAAAAAAAAGAGAGCCAGACAAGTGGCAGTGAGGGGGATGCGCGACCTGTTGGAACAAATCTAATTGATGTGGATTGAGGGCAGCAAATGTAGCGACAGAATTTATAGGAAGTGTTCAGATGGTATAAATTCTTGTTCAAAGCTGCGTTGTGCTGAAGGGTAAGAGAGCACAAGGAGAACTAGCATACAAAATGTACCTGGCTCTTTCAGCAGTTAGTCTGTAAGGCGCAGAGGAAGGAAGGGCCACATTAGATTTTCCTCTTTCTGGTCTTACTTGACATGACATGAATCATCCTGGTACATTTTCTTCTTCTTCTCCTTTTTTTTTTTTTTCTTGGCTGTGAAACTACTTCACTCATTTCCTTTCTAAACTGGGCAGACATTAAGGAAAGCCAAATGACACAGCAGATTCTGAGTGCTGGAGGCTAGAATGCTAACAACTTTACAGACATCATGAAAGAAAGAAACTAGCAGTATTTCCTTTTCCTTTGTAATTCAAAACGAACTTAAATATAATTGCTTCTGAGGACACACTAGCTGGAGGAATTGTTATGTCTATAGGAAACCATTGCATTGGCTTGAAACTCACCGTGGCCATAAATGACTAGTGGCTGACTTGGAAATGTAATGGTTTGCTCAGACTGTACAAACCTGGAATGAAAAATGCTCTGGGTATCGTAGAGAGAGAGAGCTTATTTTTCTGGATTGCAATTCTGATTGACTGTGAGCTCTAGCAAGCTTCTTTATAGAAGAATGTACTGGATTACTGAACAGTTCTTGGCACTGTGACTGTAGGGTCTTAAAGTTCTTAGGACACAGCTTGAGAAAACCAGATGAATTACCTTAATGGTATGTCCATGGCTTCAAAAACTGGGATGGGCTCATGCTTCTTTCTATGCTGGTCTAAGTGCTAATATGTGTATTTACAGAAATGGATGTAACCCTAAATGCCTCCTGGCATAAGTCTCAGCATCTCTACTGCTTACCTACCACAAAGCTGAAATGTAGCTGTCATTCTTCACAAGTAATATGATATTAGGGTCCTTTGAAGAGAGGAAAATATGCACAATTGAAACGAGAAGTGATGTTCTAAAGCTAGTGGAGTGAAATGGCCCAAACTGAAACCTATCCAAAGTTCCCATTGATGCTTACTCTTATGTCAAAAGCAGAAGCTCTGTAAAGTCACTGCTTCTCCCAGGATATGAAACTACTAGAAGCACATCATAAGAGCATGAAAGAAGGAAAGCAGGGAAGGAGCTGATAGTTTAGTAATGCTTGGTTTCCTCAAATCTCCAAGGGTTGTGCGAATCTTTTTCTGAGTGAGATAAGATAGGTAACACAGCAAACCATTCCAGGAAAATGCTATTTCTGACAGATCTCTCAATTTATTCTCCCTTCCAGACTATATTTCATACCTTGTTTTCTAGATTCCTGTTAGAAACACAAGACTGTCAAGGTCTTTCAGAGTCATTTCCTTACTACTGGAGGCACTATTACATGTCTCCTGTACGTGATTACCAAGAGACCTTTGAGAAAGTGCTTTCTGCTGCAATAAATTAATTGGAAATTCATTCCAAAATATAGTTTTCTTAAATATCAGGAAACACCTGATTTCCATGCTCTTTATTTCACCTCCTTCTGCTTTGTGAGCATGTTGGTTATGTTTTATTTTCTATTTTCCGCTTCATTTGCAATGTAAGTAGTTCAGAAAAACAAAACAAAATCTGCTACAATGACCACAAGTTTTTACTCCACATTTCTAGTTAGACTCTTAATTTCATTGTCATGATTTCTTTTCTCTTCTTCTTCTTCTTTTTTTTTTTCTGAATGATACTATTCTTTTATCTATTATATCTGATAATGCAATCATTTTATCTCATTTTATGAGTTGGGCTTGTTCTAAACCACAATAATTCAGTATTTTTGTTTTCACGCTTTCTGAAACAGCACTTCTGTCCACAAACAGTTTCAGCTTCTCTTGGAAGTTTTTCACATTCATGTACTAGCTAATGTTGGTTTACTTATGAGATAAGATGCTGTTCCTAAGAAATATGACTTCAAAAATTTACCAGAGTGAGACATAGTAAGTACTCAAAAAACTTAGTTACTGCGATGCATGAATGGCTCCAAGCTCAAAGATGGTAGATTTAATTTTGATATAAGGAAAAAATATTTTAAAGTGAGGGTGGTAAGGCCCTGGAACAGGTTACCTAGTGTTGGGGTGGAAGTCCTGCCCCTGGAGACTTTCAAGGATAAGGCCCTGGGCAACCTGATCTACCTGTGGTATCCCTGTTCATTGCTGGGGAGTTGGATTAGATGGCCTTCAGAAGTTCCTTCCAACTCTAAGGATTCTATGACACTATGATTCAGCTGCAAGAAATGCAGCTGAAATATGATTTGTTAGATAAATGCTATATGTTGCAGTAAATCTGACAGTGACCTAACGACTACAACTGAACACTGCAAATTAGATTATATCCTCAGCCTCTATAGTAGTGACTGAGCATTAATAGTGACATAATTTTGTTCTGATGAATAAAAATGCTGCCAAATACTTTGAAGTTGGTAATTTAAATTGAAATTCCCTACTAGTGCATGTTGAAATCAGATCACACAATACTTACTGTCTGTCTCAGACCTTAGAAGGGGTATGAAAGAAAGTTGTGAAGTCCACACTGGACTGAACTAACTGGTCTCCTTTTTCCTTCCACTTTTCAGTCCTGGTTGATTGTCAAGGGTCTCATCCACCAACTTCAAGAAGAGTCCATTCAGATTTGAAGAAAGTCAGCTAAAGACAGAAGGAGGCCTACATGGATTAACAAGGAGCTATGATATTCTATGACTGTCTAAATTAGATAAAAAGTAAGAAATGTTTGTTCTTCAAAGGACTCAAAAGTAGATGAACCAGTGATCTTTACAGTAAAAGCGAAACATTGTGCAATTGTATTTTCAGCTGGAAACAGATGTTGAAAGCTAGGTGCTATTCAAGGAAGACCCAGTTAAATAGGTTAAAAACTGCAAAGAAATATGTGACAAGGCAGGGAAAAATGATTTCTTATATCAAAATCACTGAGAAAAAAGTAGAACTGAGTTGTGTTACAGTATGATAATCTTCAGCATGTTTATAACTCTTGTATTGAACTTAAATAGAAATATATTGATAAAATATAGGAAAAAACTTGTAAAATTACATATTGAATTCTGGAACTGAAGTACAAAAAAGCCTTGAAATTCCTTTATGAAAGAGGTCTGAAACTGTTTGGAACTTATATTCAGGTGAATAGAAAATGCTGTTTTAAAAATATCCTAACTTAATTGAATGATTAACGACAGGGAAGGATACTAATGGCAGAACCTGAGACTACTGGAAGTCCAGACTTGTCAGTAGAAAAGTTTGTCCTTTAGGACAGTGTGCATTGGCACAAAAAGAGGAATCCTAGAAAGGATGAAACTTTGTAGCTATGTAAATCATAGAATCACATAATGGCTTGGGTTGGAAGGGACACCAAGGATCATCAAATTCCAACACCCCTGCCACAGGCTGGACCACCAACCTCAAGATCTGGTACTAGACCAGCTTGCCCTGGGCCCCATCCAACCTGGACTTACACACCTCATCCACAGCCTCACTGGGCAGCCTATGCCAGTGCCTCACCATCCTCTCTGTAAAGAACTTTCCCCTGACATCTAATCTACACCTTCCCTTCTTGAGCTTAAAACCATTCCCCCTTGTCCTGTCACTGTCTACCCTTGTAAAAAGTTGATTTCCCTCCTTTTTATGATCTCCCTTTAAAAATTGGAAGGCTGCAATGAGATCTCCTTGCAGCCCAGCCTGTCTTAGGAGAGGTCCTCCACCCCTCTGATTATCTTTGTGCCTCTCCTCTGGACTCTCTCCAACAGCTCCCCATCTTTCCTGTATTGTGGGCCCCAGACCTGGATGCAGTACTCCAGACGGGACCTCACGAGGGCAGAGAGGGACAATCGCCTCCCTGTGCTTGCTGGCCACCCATGTTCTGATGTAGTCCAGAATACCATTGGTCTTCTGAGCCACAAGTACACACTACTGGCTCATGTTCAGGCCCTTCTCCACAGTGCTACTTTCAAGGAGTTCTTCTCTCGGTCTGTGTATGTATCCAGATTACTCCGACTCAAGTGCAAAACCTTGCTATGTCATTAGGTTCACATGGGCCCACCTTTCAAGTTTGTCGAGGTCCCTCTGGATGGCGTCCATTCCTTCTAATCTGTCAGCTGTAACACTCAGCTTGGTGCCATCTGCAAACTTGCTGAGGATGCACTAGAGCCTATTATCAATGCCACTGATGAAGATGTTGAAGAGCACCGGTTCCAAGACAGACCCCTATGGGCCACCACTCATCACTGGCCTCCACCTGGTCATAATGCCATTCATCACAACTCTCCGTCTACAGCCTTCCAACCAATCCACCGAGTAGTCCACCACTCAAATCTGTATCTTTCTTGCTTAGAGATAAGGATATGGTGGGGAACTCTGTCAAAGGCATTGCACAAGTCCAGGTAGATGACATTGGTTGCCTTCCCTTTGTCCACCAGTGCTGTCACTCCATCACAGAAGGCCACCAGCTCAGTCAGGAACGACCTTCCCTTGGTAAATCCATACTGGCTGTCTTGGATCACCCGCTCATCCCTCATGTGGCTTATAATATCTTCTAGGAGGATCTGTTCCATGATCTTCCCAGGTGCAGAGGTGAGGCTGATGAGCCTGTAGTTCCCCGGGTCCTCCTTCCTCTTTTTCTTGAAAGTGGGGGTGATGTTTCCCTTTTTCCAGTCTCTGGGGACTTAGCCTGACAGTCACAGCTTTTCAAATATGATGGAAAGTGGCTCAACAATCACATCAGCCAGCTCCCTTAGGACCCTGGGATGCATATCATCCAGACCCATAGACTTGTATAGACTTATATACATTAATACTCATGAATGTATACAGACTGAGACCTCATGAGGTGGTCTCAGACTTGCTCTGCCCTTCCAGCAGGAGGATTTACTCCCCCCAGTTCCCATCTAGAGGTTCAGGGATGCAAGATTCAGGGGTGTGAGAAGTACAAGAATCCTGGCTGCTAGTGAAGATCAAGGCAAAAAAATCATACAGTACCTCAACCTTCTCCTTATCTGTTGTAGCCAGTTCTCGTTTCTTTTACCAAAAGAGATATGGTCTCTTTGGCCTGCCTCTTCTGGCCAATGTACCTATAGAATCCCTTCTTGTTATTTTTAACATCCCTTGCCAAGTTCAGTTCAATCTGCAATGAGGAACAAATTCCTGTCAATTCCTTGCTCTTGTGTGTATAGTCATTCCTATATGGAAAGAGAAATGTAAACATGAAGGCAGAAGTATAGCTGTAGTTGTGATGCAGAGTGGTATAGTGCCTTTCATTCTCAAGAAAGATGAATTCAAGTTGCTTGAACGGAGAAGATATTGCAGGAGAAGGCTCTTTTTTTTTAAAAAGGATTTTACAAGAAGTAGTAGTTTTTCTTTACCTTATTGGTTTGCTCAATATACGTATAAAATAGGTGTTCACATGTATGAGGACTGTTGCAAAAATAACTCCTCCTATTTTATTTTGCTTGTCCATGACATTAGAGGTGGATGTTGGTGGTATGACACCAGAGGCTGAACCTTCCTGCCAATACTTCGTTACCTTTTGTTGCTGTGCTGCAGTTGGCAGCAGAGGGGCAGTCTGACAAAATGGCATCTGACTTGAAAGTGTGTATGAAGGAAGGATGCGTATTTGAATCTCTCTCCATGTGGAGAACACGGCATTCTCTAACATTCATCAACACTTGCTCAACGTTTATGGAGACAAAAGAGTGGATGTGTATTTCAGCACAGTGGTGACTGTGTCACCTCTGACATGGTCAGTCTATGATCACCACTGCTGACACAGATTTTAGTAAGCACAGCATGCAGACTCTTGTTTACCTCTGGTGACAATGCATAGCTGATGTGGGTGACTATGCTGAAAAATAGTGTTTTGTATCTGAGAATTTGTTCTATCGAATAGCAGTGTTGTGCTTTTTATAATCTGTTGTAGTTTTCATGGAAATAAATAAAAGGCATTATTTTTGGAACGAAATGTGTGTGTGTACGTGTGTGTGCATGTGTCTGTGTGTGTGTACAAAGCATGACTTTATCATGAATGAGGGATTTGTTACAGCAAAATTTCTATGGTCCTTCTGATTTACTTGGGTTAGATGGGTGTCTCTAATTTCCTAGAGTGTTTTCAGCTGGCTTCACCTTTTGGGTTTTTGTGTATGTTACATCAGAAATAACTCTAAAAATATTCCACTAGACATTTTTGCTGTACAGTGTGTCTGGAAGGAGATATTCGTCTATTTTCCTTCCTGAATCAGACTTTCCTGAATCAAACTTTCCTGCAGAAAAGCCAGAAGAAATTGCAGAATACAATTAAAAAACCAAAAATGAGAACTGCAGAAATGCTGGATTTCTCTTGAAATGTCTCTTGCAGTCCTGTATGCGTGTTACAGCCTCTGGAAAGAGAAAACAATAATGGGGTGTTATAGGTTTATCATCTCAAAAGCACACAGTGTCTATTGTACCAGATGATTTGGGCAACTCTTTATGTTATTAATTTATATTGTATCATTCTGTGCATGACCTGATCCTAACAGGGAGGTTTAAATTGTTGTGCCCTGGTCATAGCATTGACTTTCCATGCTGTGCTCTTTCCTTTCCATCTGGGAGAAAAGCACCCAGGCAAATATTAAATACTCAATCACTAAAGCAAAAGATATCACTTTCTGAGAAAATGCCTTTTTAATCAACAAATCAATATATCTCTGAGATGATCGTGTTGAGGACTAATCCAGTGATTTCTAGAGAAGTTAGAACGGGGGAGCTCCATGGCAAATGTGTCAGCAGTTTGAAATGTAGGTTTGAATTCTAAGAAAGTTCTTATACTTCTTAAATTGTCCTGCATATTTTCAATATATATGTAGCATACATATCATATTGCATCATATTGAACATATTGATCATGTGTCCAGTTATGGGTCTCCCAAAACAAGAAGGATATGGAATTGTTGGAGTGGGTCCAGAGAAGGGCCGTGAGGATGATCAGAGGGCTGGAGCACCTCCCCTGTGAAGACAGGCTGAATGAGCTGGGGCTTTTCAGCCTGGAGAAGAAAAGGCTGCAGGGAGACCTTATAGCGGCCTTCCAGTACCTGAACAGGGCCTACAGGAAAGCTGGGGAGGGACATTTTATAAGGGCATGTACAGACAGAACATTGGGAAATGGTTTTAAACTGGAAGAGAGTAGATTTAGAATAGACATTAGGAAGAAATTTTGTACTGTGAGGGTGGTGAGACACTGGAACAGATTTCCCAGTGAGGTTGAGGATGCCCTCTCCCTGGAAACATTCAAGGCCAGGCTGGATGTGACTTTGAGCAACCTGGTCTAGAGGGAGGTGTCCCTGCCTATAGCAGGGGAGTTGGAACTAGATGATCTTAAAGTTCCCTTCCAACCCAAGTCATTCTATGTTTCTGTGATTCTATAAAGTTCGTAATGTTTTCAGTATCATCCCTGTTGCCAAAGAAACCACTGACCACAAATAATTGCATAATATTTGATATCTCAGAATCACAGAATTGTAGGGTTGGAAGGGACCTCCAGTGGTCATCGAATCCAGCCCCCCTGCCAAAGCAGGCCCTGTACAGCAGGCTATGCAGGTAGGTGTCCAGGCAGGTGATGAATATCTCCAGAAGAAGAGAGTCTACAACCTCCCTGGGCAACCTGTTCCAGTGCTCCACCACCTTTACTGTGAATAAGTTCCTTTGTGTATTGGTGCGGAACTTCCTGTGCAAAATATGTATATATGTAAATGAATATAATTAATATTCAGGTTAAATATAATCTTCTGTACTGGAGACTGTTTTAGATAATGCAGCACAGAGGCAACTCTAACAGCCCTGTCATTTGTACCCTTGATCTGTATTATAAACTAAGGTTGTGAACAAAGAATCAACCAGAATCAGTCTTTACACTTGAATCTCCTCTGAGGACACAAATAGTAAGCTTCTATTAAGAACAATTCTGCATGAAAGAAAAGTACAGCAATATGTAGTTGTATATCAGGTTAATTACATATGTCAGTTCTACAACAGCAAGTATTAAAAAGAATAATGATACAGTATCCATGCTTACAAATCTCTTTTACTGCTTAGTTAGGAATTGAAAAATTTTGAACTAATTCTTTTTCATGCAAATTTAATAATTCATACGCATTTGATTTTATTCTCCTGTTATAATTCATAGCTAATGTCATACTGTTTTAGTGGATAAGCATGAAATTCTAAACTTTTGTGTTCTGGAATATTTAATGTCTGTGCTTGTTTTGGCTGACCTGGTCTATATGATGTCTACATTGCTAAATACTCTCCAAGTCTCCTGCAAGACTGGCCACTTTATATAAAGCTGAGTTGGCTGCTACAGGGAAGGGAAGCTGCTCAATAACAACAACAAACTTGAATTTCTCAGACATTAAATTTTAACAGAACTATACCATTTTGTTGACGCATCTGAAAAGACCTTCCTGAAATATTTTCTTCCTCATGTTTTTTGAATATACTCCATTATATGTCCACATATACATGTGGATATATGGATGCTCACAGACTGTACCTTTCCTAATAACATTTCTTTGTTCTGTTTCTCACTGATAATTTTGTTTCCATATAAAATTAGCATGCTTAAATATGTATACAGTATTGTAGCACCCCAGTACTCCAGAGACAGTGCCAGAAACATGCCTTCAGTATACGAAGCAAAAACAAACAAATGAATACTTATTACAAATAATTCACAGCTGGAAGCAAAATCTGAGTTTTGAAAAGCTCATGAGAAACCCTGTAACTAAATCACATAAAGAGGTGAAAGCTCTAGAAATAATTGTTTTACAACTGATTTATTTAGAGACAAAATTTGAGAGAGTCTTGGTCAGGGCCCTTTCAAGCATATGGAAGATGCCAAAGATCTGATTTAAGAACTATGCACACATAATTCTAGAGTTCAAAATGCACAGAGACCCATCTACTAAAACCAGTGTCAGGCCGTTGACTTTCTGTCTCCTGCTATCTTGAATTTTTTAGATACTTCAGGCTTGGTGTAAAAAGAAAAATCTGTATGTTTGTGATTTGCATAGCATCACTGATTATCCTATGATGGAATGGAGCTGTCAAGGTCTCTCTGCAAGGCCTCCCTTCTACTGAAGGAGTTAAAAGCTCCACCTAAATTAGTATTGTCAGCAAACTCAATTAAGATGCATTTGACTCCTTTATCTAGTCATTGAAAAGAACTCGCCCTAAAATGAAGCCTTGGAGAGCTCTACCAGTGGCTGGCTGCCAGCCTAATGTAACCCCATCTACCATAACTAACCCCTGAGTCCAACCCACCAGACAATTCTTTACCCTTCGTACCTTTCTAGTTGTATGCTGTACATTTTGTCCAGAAAAATATTGTGAAAGAGAAGCTTTCCTGAAGGTAAGTCAAGGTACCAGGTAGCTGAGTTTCTCTAGTTTCTTCTTTCAAACTGTATATCCCTATATTTATATTGCATGGTACTTCTAACTGGACTTGTGTGCATTTCTGCAGCATATGTACAAATAACAGTGCAGGATATGACAATCAGTCTGGAACGGCTGAAGGGTGCTGGGTTTGCATGCACATAGTAAATCTGATACCCTCTGACTGCATCGGATTTACTACATGGATTTCTCATCATTTTCTCAGGATGTGCAGACAAGAACTGATATTTCATTCCTTCATAAAAATGATTACCCAGAGCAATGAATGTTAATCAGTCTTTGCTGTTGGCTTTTTATTTATGAGTTTTTTCTTCTCAGTTTGGTGCTGCCCAGAGCATGGTGAATACAGACAGACTTCTATCTGTGCTCACATAACCTTGTTTCTGTGAATAAATCCTATCAAATGAATTCTTTGAGAAGACAGTTGTTGAGGAACTTGTTACATAGAGAACACTGATTATTGCTATCTGGATTTGACACATTTTGTGATAGACCGTAACAGTGACCCTCTTGGAAAAAAAAAAAAAGGTGTGGGTTTTTTTCCCCCACAGGACATTGGCTGCTCAGAAGGGTATCTGCTGCCAGTGCTCCTGTTCTTCAGAGTCATAAACTGTATCTACTGGCTTGTCATCCTCCATGTGTTGTTTGGTTTTTACAAGTTTGGCTGATCCTATTCTACTACTCTGGTTAAATAAAGTTCTCCTTGGAAAGAGAACTGGCAACAGTCTTATGGTAAGTAAGGCAATTTTTGGAACAAATCCCATCTATTTTCAAACCAAATATTAGGAGTTCTTAGTTCTTCCTATTTAAATGGCATCTGTAGGTACTATAAATTGACAGTCCCATCTTAATTTATTTCAGACTGTAGAAAAATGTTTCTATCTAAAGTAATATACTCTCTGTAGGAAAAATGACTCAGTTCCTTACAACTTCCATGTGGAGTATCTTAAACATGAGGTAATTCAGGATCAGATTATGCTTTGAAGAATCTTCCCTAATGAACTTTCTGCCATAAAAGTCAACAACTAAATTCAAGTGGTTCTGCAAATCTTCACAGAATTCATGGTTTTAAATAAAAATACAGGACAACTCAAACTGGGGGTTAGATTTCTGAATGGATGTATTACATCAGTACAATCTGAAAAAGTGAGATGTGGTTGTGAGAGCAGGGCTTAGTTAAAAGCAAGCTAGAGAAGGAGAATAAAAACTAAATTGATTAGCTAGAAAAGGAATCAAAAAGTAGTTCGTGCAGCTATCTTTAGGCACAGTAGAGTGCTTGACAGATGCCTGAAATCAGTGTGGGTTTAAAAAAGATCCTGAACAGTGTGATCTAAACATGGAAGGTGGTTCTACTCTGCCCAGATGGATGGACCCAGTATCCTGAGGTCCCTTCCCACCTGAATTAGTCTATGATTCTGACATTGAAGATGCACTTCCCAATGGGTATAAGAAAGGGACGTCACAGCTAGTCAGGTATCCATTCAGGAAAATACACTTAGCTGTCCAGACCTATTTTGTCTGTGGGTTAGATGCCAGAACTTCTTTCTGTATTATTCTCTTCTTTGGGGTGCACAGTGAAACCTGATTATTTTAACCCACCTTTCTCAGACTCAAAACTTAAATTGAAATCTCTCTACTGGCCAAAGAATACACAGCTTTTTAAATATATATATTTTTTTATTTAGTAACCAATTAGACCCCTGAGAAATTATAATTTTAGTTGAAAAGAAGATATCAATAGTCAACAGTATAAGTACGAAAAAATAATGTGCGTCATCTGGCTTTGATTAAATTATGCAGAGTATTATTATATGAAGGAAAATCCTCAGTTCCCAAGCAGTTGGAATCGCTGGTGAAATTAGCCATCAGTCTTAAATTAAAAGCTTCTTTCTTTTTGAGAATACATTAATCTGAGGCTCTCTGACAGGCAAAGAAAAACAAATATCTATTTAATATAATTACGTATTTGAAACAAGAAGGAAATGTTAGATCATATAGTTTAATTTTCTGTTTGAAATGTATCAGACAACTGCATTCAGTTCTCTTCTGCTGTCCTAACACACGTGGCTAAAGGTTATCTTTCAAAAAGACATTTAATCTTAATTTGAAGACCTAAGAAGTGTCTTCACCAGAAGGCTAGGCTGTCATCTGAAGAGGCTTTGATGGTCTTGAGAGGTGGGCTGACAGGAATCTCTGTTTTATCGTCTTTGCCCTGTCCTTAGATGATAGAGAAAATTCTGCTGGGGGAAGCAAAAAGGGAGCAGGAAAGCTACTGCATCTGTAGTGCCTCTCAGATCACTGCTTGGTGCATATTATGTGTTACCTATGAAGAAAGTGTGTTTTTTCCTATTATAGCTATCTCCTCATCTGATATTATCTTTACATCAGACTTTATTTAATAAGTATAAAAATTTTTTATCCTTGAGAAAAGTATGGATTCATTTAATGGGTTTGTCTAAACTGAGAGATCTTTTTTCTCATTAGATCTTAGAACAGTTACGATCTACAGCAGTTTCTTCTAACAGCCAGTGTACATGACAGTGAAGTGTACATGACATGACAGTCCTTTGCCTTTTTCCATTAAAAAGAGAAAAGAAATATCTCTTCTTCCTACAGAGAGGTATCAGAATATTGACCTGAATA
The DNA here is from genome assembly GCA_036925125.1 of Oreortyx pictus. NCBI lineage: Eukaryota > Metazoa > Chordata > Aves > Galliformes > Odontophoridae > Oreortyx > Oreortyx pictus. Next base: position 22,894,949 of record JAUPFR010000001.1, read on the forward strand.
TTTCTTTTTTTTAGCATCAACTGTACAGTTTACAGACTTCATACCACACAGATTACTTGAGAGCATCTCCTGGATGGCAATGACAGGAAACAGATCTGTAGAGAGAAGTGCACAATGAAGGCAAGCAACATTGATTGGAAAGAATAATTAATTGCACTCAGGGGGTTGCTGCTTTACTAGATGATTTACTCTGACTGTTTTAATATTTTGTTTTTCCACCCATCCACATTCTACATTTTCCAACTAGGGAGCGCTTCTGGGGTATCTGGCAATTTCTAGGTTACTTATATAAATAAGAGAACCAAGAAGTCTGTTCTTGCCTTGCACAGCTTTAAGTGTTTGTGGAAAAGCATTTGTACTGGTGGAAAAGCATTTGTACTGAAAGTTCTTTAGTGCTTACTGCTCCTTGTTGTACAGAAATGCTTAACCTTTAAATGGAATTTGCTTACACATCTAAATCTTGTAGTTGATTTTCAGCAGAGCAGTGGCTTTGCAATTTCTATAGTTTTTTTTTGTTTGTTTGTTTTTTTCCCTTCTGTAATGATATATTCTGCAGAAATAACTTACAAAGAATCTGACATTATTACCATGCTGCTTTGGACTTAAAGAATATTTAATTATTTGATGATATAAATCTAAGAATGTCCTTTAGGTTTATTTCACATTTGCTGTACATACAGAATCTTGTTTCTCTGTCTTCACAATTAAATTATACTTTTTTTTTTTTCCTATTATTATTATTATTGTTGGCTCTCACTGGTAGTGGGCTAGATTCAATATGGCTTTTATCTGGCAGTTATGTAGAACTCTAGATTCCTGCCCAGTTGATTTTTTCATTAGTTCTGAGTTGGTTTGATCACACACATAGAAATCTTCAACTGCTGTCTGAGAAACTGGTACAGATGGTGAATACTGATTGCCCAGAGCAAAGTCTCTCTTGCAACTTGGTAACTCAGAGATGCTGTACACCAGATCTTTTAGTCATTTCAGTAAATGACAGATGCATTAACAATTCATTTTTTTCCTCATTTACAACATGTAGTCCCAATTAATAACGTGATGTATATAATTTAATAAACGATGTCTTCTTAATAAGCAGTTTAATAAACAACCTACTGCTTTCCTCTCCAACCAATATGAAAAGTCAGATGACTCTGAAGTTTTACATGGTGATTGGTTACTCACCAAGTCTGAGTGCTCCCTTGAACACTTTGACTCTGCTTTATTTCATTGGATCAAATATATAAATATGTTAAGAGAAATGGGATTAAACAAGAATGTACCTAACTAATTCCTTTGTTGGGTATTAAACCATGCTTCTAACTTCTTGTTATGTTAAGCATTAAAGAGCAAGGAAATAACTTCCAGTCCTATTCTTGCCTTTCCCGTCACCATGAACTCCTGGACCATATTGCTGATACTTGCTGTGATACTTGGTTTGATGCTAGTAAATGGATTATATTTAGTTTTCTTTTATAGTTGTGAAATGCTTCTAGTCTTTCTAAAATATTTGAAAAGGAGATAGACCAGTGATAAATTTATGTTGTACATGAAAATAATTGTAGACAAAATGGTTTCATTAGTGCGCTTACTGGTGAGAACTTCTGCATGACTCATACAAACTCTGCAAAAAACTGCAAATATGGCTTTATTTAGAAATCAAATAACATATGCCTTCAGTATTCCACACTGTTTCCATCAGTAAATATGCTGTCTGACTCAAACCAAACCAAATAAAATTGAGAAAAAGATCACTGCGGGCAAGGAAAAGCCTATGCAGCATGGAAAGGTGAAAAATGTGATTCTAAGTGGAAAACCATAGTGCAAATATTTATGCTTATATCCAGGCATCCATGGCTTTAGTCTACTTCTAACTTCTATGTTAAAATTAAAATAAAATGTACACTTTCTCTGCTTTAAAAAGAAGGGAAAGGAACTATGCCTAGATGTTCTTAATAGGCAAAATTCTGAGAAAAATCTTGATTTTTCTACAGCAAAAGTTTGAATATTTGAACCAACTTACCAAATATTTAACAGGATTTCGTTAGGTGTTTTCTGCTTCTTTTCTCCCTAACTTGGGCCAGAAGGTGCTAGAATTATGTCTTTTGGAGGTAATAAATTTAATGACATTGTCAGTTCAATTATTAAAGAAGGCAAAGAGTCTTTCTGAGCCCATCTTGATTTAGGACAATTGGGTAGGATCTATTCTAGAAACCAGGAGATGTAGAGTTTTCATTATCTCATATATGACCTCAGAAAGCTATTTAATGATTAATTATTTGTTTCCTTTCTCTCACTATTCCTTTTCTTTCAGTTTGTTCTGTCTAGTCTGACTCAAATATCTGTGAAAAAGAACCTGTCTCTGAAAATGACATCTGAAGTTCTTAAATTTTGAAATGCTCTAGAGAGTTTCCAGTGAAATGTATTTTCTTCAGAAAATGATAATTCATTGCACTAAAAGCAGCAAGTAAGAACATTGAACAACAAACAGCTGAAAAGGTAAAGTATCTGTTTTGACCTTATACCTTGATCACTGTCTTCCACATCACAGTCCGCAGTCAGTTCTGCCTTCTTTCTCTCTCTCTATGTATATATTTTTTAAATTGCATTGCTTTGCAGAAGTAAATCTGCAAGGGTTTGGGAAAGGGGATCAAGATCACTCACATGCTTGGCAATTGCCATAACTGCTAACCTCTGAGTACAATTTCTTGACAGTTTCTTGCTTTCTTTTTTTTCTGCTTACTTGGCTTTTGCTTCTTCCTATCAAAGAAAAAAAATCAAAACCTGTTAGATTTGTCTTGATAAGAACTAGGAACATTTCTCAAACCTCATAAAGTTATGTGAGTTGGGAAAACTCTTTCCAGGTTAACCTTGTTAGGTTTTTGTAGACATTCTGTAGAGCTAATAAGGTGTGTTTTCAGCAATCCCATACCAATTGCAGGTGTTGCTAACTGTAATCTTTAGCAACAGCCCTGAGATTTTTTGGTCAGAAAGAATAAGTCTTTTTCAGAGGCCAGTGCATATTGAAGTGAAAGTTAAGCTATGTGACTGAAACTCCCACAGAGCTGTAAGGATCACTGTGTCTGTGCTGACCAGCCCTGTGCCTCTCTCCTCACTTAGCACAATCACATGTCCCAGTAAAGTCATGAGTGCCAATTTTAGTCATTTGTCGCCTTGGAAATGAAGTTTTACCGCCTATGTCCTAGAAGCGCGGCTACAAAACAGCTGCAAATCAGTGCTAACAATTGCTGCCTTCACTGGCAAAGCTAATCTCTAAGGAGTAGCAACATTGTCAGTTACTAGATTTTGGGTGCCAGGGATCACTTTCCTCAAGTGACCAGTTGTAGTTTTCAATGGACACATTTAGCAAATTGACATGTTAGCACTGTTTTGGCTCTGGTGTAAATTTTCTTCAGAGAGACTTGTGTGATGCTGTATTTTAGATTATTAATGAAGTTAGTGATGATAACAAGTCAAATTTTTAGTTTCTGGTTTTAGTAGAGCAGTGCTTACACAGAGTCAAGAACTTTTCTACTTCTCATGCTGCCCTGACAGTGAAGAGCTGGGGGTACAGAAGGAGCTGTGAGGGGGATAGAACCAGGATAACTTACTCAGACGGACCAGAGGGATGTCCCATACCATATGGTGTTATGCTTAACAATAAAAGCTGGGGAAAGAGGAGGAAAGGGAGGAATATTTAGAGCGATGACGTTTGTCTTCCTAAGAAACCACTGCACATGATGAGTTCTGTTTTCCAGGAAGTGTCTGTTGATGTGAAATAGCCAGTGAGTTCCTTATTTTGATTTTCTTGTGCACAGCTTTTGCTTTACCAAATAGACTGCCTTTATTTCAACCCATGAGTTCTTGCACTTTTCCCTTTCCCGTTGTCTCTCCATGTGGGGAGACTGGGTAGGACTTAGCTGCCTGTTGTGGTTGAACCACAACAGATGTTAATATATAATCTGCAAGAACACAGATCTTTCCCAAATGAATGAAAAATTCAAAGATTTAGCTGGGGATTAGCTTGGACACAACTAACCACAAATGATAGATTTGTGTTCATATCCCCTTCTGGGATAATGGAGCTGCTCAGATTTAGCCACAAGACTAGTAATCTTTGGAAGACAGACCAAATGAAGTAAAATGTGCATATGCCTCAGGAGTGTGGAAGTCACCCAATTTTGTGAGTTGTCTAGTCAAAATACTGCATCTTGCATGCCACTCTGTGAGGTAGACTCCGGATTAATAGCAGTTTTCAGTATATTTTGTGAGTAAAAGTTCTTTTTTACTGCCTACATCTTTCCCTGAGGAGAGTACTTTTTTTAAGTGAAAAGCAAAAAGCCTTTTGGCAGTCTTGCCGTGAAACTCCCTGTATATTTGTTCAGCTCTAACTTTGGTAGGTACACTGGTATCTAATTTCATTCAAAACTTCTGTTACCAAAATGTTTCACCTGAATGTGGAAAGGTAGATAAAGAAACCGTTTCAGAAATTATGATATAATAAAGAATAAAACAAACACAAACCCCATGTTTTTTTCTGCTTAGGCAATCCTGGAAAAAAGTTATGTCTCTCTGCTGTTATAACCATATACAAGTCTTGGATTTTGTGCTATAACATAGTTTAAATTAAAAATGTAATATGTTTGCTTTGATAGCTGCCATTAAAACATTTAAATATTAGAGTGAATTTTCATATTGGCAGTTCAACTAGTATATGGGAAAATGTTTATTTTCATTTATATCTAGGATTCTGAATCAACGTATTTTGACACTGAAATCAGAATTAATAGTTTTGACCAACAAAATTCGTTTTCAGACCTTATGGAACGGCTATTCAGACTTCTTTGGGAACATTTACACTTGCTAGTAATTAGACTGCAGCTGTCAAATTACAGCTTGCTGATTAAAACATTTTCTAAAATCTCAGACTCATTAATGGCTTTATTTATTTTATTGCTCACATAACATTGAAAAATGGGATTTCAACTTCCTATCTCAAAATACAGCCCTTTTCTTTTTCAGTCATCTCCTTTGATATACAAGAAGCCTAATGTGGCAGTACCGGAAATTCTTTTCTGGAAGGATTCTGGGGGAATCAGTAAATGGAAGAAGTCTGGTACTGGACTGAGAGATTGGCTGTTAATTTGCAAATCCTCTTCTTAGACTTGACTGTGTACAGGGACACTCAAAATTCAGTGGAATTCATTCTCTTCTACTCCCTTCATATCTATCATAAACAAAGAAGGATCAGAAAATAAAGGTTACTATCCCTTTGATTTTATTCATGAGTTGTGAGTCCAACTCACCGAGTTCAAGGCCTTTCTTTTATGGTCAGATCTATCTGGGACTTTTGGTTATATTCATTTCATCCATTAGTATCTGTTGTGCCACAGCATTTGTAGAAGTTGAAAGAACTTATTAAACATATCTATTTTTAAAAGACTTAAGCAGAAATGGAAAACACCTTTAGGTCATCTGCTCCATGTCTTCGCCAAAGAGGGACTGTTCCCTTGAGTATAATTTCTAGGATTTGGAATAGATTTCCAGTTTTTTATTGGTATCCTCTTTCAAAAGTTAACTCAGGACTATAGCTATAAAGCTCAGATTGTAACCTAAAACTCAATATTTCCAAAGTACACAGACTGCTGATCCTCCTGGAAATATTGTTCCATTTTGGACTATGTTTCTGTGGTAAATGGAAAGAGAAATGTCCATTATTATATTTTGAAGATGTTAATATTTCTGAAATAGGAAATGGAACCTTCTATTTTAGCAGTAGTTGTTAATGATGTCAAATGAATGCTGTCCTGCATTTAGTCACCTTTTTGTAAACTTTCTGATATGGGCTGAAAAAAACACATCTGAGGCAGAACTGTGAATAGAATAAGTGTTGTTATTCTCTGTAGATTTCTTTCGCTTGATCTCTATATTTGTCATGAACTGAAATGATGTACAGAGAATCATCAAACAGAAATCTGGCTGAAAATAGATTTTTTTTCAGCTCTATTTATTTATTTCTAAACGTATTTTCACTTAATTAATTGTGGTCTTGATTTGCATTGGACTTTTACCAGTGACGAACAAGAGCCTGGATGCTGTACTCATAAAAATCTGCACCAGCAGAAGTGGCCTGCTGTCGTCACTGCTGTAATGCACCACCCACTGCCTCACTGCTCCCATCTACTGTTTGGTCTCATAAATGTTCATCAAGTGTTGATGAATGTCAGTGGATGCAATTTTATCCACATGGAGGAATTCAGTGGCACACCTTTGCTTCATCCACACTTCCAAGTCAGACGACAATTTGTCAAATTGTCCCCCTGATTCCATCTGTCAGATGTCAAAAAAATGTAATGAAACATGGGCAGGAAGGTTCAATCTCTACTGCCATATGATCAAATGCCTCTGACACTTATTAAAATAGAAGGCATTACTTTCAGAGCAGCTCTCGTAGAACACTGAAGTCATACATAAAAGAGAAGACCACAAAAGTTGAAAGAACATTAGGCAAAACTGGAGGAATGTAGAAGCATGGCCCAAGTGTGAAGCACTTTATCACACTCTGAAGTAAAAAATTTCTTTTCAAGAGATAACATAAATCTCCCCTCCTTCAGTTTAAAGCCATCCCCCCTTGTCCTGTCACTATCAGATATTGTAAAAAGTCACTCTCCCTCCAGCTTGTAAGCCTCCTTCAAGTATTGGAAGGCCACAATGAGGTCTCTCTGGAGCATTCTCTTTTCTAACAAGCCCAACTCCCTCAAACTTTCTTCATAGGAAAGATGCTCCAGACCTTTGATCTTCTTCACAGCCCTTCTCTGGCCCCACTTCAGCAGCTCCACATCCCTTCTCTCCTGGGGGTCCCAGGCCTGGACTTCATACTCCAGACGAAGCCTCATGAAGGTAGAGTAGGGGGTGACAGTTCCCACCCTGTCCCCGCTAGAGCACAGTGCAAGAGCACCATGCTTGCTCATGTCCACCTTTCTATCCATCTCTAAGTCCTGATCCTCAGGGCTGCTCTCAATGAATTCTTCTCCTGGTCTGTACACATATCTGGGATTGCCCCAACCCAAGTGCAACATCTTGCACTGGGCCTTGTTAAACCTCATTAGATTCTTGTGGACTCACTTTCTGAGCTTCTCCCTAGATGGCGTCCCTTCCTATTGTGTCAACTGTAACACTCAACTTAGTGACATCAGCAAAACTATGAGGGTAGACTCAATCCCCACTGTCTGTGTCACTGAGAAAGATGTTGAAAGGAACCAGGCCCAGGACGGACTCCTGGGGGAGACTGCATATCACTGGCCTCCACCTGGACATGGAGCTGCTGACAACAACCCTCTCACTACAACCATCCAAGAAATTCTTTATCCACCTAATAGGCCAGCCTTCAAATCCGTATCTCTCCAATATAATGATAGGCATATGATGCAGGACCATGTCAAAGGCCTTACACAAGTTCAGACAGATTACATCAGTTGCCCTTCCTTTGTCATCACTCCACCATAGAAAGACAACAGACTGATTAGGCATGACCTGCGCTTGGTGAAGCCATGCCGTCTCGGATAATTTCCTCATTTTGCATGTGCTTTAAAAACTCTTCCAGGAAGATCTGCTTCGTGATCTTTCCCGGCAAAGTAGGGAGGCTCAGTGGCCTGCAGTTCCATGAGTCTTCCTTTCTCCTTTTCTTGAATATAGGACAGGTGTTTTCCCTTCTCCAGTCACTGGAACTTCATCTGACAGCAACGATTTTTAGATATGATTGACAGCAGCTTGGAAAGCACAATAGACACTTTTTTTTCAGAACCCTGCAATGCATGTGGTCTGTCCCCATAGACTTGCACACATTCAGACTCATGAGATGGTCTGAGTTACTCCACTCTTACACTGGAAGGAATTTTTCTCCGCTGACCACAGCTTAGAATTTCAGGGACATGATAGGTGTCAGAAGCCTGATTGCCTTGAAGACTGAGGCAAAGAACTCGTTAAGTAGTTCAGCCTTCTCCTTGTCTGAGGAGGCCGGCTCCCCCTTTTCATTTGTCAGAGGTGGTATACTTTGTTTTACCTGTCTCTTCTGCCCAATGTATCTAAATAAACCCTTTTTGTTGTTTTTCTTATCCATCACCTAATTAAATTCCATCTGTGCCTTGACTTTTCTGATCCCATTCCTACAAATCCTGTATTCTTCCCAGCATCACTGTATTCTTCCCAGGCCACACATCCCTACTTCCACTGCATTTCTTTTCCTTTTTTTTTCCCCTCACCTGGATATCATGTCCTTGCTCAGTTATGCTGGTTTCCTGCCTCTTCTGCCTCATTTTTTATTCTGGGAGATAGGGAGCTCTTGTGCTCTTGGAAATGTCTTCTTAAAGTGCTGCCAGTTCAGTTCTGTTCTTTTGTCCCTTAGGGCTGTTTCCAAGGAGATCTCACTCAACAATTCCTTAAACAACCTGAAGTTCAGTCTCTTGAAATTTAGGGTTAAGCATGGCCTTCTATGTACTTCAGGGTGTCTTTATATGTGAATCAGTGAAACAAACTGAATAAGTGAATAATAAGAGCAGCTGTTGCAAAATCAATTAATTAATTAGAAATTAGAATTAGAATAGATTAGAAAAAAATAGAAATTCATCTCTATTAGGTAAAGGTTTATTTTTAAATCAGCAATATAAAAACAATGAAAAGGTCTATACGTAGTAAAAATAAAAGAAGAAAACCTTATTTCTAGACAATGTACAGATAGTCGTAAAGTACTTTAAGCATTCCTTAACCTTTAGAAAAGTTCTAAGTTAATAGATGTAATCAAGTTTCCAAATGTGAAAGTGTTCATGGGAGAGAAAAAAGAAAGCTGAATTTGAAAGAAAAATGTTCCCAAGAAAAGAGGTGAAGGATAGATGTAAATTAGTCATTTTGCAAGTAGAAAAGCTATGCTCCAGTTTACATGAGTAAATCCAGTTTTTCATGTTATATCTTGTCATACTGGACTCTCTTACATTATTTTATTCCCATTTAATGAGCTTGTTCAATATGATTAACATCAGCAATAGGCTGAATGGGGCAGAGCTGAGACATTTGCACAATTGCACTTCACTCTTATCATAGACAGTGTTGTTTTCCCTGCAGTCATTTCTCATAAGTTGCTCTAAGTAATCATACGTGAGGGCTGCTCTGAAAGTAATGCCGTTTTCCCACAACGTCAGAGACAGATGTTGGTGGTATCACAGCACAGGTTGAACCTTTCCACCAATATTCCATTATATTTTCTTGCTGTGTGGCAGACAGCAGCAAAGGGGCAGCCTGACAAAATGGTGTCTGACATGAAAGTGCGTCTGAAGGAAAGATGTGTGACTGAAACCCTCTATGTAGAAACTCACTGACATTCACCGATGTTTGCTGAATATTTATGAAGACCAAAGAGTAGATGTGAGCATAATGAAGTGGTGAGTGGTATGTTTCAGCACTGGAGTCAGCAATGGGAAAGACAAGCTATTTTATATATAGCTGTATGCCACAGTCACACCATGAAATGAAGAGCATCTCCATTAGCTCACTTGTGAATAATCAGTGGATTATGATCAGGGAACTGTGTATGGAACTGAATACTGGATTTAATGCTTTGGAAATAACAGTGGCAATATTGGAATACAGAAGTTTGCACCAAATCTATCCCACAAATACTCCCACAGGAACAGAAATAACACTGTCTACAAGTTTTTCAGAATCTATTGAAACAATATGAGGCAGATGAGAACTGTTTCCAAGACCTCATGATTATCTGTGATGAAATATTGTGTCACTACTGTGAGCTGGAGTCAACATTGCAGTTCATGGAGTGGAGACGTGAATTCCCATCAAAGATAGTTAAAGATGCAGCCCTCAGCAGGTAGTGATGTGCACTGTCTTTTGGGATGGAAAGGTATGATGCTTCTGGATTTCCTGGAACCCAGACAGTCCATCAAATCTGGCCACTACATTGTGGTACTGACTAAGCTACAGGCTTGAACTTCCAGAATTAGACCAGAGAAGACAATCTTTCTCTTGCAACATGATAATGCCAGGCCCCGTACCTGAACTTCCAGAATTAGACCAGAGAAGAAGACAATCTTTCTCTTGCAACATGATAACGCCAGGCCCCGTACCAGTTTGAAGACTGCGATGATATAGTAAATCTTGGCTGGACTATCCTACCACACCCACCATCTATTCTGGATTTGGTGCCTCCTGACTTCCATCTGTTCAGGCTGATGATAGATGGACTGTGTGGGCAACATTTTCCTAGAGATGACATTGTCACAGCAGTTGTGAAACAGTGGATCACTTCAGCTTGTATAGATTTTTATGAGCATGGCATGCAGATTCTTGTTCTTTGCTGGTAAAAACACATCGCTTATGGTAGTGACTATGTTGAAAAACAGGTTTTGTGGGTGATAATTTGCTCTGTCAAACAGTGTTATTGTATCTGTTGTAGTTTCCTTGGAAATAAATAGGAAGTATTACTTTTGTGATAATATGAGTTACGGAAACATAGCAAGAAATAAGAAACCATTTTTAAAATGCCTTTGATATGAAACTTTGGACATATTAAAAGTGACAAAACTCAAAGAAAAACAGATTTCAGACAACTAGAATGAAGAATTAATTAAAAACACATTTTCCCTTTCAAACAGAAACTGTAGAGCATCCAGTACTCAATTATTACTGTATTTATCTGTAGTCCAGAAATGTCTGAATCACAAAGTGTAGGCCAGATTGTGAATTCAATTTCAGCTATTCTAAAAGTAGAAATTACCAATATTAGATTGGTGTCTGCGCTGACTGGCTGTTATTTGCTGATGTTATGATGACTGGCTCTGATAAGTGTACGTATTTCATACTCTTTATGTGATCTTTTGTATGTTAAATGCAAAAAAATGGGACCAGGACATAAAATACAGAAGATTCTCTCAACCCATCTTAGCTCAGACCTAGAGGTGAGAGAAATGAAAAATACAGAAAATTTAGGACTCAGTTTTGTAATAAATTTCCTTGGCAATACAGGTTTGTCTGCTAGACCAATTACTGGTACCTACTTAAATTCCAGATACACTACAAACTAAATATATAACCAATGCTAAAAATTCAGAAGATTTTTTTCTAAATAATGTCTGATAGTATTTCATCTGGAGCTTTTTAAAAATGACAGTCCTGAACAGAAGAAAAAAGGAACAGAGATAAATCTGTTGGAATAAATATCCACAGAGGGGAAAAATAGAGAAAGTGATCCAACCAAACAGCCCCATGTGTTGGACCCTTTTCATGATGCATGTCTGAAGCTCACATGATTTGGATAGGACTGATGTCTCATACTGGGTAGCAGTTCATGGCGCCAGATGCTCCAACAAAGAAAGATAATTGCAAACTGAGTTCTGCCAAGATGTTGATGTATTAAACACTCTGTCTGTAAGTAGTGTTATAAACAGAGGCCCTTGCTCTCATCAGTCCTAAAACTGATTATGTTCAAAAGCAAGTGTTAAAAATTTTTATATCTGTCTTATACAGGCAGAGATACCTTAGCTCCACAGGTCGTGCCCCAAAAACATAGCTGCCTGTAGCTGCTCCTGCCCTCTTCCCCTGCCTGCATGCTTATTCCCATCCATAGCTCATCTCATTAGTGTAGAGATGCTTGTGGCACAATGGATTTGCCAATTAATCACACATATATCTGTTAGCCAATTCTGATTAATAATATTGTTAAAAAGGGCTATTTTTAATCTCAGGCCTTTTAAGCCATTCCTTGTATTGGTTCATCTCACAGTCTGACAAACAGCTGTGCTGCACAAGGAGGTGCCACGGGAGCAAAAAAGAATACCTCTGGGCAAGGGTGGAGAGAACTGAGGAGCGGCCAAGGGAAATATCCGCTGAACCACAATTTAAGCCATGTGATTTCCTTCAGGACTGTCAGGCAGGGAGCCATATACAAAATCAGAAGTAGTCCTACAGCAGAAAGCTTACAAGGTAAAAGTAAAGAAAGACAAAAGGCTCCACTGCCCTGCTTCACTGATGAGGGCTGACAGGTGATTCCCAAATGCTGGTGGTTATCATAGCTATCATAATGCTGAATATCACTGCCCTTTCTTTTGCAACTATAGTGAATGTAACATTTCTGGATTAGACCTACGCTCCTATTCTCCTGCAGATATGACACATGCTTAGCACAACAAGAAGGAAAATCCTTGGAGATAACTGAAAAAATAAATAAATAAAAAGGAATTTTTATGGTAAGCCCAAAGCAAAAATAAAAGGAAAGTTCCCTGCATGTAGTGTGGCAGATAAAAATATTCCCTTAACTAAGAGTAAAATCCCTCTAAAAGCAGAAGAATGCATACACAATATACAGGCATAGAAAAATACATAGACATATTTTCCTTCATACTTTGTTTACCCTGTGCCATCCATTCTGTAAAAATGTTCGCACACTGGTTATGAATGCTTCTGAGAGTAAGGATAAGAGAAAAATGTATTTCTAACAGCCACTTTGAATGCTCTGGTCCAAAATGGCCCAACATCAGTTTTATTTTGAGCTCCATGTGGTAAGAGAGAAATGCAATTTAGATTAGGGCACATATAACATGAAACTCACATATGTTCTTTTTTTTTTTTTTTTTGAGCAGTCCCCTTATGAAGACAGATGAAATATTTTTTTATGGATCTTCAAAAAATATGGATTCAGAATCAAGGAAAGATATGAGAAATTCCTCCATGTTAAAGCAAGAGAAGTAGTTTGCCAATAGCTATTAGTTATATCTTCTTTTAGGATAAGTGACTCATAATATTTTTCACATTTTATTGAGGGTGGGCAACTTCTATTATGTATCAAGATTTAAATAACTGTTTTGCAATGAAAAACATATCTTGGCTTATTGAAAAGTGTGTATTTCTGAAAATATTTATTGCTACATGGGCTCTATCTGATTCCAGCTTCAAAGTGATTGCCTAAAAAGTACTGAGTGATTCACAATTTGTTATGAATGTAACTTTTCTATTTTCTTTTTTTAATTAAAGACTTGCATTTTTGTTTGAGGTCTTACTGAATGTTAAAAAATTAATTCAATAATTTCTATTTACGTGGTCTTGGAAGGACATAACCATAAATTCTTATTCTTTTAATATCTTTATTTAAGAAGATATACAGGAAATTCCAGAAGTTCTGATCTTTTTTATCCAAAAAACAGACAGAAAAGTGAGAGAAGATAATGCTCTTGGTCATAAAATACCCAAACATATATATACTGATTAATAAGAGTGGCTCAAATAAATCTTATCTAGCTTTACATTGTCATGGTCTTTTATTTGACAGTGTATCTTTAAAAATAAATATAGCACTTGTAACTGAGACTCATGCATTGTAAGAAATACTTCCTAGAATATTTTGTCACAATTCTCTCAGATTCATCTAAATTGTTTTCCCCTCAAGAACTGTACTTGCTGAACTCGTTGAACATTCCTGCCGTACTATTGAATGTGATTCCAGAGTGTGGTGAGGGAGAAACTCCTCCTTGTCAAAAGCAGAAATCTCCAGAAACTTTTCTTCAGTATCAAACAGTATGGTTAACAGGTAATAATATTTTTTTCTTTTTTTTTTTTTTCATCAAGAATATTAGTTTCATATGACGTACATTTCAGTGCACTATGCATTTTCAGTGGCAAAAGTAGACCTACACTGCAACTTTGCTTAGCAGTGAGAAAGAGTGAGGGAATATACCATCAGTGCCTGAAACTACCTTGTGAATAAATGTTTTTCTTGTTTCTTTCCTATTCAGTATAAATGTACTCAAAAGATGCAAAATATTTTCTTATTGAAAACTTTAAACTTAAATAACAAAATCCTATCATCTATAAAAGCAATTTGAATCTTTCACAGTGCCACACTAGGGCCCAGAAACATTCTATGGGACATTTACATTCTTTTAGAAGAATTTATTTTCCCTCCTAAGGATGTGACCTTTCATGATATACCCAGTGACTGAGATAACAAAGCATTAAGTGACTGGCCAGCAGCATCACAATAACTCCCTTGCACAGGTGTTACAGTACCATTGAGGTGGCAATGTCTGCTGTATGAAAGTCATCTAGCACTGCAGTTGTCTTTTAAATTAAGAAATTCAAATTGTTTATGCATTTTATATCAATTACCCATTATATGTAATATACACTGCTTCTTGCAGAGCTTGAAAAATGTTCTGAGAGCAGGAATAAGCTCCAAATAGATAGAGCCTTCTTGGGAACCTGTTCATTGACATTTCAAATTCTTCAGTTTGGAATGATTACTGTGCCTTCTTTATTTATTTATCTATAAATATTCCTTACTATTTAAATAAATATATTTAAGAGTTTTAGCATTTGGTGTTGTTAAACTAAGAAAAATAAAGCCTATTCTTTGGAAACAAACTACAAAAAAAGGAGTGTCAAAGTAATGTATGCTGATAATTCCCTGTAGAAAGATTAAGTGAATTAAAAATATCATACATCTGCACCAAAAAGTGTATTCTTCTCAAGAAGAATCTCTTGCAATGAAATAAAGATATAAGGTCTGCTAAGGAACACATAACACAAAACAGAAAAAAGAAATATTTCCTATTGTTACATATTTTACTGTATAGAACATTTGTCTCTAGAGAGAAATTGTAGATCAAGTCAGATAAACAATAGGGAAGAATAAGGTTTTTGAAGTCTGAATGTTTTCTATATTCTCCGCCTCAAAGCATCTGTCTGCTTGGCTTTCTCTGAGTAACTGACAAAGTTTTCTTCCATTTCTTGGTTTATGCACACTTATGATTTGAACTGTCACACATTTCACTCCTTTGGTATACTGATAGTCAGCAATATGAATCATTGCTTTCTGCCATGTAATAATCTTTGTCTCAGTTTTGAAGTGATCTGTGACCTAATGACCTGAAAGAATAATGATTCTATTCAGAACTGTCATCCTCAAGCCACATCTGGAAGGGCTTTGCTCACTACTGGTAACAGTCTTCTCTGAGATCCCAGAGAGAGTGGGATGGACTCCTTGAGGAAGGAAGGACTACTTGAACATCCCTAAGACCAGAAATAGTTTCAGACTGATAGGAGGCTCCCTCCCTCCCCCCCTCCCTCCCTCCCTCTCTCCCTCCCTCCCCTCCTCCCCTCCTCTCCTCCCCTCCCCTCCTTCCCCCCTCCCTCCCTTCCTCCCTTCTTCCCTTCCTCCCTTCCCCCCTTCCCTTCCTCCCTTCCTCCCTTCCTTCTTTCCTTCTTTCCTTCCTTCCTTCCTTCCTTCCTTCCATCCACAGTAAGATGTTAAAGTGGAGCAACAAACACAGAAGCAGCTGTTGCTATACATGAAAAGCAAGTCAGAACTGAGCCCCAGAGTCCTGTCCTAACAGAACAGCTGTTGACCTGAAGACACAAGTACAGGAGGTTGCATTCTGCCTTTCCAGCATGTGGCTAACAACACTGCCCAGCTCCCATTTTTCATTGTTATTTTCTGCACAAGTCGGGGGGTTGATATTCACAGCATGTATTTTTGATATTCCTTCAGTTTAACATGTTTTTGTTGGGACAGATAAGGGTGCCTGACATTTCTCCTTTCACTGCCGTTTGGTAGACTGACAGCACATTCTTCTGCTGCCAGTGGAGTAGAGCCAAACCCAATGAGCTGTGCACGAGGAATACAGGAGCAGAGAGAGCTTGCTGTGCAAGATCCTTCATGGCTGTCTGTGTTACTGATAATGTGAGATGAAGAAGAACCAGCTGCTTTCTCTGATGTATTTCTTTTTTTAACACAATTCTGTCTTTTTTTTTTTTTCCTAATGGAAGTTTTATGAATGTACATGGAACTCTAGCTTCACAGTCATTAATAGTGTGCTCTTGTGAATGGAGACCAGTGTCCTCCAGACCAGGGTCTCCATCTTGGTTTGCTTCCCAGTTGTGTGAAAAGATCTCTTACCAATTCACATATTGGACTAATATTAGCTTGGGACACAGGAAGATAAGAAGTGGGAAGCAGCACTAACTTCTAGCTGCAGGTGGTGATTTTTGTTTTGTATATTTGCTTTATGCTTGCATATGAGACATGGCATGATTGCTTCCATTGGGGAATCTCAGAGAAATTACTCTTGGAATGACATCTGATCTCCACAAAGGCAGCAATTTAAGAGGCTATGCAAGCTTTTTCCTTATCCAGTTTTCTTGAAAATGACTTTGCCACTGTAACAAAATATGTACATTTGTGGAACAGAAGAGCTACAGATTTTAGCTACTGATCTGGAAGAGGTATCTTCCTGACATCATTAGTTAGAAGCTGTTTCTTGAAGGGCAAAATTATGCTTGAGCAGTTAGAAGCTGTTATCCAATATCAGGTTACTTTGGGAGTGCACAACTGGATTCCATCTAAGTTATTTAAACCCTTATTAAGGGACACATACTTTCAATCACAAACATGCTATTTGCGCAGATTTTATAAGAAAAGTAAAACAAAGAGCTTAGATTAAGTGACATCCATTTGAAACAGCAGTAGTCTTTGTCATTAATGGAGCATATTTCACTTTAAGTAGTCAGATAAATTCAGCAAGCAGCCATAGAACACTGACAAAGGAAAACACCTGCAAAACCCTCCCCAGCTTCTGTTTGTTTTCCTTTGTTATACGGGTAAGTATGCAGGTATACATACATGTGTACACACACACACACGTAAGTATACCTTAGGAACTCAACACAAAAATTCTGGCTTCACTAATAGACATTGCAAAATGATTTTCAGATGTAACATATTTGACTCACAAACCCTGAAAACCCTTGTAGCCAGAGAGTCCATATTTATCTTTTCTACCTTAAGATTTTATTTGCGGAAGCTTTGCAATGCCAGCGAAGAGCCTGCCACATGTGACCTTTAGTTTCTTTTTATGCAGACTGTGTTTCAGGGGATGTTAAGAAAGCTACAAAGGAAATTATGCTGGGAAAATGAGTAGCACGAGGAAGCGATAGGCATATTTGTTTTATTAACTATGATAAATGGAAGTATCTACTATTGGTGATGATGGATTGGTGATTGAACTAGATGATGTTAGTTATGTTTTCCAGCCTTAAAGGCTCTGTGATTATCTACTATTATCTACTGTAACCTAGGCATGAGGAAATCAAAGCAAGAATCAGTATTGTGTAGTAGTGTCAGTATTCATACTGTATGTTGTCACTCTTGACTATAACTACAGAATAGTAGCATTTTGGTAGCTTTGGCTATCATTTCTGATATAACATATGAATTATGAAATGAGACCTTGTAATTTTGTGAAAACAATTCCGATTTTTTTTTAGTGAAATTGGTCCCTGTAAGCAATACATTTCCTAGAATCAGTGCAGAAAGGGGTAAATACTCTGATCTGCTTTTGGAAGAACAAATAATCTACGAAACAGGAATTAAAAAGAAAAAAGACACAAGTAAATCTGAATATTGGAATATAAACTACAAGTTCTTGTTTTGATAGCTAATGACATCAAAATGGAAACTGTTTTCACAAACAGAGCACCAAATACCCTTTCTTTTCATAAAACATATGTAATCCAAGTAAGCAACTCTTTCCGTGTGCCAGATAGATATTTGTAAAAAGTGACATATGTATGATGAATCTTCAGATGTTTAGTATATCTTAGTTTGAATGACTGCAAAGCAAACCCAAACTTGCTGGCATCTAGCTGGATCAGTTTCCTGCAATGGCATGTATATTGTGACTCAATTATATATGCAGATCATACTGGTTATTTCTGTTAGTTGAGGTATACATAATGGTTATGGTGTATAAGTGGACTCACAGGGAGATAATTTGGTTTTCAGTCAGTATAATAAGGTACTTTCCCCCTCAGTATTTTTCTATAGATTGTATTCCATATAATCTCAGCAGATGGCACTTGACTTAGCAGATGTTACAGTATCAAATGAAAATCATACGTAGAAATTAATTAGCAAGTGAATGAGATGTCTGTGGATTGTTATGTAAAGACCACGCAGAAGTCTCAAACTCTCATTTTTGCTCCAACAAGGAAACAGGACTGAAATCTGTGTACATAACTATATGCTATTTGCTGAAGCACATGCTTATACAAGCATTGATAATCATGTCTAGAAAAGACTGCAGAAGGACATCTAGTCCACCTCCTTTTCCCTGGAAAGAATAAAATATTTCATTCCTTGTAGATGTTTATCTGGCAATTTCCAACAATATATCCCTGAAATCAGTATACTTAGAGAGGTATGGATGACATTGCTTCAAAATTTAATGATTAAAATAATATCCTTTCGTCTGTTGGTTCTGTTTGTGTCTATTTGCATATGAAACTTAAAGGAAGGATTCTGCTTCTTTTGGTGTTAAGTACTTGAAAGCCTCCACTCTGTAGCCCACAGAAAAGCTAAGAGTTCTATTGCACTTTCAAAGGCATATACTTCTAATAGAAGATCATCTGTTTTTCAGATGAACTATTATTTTTCACTGGGCAATGATGATACATGGGGAAATGCTTTATTTGACATATATATTTGAACTCACTCTATATCAATATTCTTAAACTTTCTTTTGGGAGAAAATAATATAATATCCATATTACTTCATGAACAAAACAGACTTTTTCTATTTGGAATACTGCCTCCATTTCTAGCCTTATGTGTTGGGTGGTTTTAGCAGATCAGAACATTTTGCTGAGACTATTATGGAAAAAGCTGAAAAGCTGTAGGCAAAATTCAATACAGGCAATGCAAAATTTTTTGCAGTGAATTAAAAAATCACCTCTTCAGTTGATTTAATTCATATGTATATTTCATATTTATGCATTGTTTATATATTATGTTTTCCTTTAGATGAAGATATACATTATGTTGCCTACTACATAGTTACTTTTGCCACACTGTTTCAAACAAAATAGCATGTCCTCAGAGGAGAAATCCTATTAAAGATTCAATCTGCAAAATTTATACACATGCTTAGCTACACAACATCCAAATATTCCCACTGAAATCAATGGAAATGTTCCCAGGTCTCAGTTCTGCAAGCCACTGTTATTCTGCAAAGTATTTAAACACATTCTCAAGTCCCTTTACCATTAAAGAGCTGTAAGAACGAGTTTATAATTAAGCAGGGAATTGTGGAACCATTTCATATTCTCCAAGTGCACTTCAGCCAAATGTCTTTGGGTTTAACCCACTTACCCTAGCTACTACTATATTATACAGCAGCCTTTTCAAATGGAAGGAGAGTTTTCTTTAAATGGGTAAATATTAAAGACAGCAGCAATAACTAAAGTAGAAAGCCATGTGTTGTGAAAATTAATGTGTATGCCCTAATTTGGGAAACATTAGATCAAATATTTACAGGCACTTCTATTCAGTTAAATGTTTACTCTTTTAAATGTAAAACCATGGGAAAGTCCATATGTTTAGGGTGAGGGATTGTTCTCAGACCCTAAGGCAAACTCCACAGCAAATGTAAAGCAAAGCAAAGCAAAACTGTCTTGTTTCAATCAGTTCTCCAGAAACAGAGTTGGTAAATTTAAATGTCCTATGCAGAATCATCCATGGAACAGACACCTTCTGAATAATACCTAGAAATGGAAAGGTTGCTAACTAGGCATGGCCAAAGGCTTCTTGGGACTGAAATGTCCCAAGGCAAGGGATAATCATAATTGGGCATTTGGGTCTGGGCCTTGTAATCTTTCTGGCACAGACACATATTTTAGGCAGATGTGGAAAATAGACATCTGCGCCTAAAATTTAATATCACAATGAATGTGAATAGACTTCCTGAATCACAGAATTAAAGAATTGTAGGGGTTGGAAGGGACCTCTAGAGATCATTGAGTCCACCCCGCCTGCCAAAGCAGCTCCCTACACCAGGTTACACAGGTAGGTGTCCAGGCGGGTCTTGAACATCTCCAGAGAAGGAGACTCCACAATGGAAAAAACACAAAGCAACGCAAAGTCCTCTGGGATACATGGTTCCTCCTCTCTTCTGAGACATATATACCTGGTAATATCGATGATCCATGGAGCTAGAGCATTAACTCTTTAACTCCCAATGTACTACATGATGTTATGATGTGGAACACCAAAACCAAAAATCATCAGACCATGACATAAAGCTGAACAGACCCAGGTCTCTGAATTAAAAAGGGCTATGGCGCTTCATGTTTTATAGAACCCTAGAAGGGTTGGAAAACAAATCTAAGATCATCTAGTCCAACTCTAAATTAGAACTGTGGTTACAAATATGGAAAAACTGTCCTGTCACCCATACTGCATGAAGTACATTTTCTTTACTGTCAGTAAAGAAATTATAATGTGCTGAATATGTTTCTCAAGTAACTTCCTGAGATATGTGCCTTTTTAATGTATTACTCTGAATTATTAATTATTAATGTATTTCCTAATATCTTTAGCTTTTTTGTCCTTGTGAGTTCACAGATTCTTTCAAAATGGTGGCAATGTATTCATCTCCCCATAAAGATTCCCAAATAGTTCTGTCATTGCATTTCTGAATTGTGCGTTAAGAGCTTAGTTCAGCTACATTTTTCACTGGTTTCTTCTTATTACTTCTACCATTCAAATTCAAATTAAACCATTGCCATATTATTCTAGTCTGTGAGGGGAGGAGGGAAGCTTTGGGAGGGCTGATGTATTTTAAATGGGAGAATTCTGACTAATGATTGATGAATAATAAGCACCATCATCTGAATCATTATTTTTTTCCTAGAAGTCTACAGGCTTTTGATTCTGGAAGAACCTTTATTGAATCATACCTTTGGCTTGGACTCAGACAAATATTTTTGTCATTCTGCAAATAACAGAAGTGGTGAATTGCTAGCTGTCATTTGTGGAAAATTTCCATCAACTCCAGTAAGAAATAGTGGTACAGATCTATGTTAGGGTTTCTTGCACATCTTTTCTGGTTTAGAATTTCACTCTGTAGTAAGAAATTTCTTCAGTTAAATTAACTAGATCTACATGAGTTGTGGTTTGTGTCAATAACATCCTGAACCAATACACAATTCAGATGACAGTAGTTCTTCACCTCTAATTTGAGTGTATTTCTTTGTCTTCTTCACGTCTAATTTGAGTGTATTTCTTTGTCTTGACAGAAATAAATAAATAAATAAATAAAATAGTAGGGCTATCATATGATTTTCCTACAGAGAATTCTCCTAACATTTCTGAAATTCCAACAGTTAACAGTAGAGCAGAGTTTTCTACAAAGACTTTTTCTTCCACCCATACTTGCAAGAAGTGCCCACCCTTGGGATGTATGAAAACCATCTGAAGGAAGAAGAATCAAACTTGATATCAGGGAGAATATGACAACGTCAAAAGATATAGGAATTATGTATATGTTAGTCTTTGGATTTTGAAGTATTATCTCCATGCTAATACATAGACTTGTAATTTTTGCATGGATATTTAAATATTTCCTGCCATCTTGTTTCAGTGGAAAATAGTCTCCACTAAAATGATGGGGTGGTTTAGGTTTGTCACATTCACTTCCAGTGTTAATGTTCTTAAAAGTATTAAAATGACTTCTGCTGAGTATGGTTAATTTTACTTGTGAAGCTAATTAAGTATGTAATATTGAGGTATTTTAATACTGAATGGAGTGATTAAAGACTTAATGTGGTTTGATTACTCAAAGTTAAATTCACACCTCTAGTGTCTTATGATCAGCCCTCCAGAATTTCCTATTAAGTGCAGCAAATTAGATTTATTATCTTCTTCTTTTCTACTGGTGAGTAGGAAATGCCTGGAAAAAAGCTTTTGTAGCAAAGAATATAGCCAGCCCAGTAAAAAGCCTTTATCCTTCACAGTGTCCTTAAAAGCCTAGGAGATGTTTCAGAAGCATGAGCTGAAGATGCCTACTGAAGTTTGATTTCCAACTTCCTGCTGAAATTCAGGCAACTACTGTTGGTACCCTTGGCAATTTTGTACCAGTACACCAGAGTTATTTGAAATCACTCCATGCTCTAGGGCAAGGGAGACATTTTATGAGAAATGCCCTATTGACTTGAAGCAAAGACAGAGATGCAGACAGCAGTGTGTTTCACTCCAGCCTTCTGCACTCTAGAAAAGCCACTGTTTGTGAAACCTCTGGTTGGCCCCTACCAAAGGCTGCTCACATGTTCTTAAGGCAACAGACTACTGGACCAGATAAATAGTGAAATTAGTTACTGATCACTTGTGTTGTCCCAAGGCATTGTCTCCCTGATCTGTAATCAAGCAGATCATTCTGGTTTACAGATGGACTCTGGAAGAGAAAGGCAGAAAATAGATTGGGAAGCCATGGAAGAGGAAATGCATCAAGTTCAATTCAGCAGTACAAGCACTCAGTGAAGCAAAAGGGACAAATCTCAGCTTCAGAGATGCAAGTCTTTTGATTGCAAGAACTTTTGATGAACCCATGAGATAGACCACCTCTTTATATCTTTTCACTGGTTATATGAGAAGACAATTGAATTGGAGTTGCAAACACAACTAACTTCAGGACACTGTATGTTTCTTTATGTTTTATATAACAGAAATTTAATATTTATTCTTTAATTTATCTTTTCCTAATGCTGCCCCTCTTTTTATTTTAAGCAAATATGATCAGGCACCACAGGTATTATATAACCGTGGATAGATGTCTTATTCTTTGTCAGTAAAGTTATGATATTTCTACTCTAACAGGATTAGAAAAGGTGAAAAGGTTATAAATGTACATATTACATGCTCAGTAAAACACATCTGGTGGTAAAATCAGATATTTTAGCTAGCCATCCATGACAATTAGTTCTTATCAGTTAGAATTCATTAAAGTGAAACATCCTGCCCCCAAAGTTGAGAATCTCCCTTGGCTGTTTTCCACATGGTTCTGGATTAAACAGATGATAGCCGTTTTCTGTCAGTCAATTGACAGTATACTGGGTAACTTTAAATTCCACATTCGTGTTCCTTCTACATTAAAGTTTAATATTTTAAAGTCAGTTTCCCATGTATCTTACTTTTCCTCCACCACAGTAATTATTTTGCAGGCTTGTTTCTTTTTATGTTTTTTTTTTTTTTAATGTAAGTTGGATAATAATCATCTTTCACTTTAGAAAGATCTTAAAAATAACTATTCTGGGAGCCTTTATTTAAAGGAATGACTAGAACAGTTAGGTCTATAGACTGGACTGTGAATCCCAGCGTTATACAGATGAAGAACACAGGACTTTAAGGCAGGTTTGGAAGGTACAGGTATTTTAGATGTATCCATCTTCTGGTAAGTTACTCAGTCTACTCACAGCAGAGCTCTTCTAATGCTTTTCACTCCCCACCCCGAGCTGCGTCCATATAAACTAAAAGGAAAGCTATTTTTTGTTTGTTTGTTTGTTTGTTTTAAGCACTATTCTAAGCATTTAAATTCTAGTTAAAATTTTAACATAATTATGCTAAATGGAAAATTTATTTCTTGTTTATTAACTATGCAGTTTGTATTATATAGGGCCACACATGATGTGGATTATTGTGCAAAATATGTGCTTTTAGAACCAAGTGCTAGATTAGACAGATTTGATCAATTACTGCGTATCCTCAGATCTGGTTTCTATGGGAAGTAATCAAGATTCACCCCTCAGTCAGTGCAGAGGCAGAACTAATATGATTTTGATGCAAAAAAAACCCTTGAATTAAAAAATCTGCATCTCTTGAAGTCTGCTCTGTCGATATGTATGATGGTCATTGTTACCATGCCACCAGCCTGCTTTAATGAGAACAGAGCACTCATTTAACAATCTTATGTAGAATTCAGCTATCTAGAAAAGTTTCTAAAGAACTGTTACTGACGTGCACAGGAAAGCCTAATCCTGAAACCTGCATAGAACTCAGCTGGATAAATTTCACTGAGTCAAAAGCAGTCCAAGTCCTCTGCATCATTTTGAATTATTTTTAGGATTAAGTGTTCAGGCATCATGAAAGAACCCAGCAGCATTTTGAAACGTGACTCCTTTAAGTACTATTTCAGAACTATTACATTTCTTTGTGCTAATACCCATATTTCTGAAGTGTCTGTCTAACATTTGATTTTTCAATCACAGTAGTTACAGGAGACTGCAAATTGCTCCAATTCTGTCATGTGCAGAATTTGATGCTTGACATTAAAACAACCTTATGCTTTCACTTCTCAAATCCTTGCTGGAGTTGGAGAGAGAATCTACCCAGGGTAGGTTCATTGAAACAGCTGATTTGCATGAATCCAGAACTCTCAGGGAAGCAACAATATTGGGACTGTTCTTTAAGAAGTGAACCCAGAAACAGGGAGTAGCAACAAGGCAAAGGCTCCATCCCATGACACCCAAGCAATAGGAGTCTGGGAATGGAAACTAGGGCAGCCAACAGCCTAGACAGCCACACTAATCTGCAATGATGGGTCTAACCCTTTGGTAGAGGCAAGGAATGGAGACACAACCCAAGAAATTGGATGCGAAAGAAGAGCAGAGGGAAATGCATTCATGTAAGCAAACCAAATAAGTAATTTTTAAGCTCAGCCTTAATATGTGAAATACATCTTCAGAACTCTAAAATAAGAGCTATCAAAATGTTCACTTGTAGATATTATTTTTCATGCACATTATTTCAAATTTATTCTTAGTAAGTAAAATATTTCTTACTAGATATATTTTTTTCAGAGATCAGAGATTTTTGGATAAGTTAAGCGTATGATTCAGAAAATGTTAAGCTTCACTCTATAGGGAGTTTGGCTGCTTATCATGGTTTTACACAAATTATCTCTGTGCCTGAAGTCTGAGCAATTGTTCTGAAGGAGCAACAGAAGTTGGAAATCTGATGTAGCCTAACAAGCAGAATGAAGGTGAATGAAGTACATTCATATAGGCTATGGCCTTTTATCCCTTTCCTCATTTAAAAATAGATTTCACAAATATGAACTCCAAAAACTCTTATTCTTTTTTTATTTTTCTTCTTTTTATTTTTTTTCTGTGCTTTGAGGTTGTCCTCTTATAGTTAAAATTTCATTCCTCATTCCAGTCCCCTTCATTTACTGACAGGGTTTTAGCTCTGCTATATGCCAAAAGTTTGAAAATTATCGTAACTAATGAAGCATTTACTTACAGTGATCACAAGCATTTTTAAGTGCTGCTGTTATAGATGTTTTAAGATCTCTGAGGTCATTAATGGAGAGAAAGTTAAGAAAGATAAATCTGCTTATGTATGTAAAAGCAAACTGTCTCCCCTAGTGTGACTGTTTTGGCCTCATGCATCCTTTTCATTATTTAGTCTGATGGTTTAGCAATTTCAGCTGCCTAGATGAAAACAGAAAATAGGGCAATGAAGACCATACAGAAATACAAGTGAAAGAGAGGTACAGAAACTGTGTTGCTGTTCTTGAAATAACTGGTAACTGGGAGGATCTAACTGCAGTTTCTCTATTAAATTATTTTGCCATAATTAGCTCTCTCTCAAGCCACGTTTCTAATGGTAAGTGCCATCTTCCTCTTTGAAAATAATCTGTTACTCGAAGTAATTTGTGCATCAGTGTCAATTAGCTAGATTAATATCTTTGAAACTGATTCACACTGAATGCAGTGGACACAACGACCTCATATCAAAGTTACCATAAATGAGGAGGCAGGAGACGAAAATAGATCTCTTTAGAAAGTTAAATACCCATCGGTGGTATGTACCTGTATCTGGGTTTACTTTTGTGTATATTTATATGGCTTATATTGACTAATGCAAGTGACCATCAGCAACTTTGTTTGTTTTTTTTGTTTTGTTTTGATTTCTGTTTTGTTTTGTTTTGCAGTTATGGCTGATCCAACCTGAATGTTCTTGAATTCTCATTTTGTCACATCTTGGTGGAACTACATGTATAAAAGATGATTATTACTGAGGACTTTTCAGAGAATTTACAAGAATCCCTCCAGAGGGCTCACTCTGAATCAAAATGAGTATCAAAGTAGATGAGTAAAACTTTGTAATCTGGAAAATCCCATTCACTGGGAAGGTCAGTGTCTCAAGAGAATTTTTTCCCATGGAGAATTTGCTCTTCAAAAATATGACAAGAGATAAAACGTTACTGGTACCGTGCTATATTTCTTTTTTTCTGAAATGGGAACTGCGTGGGTGGTTGACAAACTTAAGGGAGTGAGCCTGCAGCTGACCAATACTGCCTTTATCTTATCTTTTCCACGGGCTAAAGAGTAGAGTTGGAAAACACTTGTGAAATGGTCTTTTCCTCATGGCTCTTTTACTTGATTATATTCTTATTTACTATTTATATTCCTTCAAGTTCTCCTTTATTATAATAGAATGCAATGCATGATACAAGGTAAATAAGTAATAGTAATACTTACTCATAAGCCATGTGATTTTTCTTTAGATATACATGTTTTCAAGGCACTAAGTCAGTTCCTCATCAAGGAGGGGATTTTAATAGCATGAATAAGATCAACATTTCTTCCTGATAACCTAAGTGCTTCTAATGTATTTATCCTGTGTGCGACTGAGAAAGTATTGCATATTGATACTTGACTGTGTTTACCAACATGGATGCTTTTGATAAACTTCTCCTGAAGCCCTCTTTGGTCTTGGGAGAATAATTTTTGGTCACAGTCATTCCAAAACAAAATAAATGTTTATGTGAAAGATCAGCTGACCAGTGCAATTGAAACTTGTGTAGTTTCCTTTCTGGATTAAGGAGGACTTGTAGATTGCATTAGATCAGCCAAACCTGAGTTCAAGACCTCATCCAGAGTGTTGAAACTCTTTGGCAAACCTAAGTAACATCTGCAAAAGCTTGGGCGGATGTTATGTATAGCTGCAATACACTCGCCACACAATGCAAACTGTGTTCAGAATCACACTTTCTTAACTCTTTCAACAGGATGTAGAACACCAGTAAGGAAGAAAATTGTGTTCTTTGATGAAGTTTGCTGGGCTATATACTTGACTACATAAAAATAAATATATCCATATATTTATCTGTGTATATGTCTGTGTATAAACCACTTTTTTTTTGTTGTTGTTTACAAATAACTATCTTAGATCTCAATCCCAGTCTTACTATATGCAGTAGGAATTATACTCAGTGAATAACAAAAAGATAGCAAAATAATCACAAAAAAAACAAAACAAAACAAAACATCAGATCTTACTTCTAATGTGGTGTGATTTTAAAGCTAAGTTTGCTAAAAAGATTCAGTAGACTCAAAGCATATATATAATTTGTTTAGTTTGCCACTGCAAATTTATATTAAAGGCATTTGTATAACATAAAAAGAAATAAAACAGAAAGCTCATCACAACAATCTGTGATTTACAAAACTATTTTCCATGTGTCTTCTATTTTGTTTGTTTGTTTTGCTTTGTTTTCCATGGGGATTTTTCTAATCTCCCACAAAAAAACATTAAATTAAGTAGAATCTTCTCAGGTTTATGAGGAGTCTGTATAACTCCAAGAAAGGACTGGAAACTGAAATTTCTCACCCTTGGAAAATTTTGACACTTCATTACAGGCAGATAAGAAAAAAAAATGCTTTAACAAACTTCAAAAATCTTAGTTGAAAAAAATAATTTTCTAAATTATGGAAGTTCAGTTCACAACTGAAGATATTTGTTTGAACTTGCATATTGTCTAAGGAGGCTTAAAATGTATGGGTTTTATCTTTTCAGTCTCCTGTTTGCCGAGTTTCTTGAGAAGGCATCATGAATGATAATATAACACAGTCTCGGGGCGTTCAGCCTGTTATTCAAGTGGGGAGTTCAAAATAAGTAATGAAAGATGTAGTATGAATAGGAATCATGTCTTCTTAAGATTTATTGTTCCCACAGATAAGCGTAAAATTGGTCAAAAAGTAAATAAATAAATAAATTTAGAAGCGAGTCTGCACTGCTCCTGAAATCTCTGCCTTTATGTGTGTTCTCTTCCCTCCATGCTCCCTACTGGCTCCCATCTCCATTGTCTGGGTTGGAAATCACTGTTTTACTGTTTTCTAATTAGTCCAAGTTGAGTAGCTTTACCCATGAAAATGGTGTGCAAAACGTAAAACTCAGTGATAGCTGCGTGGCAAATTTAATTTTAAGATTAATGGTGATACAATATTCGTATATGTATTTTAGCAGAGTATTTCCTAATGGTGGTTTAGTGTGTAAGCATATGTATAAAGTTAAGGTGGCCATTACATACATGGTATGAGGAAAAACATGAATTAATAGTAATGAAGGTGAAATTATTGAGAGGAATAAAAAACATGCACTGGGACAGTGAAAGAAACACACACATTTTTACATTTACAAAGACTATCTTCCAAAAAAATTAAAACAAAAGAAAAATCCCTCTGTATTCCTAATATTCATTTTAGCAAGCACTGCTCACGGAATCTGGAGTGCTAGAATGCATTTGGAATTACACATACATGAAATACTACATGCATTTGTAAAAACAATCTGCTTGTAGTCACTGTGACTCTCATTACCAACTCTACTAGGCTTGATCTGTGTGTGACAGAGTACATAGAAGCCATCTTTCCTAGGGAAAGAAGTCTCATGCCAGATCAACTCTCGCACTCTTTTTCTATCTTCATCTAAAAGTATTTGATCCTGCAATTAGAGAACTGAAGATTTCAGAGATATTGAGTTCTGATCAGCTCCTTAGAAGAGAGCATCTGTTAATTACTCCAGTGACAGAATTGAGATTTGTGCATGTTTGACACCTGGGAATGTACAGAAATTCTTATCTCCAAAACACAGTTTCTTAGGAAATCGGGCCTTACTGTCCCAGCAGTCTTCGAGATACTAGTTTTCTGTAAATACTTTTACATTTAGCTTTGACAATAGAAATATACAGGATAAATTACTTTGCCCAGAGATCTTTTTTTTTTTGCTTTTTTTTTTCCTTCTTCTTTAAGAAACGCATACACATCACTACAGAAGTCTCTATACAAGTGTACTCCAAGGGACCAAACCCTTTCATGTGGTGAAGTCAGACAAAGGAAACTAGGAGGCCAGTAAGTAAGTCTCACTGCATCTCTTTGGAGAATAAATTTGCTGTGTTCTGGGAACTTTCCAAACATCTGTACCTTTCCATGTACAGTATCAGAAATGTGAGCATCATTGAGAGATATGTATCCTAAATGAGATCTCTTCTTTAGGACAGGCCTGGCAGCACTCAAACTAATCCTTATCTTTTGCCTGCATTGCTTTATATTCCACATGCAATTGGCTGATATGAAGTAGGATCAAGAGAAAGGATTTGGATGTGTCCAGCTTGGCCCCATTTTCAGGTTCAACAATGTGAGAAGCTATGGGAACCAGTTATGAGGCTGATAGACATAAAAACATCTAAGTCTGAGGCATCTGGCCCTTCACTGGCAGTGGACTATCAGCCAAAGGCAGCAAACAAAAGAGGCAGGGATGAAGTTGGTCAGCTGTTATTAGTCTTCACAGGAAAGTGTGGCATGAAGAAAGGCTTTCAGCCTTCCTACTTCAAAGAATTTATCTGGCAATAAGATAAATCCTTTTATGTTGCACCTTCTCCAGAACTCACAATACCCATTAAGCAAGTCCACAGAAGGAGGCAAGCATCCCACAGACCACACCAAATGGAACCTATCACAAAAATGAATACCCTGATCCACTGACAGAATGAAAATAATAAAAATAAAAGCAACGATGGACAAGAAAATTTTGATTTGCCTGTAAGATTTTTCTCAGAATTTGTTGTTGTTTGGTGCACTTTTCAAATCATTTCAGTTAAAGATAAGATTACATTTGACTTGAATATTTACCTAATGGCTATTCTTAAAATGTTATTAGTTTGTTTTGCATGAAACATTCAAGGCCAGAAAGTTAGGCCCACCTCTTATCAGTTACCTTTTGCAGTTATTTTATTTCACCATACTATCTCCAACCTTCTGATCCAGCAGATACTTAAGTAATCATGTATAGAGTCTTGTATTTGTGTAAAGGAATGGAAAGGACTTTTCTCAATTCTGTCTCATAGATTTGGATCTCAGGTTTCCTTAAGAGTAATGCGTGATGGTTTTTTTGTTTGCTTGTTTTGTTTTGTTCTGTTTTGTTTCAGTCTGAAAGGAGAATTTGTTCCTGTTTTTCTTTTGTGTGTGCTTTTTTTCTTTTTTTTTTCTTTTTTTTTTTTTTTTCCCCAACTCCTGTGAAGGGATTTAACTGGGGCGCTGGGGCATTTGTCTCACTTTTGTAAAGTTTGTTGTCGGGCAGCTGTCTAAGCATCCATTGTTGAGTGCCTGTAGCTTTGTGAGTGACTGCATGTAAGCTAGGCTCTGTAACTCATCTCTTTCATCTGTTACAACTGTGAGGCAAAGTGAGAACAAAATCTATTTTTCATTGTCATTTAAATGTTTCAGCTCATGTTTGTCCCAGAGGTTACCAGGTAGAGCACTGTTCCTCATGAAAAGCTGTAATTTGCTTGACTGTCCCATCTTTGGTTTTCTTCAGGTAGAAAGCACAAAGTACTATACTACTTCCTAACAGCCAGCTCAGATTACTTACATTTTTTGTTCTTAAGGATAAAGTCTCCTTGATCAGTGCTGCAGGTAATTTTGAGTTCAATTTGCCTAAAAGTTTGATGAATTTTTAAATTTATTCCTTATTTCCCCCTCATTTGTCTGTAATCATCAAGGAAAGGGCAACACCAACAGCCAACAACTTGGAAGAAGCTGAGAACTTTTTTTCTAAACTATTTGAAGAGTATCCCTCATGATTTTGAGCATTTAATTACAGTCCAAGTCTATCCAATCTGTAAAATGATAAACATTTCCTTTGTTAAGGAACTTCTAGTTTTCAATCTTACTTTCTGGTAGCTAAGAATTTCACATATATATTGTCTGTTGAATACTTCTACTAAGGGAGAAGTAGAGGGAAGAGAAAATCTACTAGGTTCAAAATAAATACAGGTATTAATTTTATACACCTTGTGATAAGCAAAGCAATAATTGTGTTTTCTCACTGTTTCCTGACACTAAAATGCTGTAGTTTTCCTAATAAAGCAGTCAGGATCCACAGCTCTTGCCCAAATTTTGCAGGTCACTGAATTTCAAAAATACACAGAAATAATTATAGCTTATTTTAAAGCACAAAACTTAATGTTATAACAATTAATAACTCCCTCAACTTTCTGATTATCTGAACATGTCCTAAATAAAATAAAATTAAAATTGTTTTAGTCTGAAAGAAAAAGGTAATCTCTAAATGTCAAGTAAACTCATCCAAAACTCTACCATATCCTTCCCTTTGTTTTTGAATCCATTGCCATACCAGACATTCTTGAAGAATACCTGTACTGCTCTTGAAATTGGGAAAATTATTTTCTCAGCTTCTTTGTGGAATTGTAAGGCAAAACTTTTGACTGAAATAGTAACATTTAAAGAGACAGTGCAAGAGTGAGGTCCCTTATATCAGCCACTATTTGAAAGGGGTGCCATATAATGAATAATCTTTGGAATTTTTCACTAGCCTTAGCTCTTGAATAGGCCTATAGTTTAGCCCCATAAGAATTACTGTCTTAGTAGTCTGGGTCAGAGATCTCATAGCACTAATGGCAGAAATTATAAAATCTGCTTGTGAAAGAACTTGAAGAGATCTTTAACAAAATGATAAGATCTGCTCCTGATAAGTGGATTTCTGGATTGATGAAATAGAGTGAAAAACAGATATGGCCATAGCTGTACTTTTCTTTCCAAATAGTAGCTATGAGTATAATATGACTCTAAAGATCTGCTCCCACGCTTCTCTCTAAAGTCACCCTTCAGTTTTGCCTATCTTTTCTGACTATTTTCTTAAGAAATAATATCTTTACTTTTCCAGACTGAGTCACAGCCAACTAAGTTTTATATTTACTTTAAACCCTCTCCGGCATTCCTATGATTACTGAAGATGGTCAGATCAGATAACGAAGAGCAGCAGTTTTTATTCTTCCCTCAGTGATCAGAGCTTAAATCTTTTTCCAGTGAAGCTGTAGATGGCAGCATATCAACTTTCTGCTTCTTGAGAATGTTCTTGTTAACTTCACATTTCCAGAAAAGGGCCATGAACTTGAAGGAATTTTTGGACTTCACGTTCAAAGTCGCCGTTTTAGAAATACAACCTTAGCTTCTTGCAAGAACACTGAATGACCCTGGGGCAGAGGACTCACTGGAACATGGGACTGTTGCCAGCCCCTTGCATAGGATGCTGATGACCAATGTCTCTTTCCTTGGAGCCATTCATGAATCTTCTCTGTGTTATGCTTTTCTACATTCTGCCTGGCAGACAAAACTCCCCATAAGTTGAATATAAAGCTTTCTTTCATCTGAACTTTATTTTTTTATACCTTAAATTAAGCTTATTATATATGAGTGGAGAGTAGGGAACTGGGATTTTGCTACAGTGACTGAAGAGTGTTGTCTACTTGGTGTTTATTTTGGCCAAAGTTCTGCTGAACACTGACAGTCCCACGAGTCCTGTCTGACAATCACTCATCCCAAGATATTTCTACTTGCAGTTGTAAGATAACTCCAGACTTTCAGCTGCAGACCTGGCATGCTGATGTCTTGGCTCATACCAATTGCAAGTGGCCAGATTTTCCTCTCAGAGGAAGAGCTTAAGAAAGGGTGGCATTTGCTCTGGCAAAGTATGTGGGGCTGTAAGTCTGGAATGTCTAATTGTCTTAATGGAAGTAATGGATGCCTGAGTATTTTGGTTAGATTTCAACCAGTTAGAGGGTGCTCCTGGGCTTACCACAGGAAGCAATCTCAGACAAAACACATCTCTAACGGCCCTTTTAGGCATTTCCTCCCAGAAATAAGCTCCGCTACAATGGAAGGTGGAAAGAGAAGCATCCATGAAGTACTTAGCTCACATGACACCAAAGGCATCAATTTGGAGATTAAAAGTTTGGAGTCCTTCATATTCCAAATTGTTACGATACAGATCATCACAGAGAGCAACCTACTGCAAAGTTTGGATCTGATGAGACTCAACTTTCACGTTTTTTGGGTGTTTAAATTGGGAATTTTGGGAGCTGTTTGCTGCTGTGTTTTACAAACCCTCTGCTACTTAACTGTGAGGTTTGAAACACAGACTGTAGGGAAAGGGAAAAAATCTCCAAAAAAATGTCCAGGAAAAAAGTCTAAAAATGTCTGAAGTTTTTAGGTTAAAACTACTTCAAATACACTGTTGCTTTCTGAATATTCTACAGCTGAGTGCATTAAGCTGCCTTATCACTAATGCTTCTCATCTACACCCTACCCTTACTGCTATTTAATGGTTTTCTTTACATAATATGTACAAAAATATTAGCAAAATGAGACAAACTTAAACAATAACAAAATATTCTTAACATGGGTATATATCCTTCTGCTACATGGTGACATGACTTCAGGGAACTTTTCACACAGTTTTTTGCAAAATATATCTGATTCCACTCTTGGTGAAGAATTGAAATCACTTTCTTCATACGGACTTTAAAAGAAGGGAGGAAAAAAAATCCCACAGCTCATGCCATATTAAGCAGTTACAAAGTAGATTAAAAACAAGACATTCTTGTAGGTTTTAATGAGTCTTACTGTCTTGCTGAGTCTTTAAATAGCCTTTTTCTTTTCCTCTCCTCTTCTCTCATTTATTTCTCATGAGTACAATAGCAATCATTGAAGGTTCAGTTTGGCACATACAATTAACCTAGATACACACAGAGCTTGTAGGCCCCCATGTTTTGCCTCCTCTTAGGCATGTAGCCATTCAGGTAATTTAACTCCTTCACTAGAAAACATCAAATTCATAAAAACATAACAAATGACAGTTAGTTTCAGGCCAAACTGATGGTTCACCTTCTTTGATACTCTGTCTGCTCTCAAGATGAACAGCAGTTGCTTGAAAACAATCAAGACCAATGAAAGCACAGAGTGAGATCATCTCACATCTTCGCAGCCCCAGAATCTTTCTTTAAGAGGCTTCTTGAGTCAGGAGTATGTCCAAAGTTTTCACTGCGATGAGCCTCTTCAAATTAGTAATGTGAAGTAAAAACAACTATAAGGAGGCAAACATATTAGACTTATTGGACTAGTAGAGAACATTCTTGTTACAAGATACAATAGTAGTCATAGAGCTGTGGTATCTTCATATACAAACTGAGACTCCATTTGTCCATGTTAAACACAAAATAAGGCACTGCAGTCAAATTGATAAGCATAGGATACCAGATGTTGGATTTCATATTAGAAAGCAAAGACAGATATTCATAAAATGAAACCTGTTAGTTCAGTGTTCAGTTATGCATACAGGAGTTTAGTTTCTGATGAACATCTCTGGTAATTACACTTCCTAAGAAAAATGAATAAGCAATAGGCTTCTTCTACCACTCACTCCCAAACAGCTTTTTATTTTGCTCACAATGCATACAAGGCATTCAATCATTTAGCAGACTTTCACACACAGTGCATTTAATTGTAGCTTTCAGAACTTCATTAGCTACAAAAGATACGCACTGTTTATGATGGCTTTACTATTCCAACATCGTTTGTCATCTGGACACTCAGATTATTACTAGGCATCTGATATTCTCATTGTTTTACTACAGAGAACAAATGCCCTCAGATGTCTAGTGCTATTTGCATGTTAGGTGTTACACCTACATGTGGATGGAAAATATGGTTAGTAAAGAGAAATAAGGAACTTAACACACCAGTAGCAATTATCATTCATCCTGACACTGAAAGCAGAAACCTCTGACTATACAAATAAGACTAAGAATAGGAAATGCAGCCCTATATCAAATTTTGTTGCAAGTAGAAATTCTGAGGAAAGTAAAACAAATTAGATACTCCACACATTAGATACTCCACAGTTCAAACACAGGTCTCCACATTTTAAAGCATTTTAAGGTATTGCTCTGTGATGTGGGTGCTAACAGTGGACAGTGCAGTTCTGAATTGAAAGAGCTATGTTTATCCTGGCATTGATCAGCAGAGCTGACTATTTGATATATTCCCCAGACATCTGAAGATTCTCTGTGAGACTGATCAATTCTGCCTGAAATATGTCTGTGTATGTCATGAAACCCATGTCAGCTAAGCTTGAAGTGGCTGTGATGTGTTAGATCTATACTTCCCACAGTACAGCAATGATTTGTGCAGGTTTACATAGTTCTGACATGTACTGCACAAGACAAGACATGCAACACGCGGCTAGTTCAACTCTGAACTGGGAACAATGAGTTCAAGGCAGCACAGCAGATGTACACGTGATGTAAAGCTAATTTGCATCACGAATAATGAATCAGGTGGCTGTTGTAAGCATGCAGACTATTTGTGTAGGACATGGAAAGCAGACAATGCATCCTGCGTATGTGGAAAGCACAGCCTCTGTGAATTATAGAGATTGCTTTTGGATATTTGTTGCCTGCTTGACTGAGAGTTTTGGCTGCTGAATTAAATGAAAAATAATGTGAGAATTTGTCCCACATTGCATACTCATACTGCCTTTGCATCTCTGGAGATAACTTCATTGGCCCTACAGAAACGTACATGTGCTTTAGGACAACCTTCTTTGAGGACAGTAGGTGAAGTCTCACCCCATTAGGTACTATCCTATTTGATCTTCTGCACAGTGGGATGGCTCTCCTGGCTCTGTTAGAGGCTGAAGAGAAGCTGATTGTTCATTTTTTTCCAATTCACAGGAAAAAATTCTCATTCTTTATATCTGTCTTATGCCTGGCTGGATAGATGAAGGAGGATTAATACTCTAGATCCCAAAGATATCCTGGGATTTCTGCTCTACAAAATAGCTATGGAGCTTTTCCATCTCTCCTGTATATGCCTATCCTCCCTTTCCTTATAGTCCAGTTTATCACTTGCAAATCCATGAGTCTGAACATTTTCAGCTCACATAACCTGCTTGAGTCCTGGGTAAATGAACAAGCCCTTTGACCTTTTGACATGCTTCCTTTGTATAGCACAGTAACACAAGTTGTAGTTCAGTTAATGCTAGATAATAGTCCCACAAATCCTTTCCAGCCCTATGGGATGACATTTTTTATTGTCCTGCTTTGCTTTAGCATTTCACTGTCTTTCATTAATAGAAATATGTGGTGGGTTGGCCCTGCCTGGAAGCCAAGCACCCACCCTGTTATTTCCTCATTTATCCCTGTTGCACTTGTATGAGGGAGAAAAGAGGAAGAACAGGAGGGAGCAAGAAAACCTTTGAGTTAAGATAAAGACAAGAAAATCGCTTACCAGTTACTGCCAGAGTCAAAATGGATTCAGATTAGGGAAATAAACTTGATTTATTAACAATGAATATAAATACTTAATTACATTTTTGGAAGGCAAAAACAGCAAAAGGAAACTTATTTAGAACACTAAGACAAAACCCATTCCTCCTTCTTGCCCACGCTCAGCTTCAATTCAAACACTTTTCCTCACCGTTATTACCACAAGTCATACTCAGTACCTTCATGGAGTAATAGGATGGATGAGGCTCTGAGCACTGCCCTGACCTCATCTTGAAGTTAGCCTTGCTGTGAGAAGGAGGTGGGATTAGTTGACATTCACAGCTCCTATCCACCTACATTCTTCTATGGTATTACTCTGCATATGGATGTAGGGGCAAGTGTGAGACTGGAAGTTTTTCCTGCAATATCAGTCTAAGTGTAACATCAAAAGAAAAGGGATGGGTTAATCTGAAAAAGTAAAATAACATTACAAATAGGAATAAAATCATGGTAGCAATAAGAGTATCTTGTGGATTTTTTTTTTTTTAATTGAACAGAGGAAACAGAATTACCATAGAATCATATATTCAAAGAACTGTAGGGGTTGGAAGGGGGCTCTAAAGATCATTGAGTCCAACCTCCTGCTAAAGCAGGTACCCTTCAGCAGGTTGTACAGGTAGATGTCTAGATAGGTCTTGAATATTTCCAGAGAAAGAGACTCCACCACCTCTCTGGACAGCCCATTCCAGTGCTCTGTCACTCTGGCAGTGAAGTTCTTTCTTGTGTTATTGTGGAATTTCCTGATTTCCATTTTCTGGCTGTTGCCCCTTGTTCTATTGCTACATCCCACCAAAAAGAATCTCTCCCCTTTGACTTGACTCCCTCACTTTAGATGTTCATAAACAATGATGAGATTCCCTCTCAGCCTTCTCTTCTCCAGATTTGTTAAGCACATTGTGTAATCCAACATTTGCCAATTTTCTGTCAAGGGAAGATGATTCATTAATGATAAATTATTTTTTGTAATATAACAAATTATTTTTGTTGTGTCAAAGAGTAAAAAATATTTATGCTTTGTTTATTTGAGAATGAAGTTTTAAGAACGTAGTTGATTTATGTGCTAACTGAACTCCAGTCTACACATCAACAATAATACTGCATTATTCTATTTCCAGTACAAAATATTAATTTTTTTCCCAAGACAAATTCTAACCCCACCCTTCGCATCTGAATAACTGACAGAACCACTAGGTACATGTGGAATGTTGCATGAGAGGAGACAGTCAAAAGATAAAAATAATCACTGAAAAAATGGTTACTAAAGGAGTCTTAAGGTCTCTTAATAAAAGCTAATAGTTACAGGACATCATATTAAATCTTCTTACTATAAAGTGAGGCTTTTAATTCAATGTGCATTCTGCATAAGTCCATCAATATATGAATCATTAAACTTTGTACTGGAAATGTGGGATGAAAATATATTTAGTTCATTCTTCATGTCACTGAATTGAAAGAAACAATACCTTCAGAGTTCACTGGTATAATCTTCTGTGATTTTTATAAAATTTGACCATTAACCAAAACTTGGAATCCCTGAGTCTGAAGACATTCAAGCTGGAATCCAAGTTAACATATTATGTATGTCATTTTTATATAGCTGTGCAATACTTAAGGATAAATTACAGATTTTATTATTATTATTATTATTATTGCTTTAACTCAAGTTATTTCTTGCCATCAGCTATAGACATTTAGTAGGAAGTCACTATAAAGTCGTGGAATAGAAACTTTGATGAGAGTTACACACATATACATCTGATCTCAGATTTCACAGAGTTGAAAATAACCTAGCTTTACAGAAATGCATCTCTGCAGGGAGAGAGAGTCTTAAATTATCCCTACTGAACCGGAATTTGATTAACAATCAATTGCTCAGAATTGTCACAGAAAGCACAGCTATATGTTCAGGTTTCTTTGCCCCCTTTTCTTCATTGTTTTGTGGTTCACATGGTGGAGGTGTTTATTTACATGTGCAGTTCTGTCATCAGTGAATTAGATAATTCCCTGACAAAGCTGCCAATGCACAGAGAAGATTAAGACTGTGGAGTGGAAGTGAACTACTTTACCCAGGGATAAGAAGCTGCAGGTGTGATGGCTGCAGATAAGAGGAGTAACCAGCAAAGGCAAATTCAGGCTTTTTTTGTCAGCATTAGCAAATGTATTTTAAAACGGTCTCTGTCTAGATTTATATAGCAACATTTTCAAAAACAGTTTTTGAGGGTCTAACTTTGCCTTTGTTATATTCATCCAGTTCAAATATTTCTTTTATCTTCACACATTGTCTTGCTGCAACCTGCATTGATTTTGTTTGGAAAAATTACTTTCACTCCTAGCATGCACTGTAAGCAGTAAATCCACAGTTAATGTAGGATAACTACTATTTCATTTGTGTGCATGGAAATCATATAATTAGAGAGCGTTGAAGTACAAACAGTTCTGTCACACAAATATAATTTCACTGATGGAAAGTATTTTAACAGGACACAGATACTGTATGCTGTTAAAATGAATCTAGCAACATCAGAATTAACAGTAATTAGTAAGCATATTTCTGGCAACAGTAATTCAACAAAATGGTTGATGAATTGTTTATGGGATAATATTGTTTCACTGTGAAAGCGAACAACTCACCATAAATCTCAGGACTGTAACACAGCTTTTTCTCTATGATCTGATGAATTCTTTATGCATCATAGAAGAAGGAAAAAATATTTTCAGACAACAGTGGTTATTCATTGGCCTGTCTAAGCTCTAGTCAGATCATGTGTGGACATATTTACTACATTTTACAGATCAATGCTAGAAACCCTTATGTGCAAATGCTGCTGATGGTATTTATCAACATTTATAAACTACCCTTGAAATGAGGCATGAAATGAAATATCCAAGCCACACAGAACAGCTCGGAAGGAGCTCATCATTGTCGTTCATCCATCCTTGCCTTAGTGTGTTTCAACATTTGAATTACTAGGACTGATTTATACCAGGCAGAAGGCTGCTTATGCCAGCCTTTTTTGTTGTTGTTGTAAAGCAGGGTGGAAGTGCTAATAGTATGCAGCCTACTCCAAATATCAGATCTGTGTCATGCCCTCCATTTCAAACTTCCCATATATTTCCCCTCTGTAAAGAGATACAGAATTCCTTCAAATTCCTAAACCTGAAAATTCATTAAGTAGGAGAACTTTTAATTGTACTGTCACAGTCAAGCCTGATTTGCCCTTGGAAAAAGGAAAAGGGGGTAGGGCAAATAGTAGGGATACAAAATAACAGCAGCATTGTGAGAAGGGAAAGAACTAATTTACTAAATATGACAGCGGAATGCAAGATAGCACAATATAATATTATATAATTAGAATTAATATTAATAAATCAAATAAAATGAGAGAATGTCAAAACCAAAGGCCTCACTCCAGTGCTGTAGGCAAGATGGCTGAGGAACACATACAGCAAAGTGGGCAGAAAGAAAAAAACAGTCTCGTGACTCCTGAGAAATTTTATCTTTCCCTCTGAATGGAAAATGGAAGTGGAACAATGAAGTCTACTGGGAGCTGTAGTTCATTCTTCTCCTCTGAAAGTAGTTACCCTGAAATATCAACAATCCATGGAACTGCAGCACTAAGTCTTTAACTCCCAGTGCACTGATGTTATGATGGGAATAAAATTAACAAAATTCTTAAAACCAGAACAGGTACTGTGACTGAAAGATTCTTAGTCAGTATATGGATGTTTTTACACCAAAATTAAGACTACTGACAATCAATTTACTTTTCTCTTGTACGGGTCCCAAGATTAATTAAATTCCAGGCTGAAATCTAGTCTATGAAAGGTATTCTGCTGTTCAGTCACAGATGCAAGTTTGATTAGAAACTACAGGATTCAAATTTTGCAAACTTAATTCTGTAAAACGTCAGACTAAATGATTTTCACAGCCTTAATGGCTTCAAAAGTGAAGTGCATAACTTTTAAGAAAATTCATTCTAAATCAGATTGCCACAACAATAACCTTTGCCAAAGGTTATGAATATATTAATAAATACTAATTTAATGCATTTTAGTAGGCAATAGAAATAGAAAGACTAACATTTCTGAAGCTAGACAAGATCAGTGAAAAATAATTAAAGATCCTAAATCTTATTTTAGAGGTCCTTGACAAATTCTCTTGGCTTTTTCTTTCTCTTGACCAGAGAACATGTTAAATAAGAACATAGTATTTAAACTAAACATAGTATTTAAACTCGAACATAGTATTTAAACTAAAATATTAATCTGTATGTATATAAAACAACATTTAAAGTTTACTGCAAACAGGTCTAGAATTTAATTTTGGTTGCAAACTCTTACTCAGAGCAATGGCTTTGAGAATTGCAGTAGAAAGCATTATTATTATTATTTTAATTTTCCCAGCAGCTTGAAAATGCATCCTTATTCTGAATGGTCAGAGAAACAACCTTAAATACAAAATGATTCAGCTAGGACTATTTCAGAAAAGCTATGTATTTCAGCTGAAAGAAAGAAAAACAGGAATGAAAATGTACCTTGAAATGTACTACATATCTGTAGCTTAAGGGACAGGTATTTCTCCTCTCTGTCACGATGTTTTTTCAGAAAGACCAAGCTGTATGATTCCTGAAATGCAATTCCATAGTCAAAGACCTTCACAAACAATAACATTGCCCAGTAGACATTTAGTAAAATAATTTTCAGAAATCTTACTCTTTTATTAAAATGGATGCAAGCTTACCACTATCCAACTATACAGCTTAAGAGTAGGAACAGTATTTCTACCACTGAGTGATATGCAAATCATAAAAGTTATTTAAACAGTACTTCAAAATGAGATTTTTTGCACTGTTCTCTGGAAGACTGGGTTCACAGTACAGAAAAACCTGTAAATGATAATAATAAAAAATGTTCCTGACAGGAAGCTTAAATCATCTCTCATGTTATTTGTTATAAATAAACCTGGTTTCACATACAAGTGAGTCTTCCTCTTAAAAGAAAATGAAGTGACTGCTGTGATAAT
The DNA here is from genome assembly GCA_036925125.1 of Oreortyx pictus. Lineage (NCBI taxonomy): Eukaryota > Metazoa > Chordata > Aves > Galliformes > Odontophoridae > Oreortyx > Oreortyx pictus. The sequence goes on from JAUPFR010000001.1 coordinate 22,936,268, forward strand.
AGATGCCAATAATGTAAACTAAAAGGTCTCAAAGTGTGTAAAAAAAAAGGATGCAGCCTAATATCTGTGTGCGATAACACAAAGTCCTTAGACAATTCCCATTTTTTGTTGCTCTGGGGTTTAAGTATGTTTAAGGGTTTAAGTAGTACAGCTCTGCTTAGGAAAGATAAAGGGATCTAAAGGGCTGAGAGTGGCGGGATAATCTGGTAGAATTCAAAGAGAAAATTAAAAAGAGTGAATTATTTGTGCCGTGGAAAGCAGACACTCACAAGTAGTGTCAGTCATGATGTTTCAAGAAAAGAAAATATTTTTCCACAAAAATGATGTTTGAGTGTTCTGGTGACTAATTGGTCTGGTAGTCTTTGGTTTGATACTGTCAGGTATGAAACTGCCACTTGGGCAATGTTTTTCTGCTAGCCCTTTTGCCCCTTCCTGAACTCAAGAGGAGAAGGGTGAACAAAAAGGCTCAGCCTGTTGATCAGGGTACTACTATCAGGGTACTGAATCTCTGCACCTTTTTAAGCCCTCATAACAATTCCAGAGTATGGTGGTAAAGGATTAATCCAATCACATCACTTTGTTTTTGAAACAGAGCTCATAGCTGGACTGCCATTGTTGTATGTGATAACAAGTTAGCAGTGACAACTTTCTGTTTCTTTAGACTCCATCTAAGAGGGTATTAATACCATGTTCATAACCAGATCAAATCTCTAAATAAGAAGGCTGAAAATGAGAGCAAACACTAAAGACGAGTAAAATAATTTAAGAAAGGCATCTGATATTAAAGATCAGTAATGGGAACTCCTTAGATATAATGTTGCATCTGTATTAGAAGCATCAGATTCTTAGCGAGATGTCTGATACAGCAATCTCAGAAAGCTTGTTTGGTTACAAGATACAGTGTTCAAAACTAAACAGCTCATGGAGGAAAAAAATAAAAAAGAAAAAGAAAGAAAAAAACATTCATAAGAACTTATTTTAGGAAAGACTGCTCTAACAGGGAAGAAAGATCTGTCTCAAAGGTGCAATAAAACTAAGTGTACAACGTTTGTTAAGAGACCAGTAGATTAAAGAGCTTTGCTACAAGGAAAAATATTGGATATGATCAAGCAAAACAACTGAAATTAAAAAGAAATACCAAGCCACAGATTGCAACTACTAGAAAAAAGAGATGAAACGCTGGAAATGACGCATCTCTTTAGAAACTTTACCCTCAGGTGGAAGGCTGATGAAGCCACAACTTGAGACACAAACTGGGCTAAATAATAATCATAACTTGAGTTGCTGAATCTCCTACAAAGGATTATAGCCCCTCTGACATGTGCAGTGATCAATCAGATTATATAAGGATAAACAAGTTCATCACGGCAGTCCAAGCTATGCAGGAATTTTCAGTTATTCTACCTGAAGGCTAAAATTTGCAGAATGTCACTGTGCTTGCTACTAAAGGAAAAAAAAAATGACACAGAATAAATTGTGTAGATGACTTTTATAGCTTCCATGAAAACAATATGTTAGCTCAAAGTAGGGACTGGCCTGTAATCCAAGCAGTCTGGCTATCTTTTTTTTTTTTTTTTTTTTTTTTTGTAAAGTTTAGAGTTCAGTTGCAGTGTGTCGTTCTGTCATAGAGCAGGTATATGGAACAGCTACATAAAGAATCCTTTGGGAATGCTTTTCTCAGGTGATCCTTGTTCCTATCCTGTGAGACCACGATGGAAACAATGAAAGATTATCATATTGGTTTTTCTCCAAAACAATATGTGTCTTATGTTGAATTCTTATTTCTGTCATACACATACATATTCCCTTCTCTGTTGATAAATATACAGATATAGAGGAAAAGTAAGATTAAGTGATTTACAGTAAAGCTTTTTGCTGTAAGTTCTCCCAAAATAGCCAGTTTTTCTGTGTGAACATAGAAGACTCTGTATCTAAAAGAAATAATAATTTTTTTTGTGTTCTCTTCTGCTGTGTGCATCCTTGATCATGACTAAACTGAGTGAATAGAATACTTCTGGGAAAACCTGAAAGGAAATGAGCATAGTGTAATAAATATGAATAGCAGTTAAGGCAAAGCTGGAAGATGAATTCAAGACCAAGTCCTTTCAAATGAATGTTTGGCTCTCCACTTCCTATAAGCTAAATGTCTAAAGGACATATTTAATTCTGAACATATTTAAGAAATAATTGTATTTGAAATTCTTTGGCTTGCAAAATCAACAAACACAGCTCTTCATCTGTTTGCAATACCTGAAGAATTTATTACAGCAGAAGCTTTTTAATGCAAAACCATCTAGAAAATACTATACAGAAGAAAAAAAAAAGCATAGATCAAGCCAGAAATTCTCATTTAAGAACTTGAGAAGAATTCTGTAGTTATTTGCCATTCCTGCTCCTGCAGTGCTTCCTCACTTGACTGGGTGTGTGCCTACTCTCACAGACACCCTGTGTCACCCATATGCGATTGATTGTTTGAGACTGCAACAGATTTCCTGCTGGACAAGGATCACCTTGACACACCTACTAATTTATGTTTCATATTCCTCTGTATCATGTGCCTGCTTAACTCTCTTGCAGTCTAGAAAGGCTTTTCCTGTCCTTTACCAGGGCTATTATTTTTCTATTCAGTGCTCGTCATGTACTGAGAAGATCCAGAATGAGCCACACCTTCCTCCTTTATTGATCTGCTTCAAATAGTGCTTTACATTTGGTTTTCCCTTTAAGCATTATACTAAAATTTAGTATGATCATTTCACTTCAGTGTGAATATCACCACTTTATGTACAATAGATTCATATCTTTTCAGTTCAGCCACCTCCAAGTTAACATCTGTGGCTGTATCTGGTGATTCCTGTTAAAAACCAAAATATCCTACTCATAATTGAAGCGAAAAAATGAAAGAAGAAAATGGAACCTATGTTCCCTTGGTATCCTATGCATCCAGCCATGGAACCATGTTTACTTTTTTGTTGTTGTTCAAAAAGCAGTGAAAAACACAGATGATTACAAAACCATAATCCCTCTTCATTCATCTCAGATTTGGATAACATTTGAATCTTCATAGAAGAGTATCTGCTTGAACATAGGCTTCTCAGAAAAAATAACTCAGTGAATTTACAAATATTTAGGGAAGAATTAGATAGCAGTAGCAATAAGGAGGTCAGATTAAGTGGAAAAAAAATAAAAAAACAACATAGATGATGATACAGTGCTAACCATATATTTCAAATTATCCATTCAATTATCTTAAACCAGATCTAAATGAATAGGCAATGAAATGGACTAAAATGAGGAAGACTGATCTCCAGGTGAGAATTCAATTCAAATTCAGAACAGGAATTTTGCATTAAGCATGCATCCTTTCTTTGCTGTTTGATTCAGTCTCAAAATTCAGATCCATGCACTGATACAGGTTGGTTTGTTCAGCAAGAGGGAGTGGTAGATTAGTTTAAAGACCAATACATTAGTTTAGCAGAAAGAACTAGTACTAGTACTAGTTCTAAAACTTTCCATTTCAACTTTGTGTGGTGTATGAACAGCCTTGTTTGCCCCAGTGATTGTGCTTCACAAGAAGCACTTGTGGTCATAATAGACTAGTCCACCAGACAGCGTGCTTGACACAAGAAGACTATAGCGACTCAGACAGAGGCCTTGCCTAGAAATGTGGTGGTTCAGGCCTCTGGCTATAGGGAGTGCCTGAGTCTGCTACTGCTGGGGGAGGATGGCCAGGATTCTCTGACCCATACCCGTGTCAGGTATGTCACTAAAAAACTCCCAGGTCTGGTTCAATCCTCTGATTATTAACCATTACTGATAGTTCAGGCAGGCAGTGATGGAATGAGTCAGGGAAGCCTGTGAGCTATCAAAAGGGATTTCAGAGGTTTAGGGAGGTTGGTTGAGGGAGTGGGAGCACAAGTGGTGTTTTCCTCCCTGCCTTCTCGGGTGATGAGGGATACAGAGCTGTCTAGGAATACTCAGGCTATGAATAAGGGGCTGAAAAGCTGGTGGCACCACAAGAACTTCGGGTTCTTCGATCACGGGGTGGTTTACTTGGCACCTGGCCTGATGGCTGCGGACAAGTCTTGTCTGTCTCCGAGGGTCTTGTGGTTTTGTGTTTTTGATGCCGGTATTCCACATCAGAACATCATGCAGGTAGTTAAGGAGTTAATGCTGTGGGGAGCAGCAGAGGGGCGGAGCTCGGCACCGGACGCCAGGCCGCGCTCGCTCGGCGCGCTCTTTCGGCTGCCGTGGAAATTCGGCATGTGCGCTTCTCCTGCAGTTCCTCCCTAACGTAAGCTCCCAGTTTCTGGTTTGGAAACTTCGTCTCTCTCTCTCAATTGTTCAATTTTATTGGATTTAGTAAAGTTACCGTTCCTCCTCAGATCGTGCCTTTTTTTTTTTTTTTTGTAGACCCATCTATTCCCTCTGTTCCCCCCCCCCCCCCCCCCCCCCCCGCAGCGCACGGCTCTGCTCGGGCGGCCACGTGGCCACTGACAGTGCAGATTTTGCTTTTGTTTTGTTCTCTTTTTCCCTTTCTCTCTCCCTTCCTGGTTTCCCTTGTGTTACTGTCACAGATAACACTGTGACACATTATAAGCCATGAATAAGCGGCTGAAAAGCCGGTGCCACCACAAGAACTTTGGGTTCTTCGATCACGGGGTGGCTTACTTGGCACCTGGCCTGATGTCTGCGGGCAGGTCTTGCCTGTCTACGAGGGGAAAGCGGATCCTAGGCCAGGAACAGGCAGGGCTGGTTGAGAGAGCTTTATACCAGGTACGAAGGGGGAAGGGAAGAAAATGCACATCGCTAGGATGGAGCAAGTAATTCAGAATTACCAGCTAGATCTGATGGGTGAAGAGGGTGGAGGTCAGTGGGACAGAGAAGGGCTTGAGGATGTTGTTGTAGGAGATAGTAGGGAAATAGCTCTGGATTGTCCTGTAGGATCTTGTGAGGACTCCCCAGAGGAGTTACAGTTGCGAATTCCCTGCCTGAAATCTCCTTGAGTCCCTTTAGGGCTACCTGCACCTGTTGCTTCCTTAAAGTGCCTGTATACTAATGCGCGCAGCAGGGAAATAAACAGGAAAAGTTAGAGGTCTGCGTGTGGTCGCAAGGCCACGATCTCGTAGCGATCACAGAAATATGGTGGGACAGCTCACATGACTGGAATGATGGCTATGTGCTTCATAGAAAAGGCAGGATGGTGAGGTGGGGTGGTGGAGTTGCTCTTTATGTGAGAGAGCAGTTTGAATGTATTGAACTTCACCTGGGGGAGGGAGTTATACCTGTGGAGAGCTTGTGGGTGAGAATTAAGGGGTAGGCTAGTGTGGCTGACACTGTTGCTGGGACTGTATTATAGGCCCCCTGATCAAGAGGAGGAAGTTGATGAGGCCTTCTAGAAGCATCTGGAAGTAGCCTCATGATCTCAGGTGCTGGGACTTCAATTATCCAGATATTTGATCCACATCTATAAACATCTAAGGAGCGGGAGGCAAAGGGATGAGGCTGAATTCTTCTCTGCAGTGTGTGGCAACAGGACAAGGGGAAATGGACACAAAATGAGGCATAGTAAGTTCCACACAAATGTGCACGGAAACTTCTACACAGTAAGGGTGATGGAGCACTGGAACAGGCTGCCCAGAGAGGTGGTGGAGTCCCTTTCTCTGGAGCTGTTCAAGACTCACCTGGACGCCTACGTGTTCTAGGGAGCCTGCCTTGTCAGGGGAGTTGGACTAGATGATCTCTAGAGAGATCCAACCCTACATTTCTGTGATTCTGTGACTACTTATATCTTTGCATTTCACCAGGTACAAGAACGTTTTCCTCATATTTTCATGTATATTGCTTTGGAAATTGCTCATTATGTCCTAACAAGCAATGGAAGTTTTCTAAATAAACAGCTAAAGATTAGTCAAAAGACTCTGTGATGAAGCTGATGACAGAAAAATGGAGAAAAAACAAGGAGTTGTACAGCCACCTTAGATGCAACTGCACGTGCCCAGGAGAACATATAATAATGAGTTCTTGGAAAAAAGTGAATTGTGTGCCGTAGGTATGTCTTGACTTTCAAATGTAGAACCTGAATTCCACGCGAGTGCGCTTGCTTGTCAAGTTGCCCAGTGTATATTGTGAGGAATAAAGGAATGCTGCTTTCTAGCACCACATTGGAGTTAGAGAGTTTTCTTTCCTGATTTCAGTAGACAGCATAATCATTTTTTCTACTTTTTTTTTTTTCTAATTATACTGTCTCTATTATAATTAGAGTGATAATATATTCTTGCAGGTTCTTCAGCTGTCTTTGAAATACCTCTTTTTTAGTTAGTGTTCCACAGACAGTTATGACAATGAGAAATAAACTTGTGGAGCCACAAATCCCCTTTTATATCAACATGTCAAAAGTATAAGGAAATATCTTGTAATTTTTTGATTTCTGAAGTGTCTTCTATGTCTGATGGAGAAGAAAAAGCCAGACTAAATTAAACGGTTCCTCGTTTATCATGATGCTTTTATAGATCTTGTTTTTAAAATCTTAACTCTCTTCAAACACTCTGGATGGCCTGGGTCTGAGAAGAGATAGCGTGGCTTAGACAGTAAGCAAACATAATGGATTCACAAAATGACAGAGGTGTAGAAGTTGAAGGGACCTCTGGAGATCACCTAGTCCAACATCCCTGCTAAATCAGGTTCCCATGAGTAGATAGCACAGCATAATGCATCACCTCATAGATCTGATTTCCATAAAAGTCAGTAGTTACTGGACAATGACATTCTCAGAAAATTTCCTTGGTCAGTTCAGCTTACTTGCTCCTAGACTTGAAGCAGCTGTGCAACTTCAGGATCCTGAGGCCAGAAGAATCTCATGTGCTTGCCAGTTGGGCAGGGTCTTTTGGACTGGCCTCCCGTGTTTGTAAGCCCAGAGTCTGTCTAAACTGCACTTCAGGAATTTCATTCCGTTTTTGTCCACGTTGCCATCATTAAAAGATGAAGAGTCATGAGACTGTTCTGCTTCTGGTCCTGCAAGTCACGCAGCTAGACTGTGACAGAATGGAGACTTCTACTTATATCTGAAACATTTCAGCACGTAGCCTCTGTAATTTCCTTCCCAGCACTTACAGCAAAAACAGAATTAACCTGTTGATTTGGCACTGCATGTTGAGATACTCTGTTCTTCAGAAAATGAGAAAAACAGATTCTTATGGAGAGGCAAAAAAGATCAAATTTCATTATCTGCATGACAGTCTTCCCTACTGACAGCAAGGGACAGGATATAAAGCCATTAGACACCATGAAATGTTTCCTGAATCTGTTTTGGCTTATAAGTTCCACACTGGAGAAGAGTAGCCAAATTGCTGTGCTTGTTTGCTGCCCTAGTGGACCATAAGGAGACTGTAGAAAAGTCCTTTATCTTATCAAGGGTTTCATTGCTGTTCTTCATTACTGTAGCATAATACACCCATTCTTCCCCTTTTATCAAGTGTTTTTCCTTAAAGGCTTTCTTATTCTCTGTTTTAAAATTGTTTTCCTTTGAAGCCACAGATTTTCCTTCCGCAATACTTACCTTATCCATGAAGTGATCTATCTATAACACTGATTGCCAGTGTCAGAGAATGAAACTATTGTCTACTCTACATGAGCATGTCTGTCCTTCGTTTTCTCAGGAAGAATCTGAATCATTCAATGAATATAAATATGAAGAAATAAAATGGGAGGAAACATGTACATGTTATATTTTCCCCCAAGATCTAACATTAAAAAGCAAGTTGTGCCATTTTCAAGTTACATAGGCACATTTTTGAACAACTATTCATAACAGAATCAGGATCTTGCTGAGTTAAGCAGAAACATACATACGTACATATCCACATTGTATTTTCTTGGTGGTTATTTTCCTTCTAAGAAGTAATCTTCTCAGATCCCCTCCTTCCCTCAGTTCTGGACTTTCTTTTTTTTTTTTTTTTTCCCCTCGTGTAAATCATTTTCTCACTGCCAGAAATGATTCTGACTATGTCCAAATTTATATGAGTCAGAGCTTGGAAAGCACACCCCTAGGTTTGCTGTGTCTCTTGGACTGTGTCTGTATGTTACAAAGTGTTTCAATAGAGTAACGTAGCATGTTTCATTTTGCTTTTATTCCAGTCAAAAGGAGAACCATAATTTTATGCTCAGACAGAAGTTTAGTTTTCCAGCAGCCCAAGGTTAAACAGTTTTATAACTGCAAATTTCTTGCTACAAATACAAAAGATTAATTTCTGTATTTTATTGCCTAAGTATGGTGCCTCTCTTTGGGCAAATATCATTTTATATGCCATGGAGATTTCAAGTCATTTGTGTGGAACAGAAAATTAACACACTTACATGTAAAATTAACTATTTCCTCTGTCTGATCTTTTATTTTTATTTATTTATTTATTTATTTATTTATTTATTTAGTAGAATGGTATTGATTTGTAACCTTCATTTTCTGGTAAATGCAGCCTATATATGGTTGTTCTTGTTGTTTCAGTATTTCATAAAACTGATATTTTGATGAAATCACCGTAACTTTGCCAAAAAAATAATGAGCAGTAGTTACTTCAGTCAGCAATCGGCCTTTTTTCAGTCAAAATATTTTCTTGTCTGTGCTCAATGCACAAAGCTCATAAATTCCACATAAAACTTTGGTTTGTGCCTTGATAGATCTATTATAGCACTTACAGTATTAGCTTTCATTTTTAATTAAGTTCTGTCACTTCAAGTTTTTTTTCTTGCATAAATATTTCAGACACAGCATTTAGACAAGAAGAAACACATCTTCCTCATTTTTTTTTCCCAAAACCCCACCTTACCCAGCCAAAACCTATCATCCCTGTCCTTCCAAGTTTAATGACAGTACTCCCATTAACTTTGAGTGCTTATTGATTAAAACACGTACAAACTCATGGCCAAGTCACTATTACCAGACGGAGCATCGTGGTTCAAATGGGAAAGAGTATAATGAAGCAGAATATACCATATGAAAGAGAAGCAATGTTTACTTTGTCATTTTCATCATAGAACACTGGCAAAACTGGTCCAGAAGTTTGCAGTTGTAGTAAGGACTCAAAGTAAAGCTACTAACTTAGGGACTGTGCCATATTGTACTTGGTATGGCTGTAGTTAACTTTCCTTACAGCAGCCCATGTAGTACTTGGCTATGAACTTCTGATACCGCACCAGTGTTCGGGCTGTTGCTGAGCAGAGCTGACACAGTATCAAGGCCATCTCTCCAACTTGCTGCCCCAACAGCCAGTAAGCTGCAATTGGCAAAAGTTAAGGAGAGAATATAATGAGAGCAGACATACGTCACAGTCAGATTTAAAAGCTGATGAAAGGAAAGGAGAAGGTAGAGACTCTTGTTATTAAAGTGTTAAGTCTTCCCAAGCAACTTATATGTATTGAGACCCTGCTTCCCAAGTCACAGCTGCACATTTCTTGCTGGTTGGAAGTACAGAGTAATTGTCTCCTTTTGCTTCCACATGGCGTTTGCTTTAAAAAAAAAAGTATATTATTTTATTGTCCTTTAATTAAACTGCACCTTCTCTGAACTCAAGTACTTTCTTTCATTGTATCTTCTCTCCTCTGTTCTATTGAGGAAAGGGAGTGAGAGAGCAGTGCTGGGAAACCTAGCAGTATATTAATGTGAAACCACCACAGATAACACTGCAAAATAAATAAATAAATAAAAACAAATAAATAAAAATAACAAACCCCTTAAAATTATTCAGTTTAAAAAATGAAGAAGAAGTAAAGACTGAGCTGGTCAATTGTAGTTCTGTTTCTCTGGTGTGTGAAATTATAAAGTACTTAAAACCAGGAGAGTTACTGCAAAATTAGTTAAATAGCCCTTGTTTTTCTTCAAGGAAAAGTGTGCTTGACCACACTAATGATTTATCTTAGTAAATTTATTGTTACAAACACAGAAATAATCAGTCAGTCCAGACAATAATTGGGAAGAATCGTCTTCATAACTTATAATATTATAATAGACATAAAAAAACTATCCCTTTGTATACTTATTTAGTTCTGTCTTGAAACTAGTTACACTTTTTTGTCCTTTGTATTACAAAGATGTTTCTGTATATGACCAGTAGTAATATTTCTACTATTTCTTTAGTGAAAGAAGTAGAGAAATTTAAACTGAGCTTGCAAGTGGCTAATTTCTGGCCAAAATACGTATCCAGTTCATGTAATCATGTGCTACCATTGCCCATTAGCTCCAGTACCTCTTGTCTGTATTGGTGTTCACAGTCCAGTAAGTTTGTAAACAATAGCTGTATCTCTTTGCAGGCCTCATTGTGTGCTGGGCTGAGAAAGCCTAGTAGTTATCATTATATCTCCTTTCATGATCGATTGGTCATCCCAAAGTTATTTTCTTCTCTGTTGTGATTTGAGTTGTTTCTGACTGGACAGATTCGGCTGATACTGAAGATGAGGATTCACTGGCATCAAGGATCATGGTGGGAGTGTTTTTCCTTGTCTATTGGAAATACGCAATTTCTATGCAGTCAATTTCTCTTGACCACACATACATGAAATGAACATAAAAAAGACTTTTCTAAGTGTTGACCACTGAAGCAGTGACATTCTGAAACAGCTTTTCCTAGTAAGTGCCTGGAAAAAAACAAACCAAAACTGACTAGTCTGAAGGTGAACCTTGATTCAGCACTAAAAGGGAATCAAGGATGTTTCTTTCCTACGTTAGATGCACAAAATCTTGCTCATATCTCACTCAGGAAGAAAAAAATAACAGCATGAAATTAAACCAATCAACAAAAGAAAAAGAAATCATCAAATTAAGAAATTAGGGCTATTTTTCATTTTAGAAGGGAGATGAGGGCACAGTGCATATTCAGCTACTCTTTGCAGTCTGTTGAAGAGCAATTTACTTTGTTGAAAATCAAATCCAGAAAAGAAAATCACCAATGCCAAATGTAGGACTGACAAAAAACACAGCATCTAAATTTAGACAGAAATTGGAACTCATGAAGCTTAGGTTCTTTTTAACTTTGGCAAAATAAGATTTTGGACTGTAGCATCTTACGTTGTATTCCTGTAGTCTTCCTGGAAGCATTAGAAATACTTTCAAGACTGTGATCAGGACTGTTTTCACAGTCCAGATTTCTACTTAGCTAGAAGCGAATGTTTTCAAAACTTTGTTCTCTCACAAAAAATGTGTTGCAAAATGATTACTTTATTTACCAAACACAAAATATAAAAAAATACCCAACAACTAACCTAAAAGCTTTATTAAGCTTAGTACTTCAAAATTATGTTCAAATATTCACCAGTCAACTGGTCTGAGCAAGCTCCTTCCCTCCAAGTTTCAAAATGTATTTTTCTTACTAGACATTATTCTAAAGACATTGACACCATTTTCTTCAAAATTTGTGAGAAAATGCTTATCAATGGACATCACAGAAATGATTGTAAAAATAAGCTTACTTACTGACTTTTCAAGCCATCTGTATTCATTCTGATGCCGTGTAGAAGCTTTTGACTGGTCCATTCATATGTGTAAATAACCATTACCTTCCTGCTGGATGTAACGAGACAGTTTCTACCAAACATAAGTAAATCATGGATTTCTTTATAGAACAAAGTTTCCTGTTAGGAAAACTGTAAATTTAATTTTCACAATTACCATACTTATGTGACTAATGTGCTGAGTTTATATTAAGGTTAAACATGCAAAAGTGAAAAATTACTATGTGTACAATCAGTGTAAATCAATGTTCTTAATGATTTCTTTTGAAATGGAGAGAGTTCCTTATGTTGCATGTTAGTGTAGCTTAAAATTGTGTGCAATTTCTTTGTGTGTAATTTGAAAGAATGTCTTAGCAAAATTTTGTTCGTGTCTCCTCTACCTCTCATGGAGGTAAGAAAATAAAGCTTTTTCATGCTGGAGCATTTGTAGAAGGTACTCACACCATTTACATCTACAGTTTTTACTCATCTGTTAAGCAGTAGTCTGGAAATTCTGTCACTAAATATTGAGTCCAGATGCGAAGCCCTCAGTACAGAAGAGTTGTGCTCACATTAGTGTGCAGCCAAGGAGAGATGCAAAAATGATCCAAGGGATGGAACACCTCTCCTATGAGGTCAGGTTGAGAGAGTTGGGGCTGTTCAGCCTGAAGAAGAGAAGGCTGGGAGGTGACCTGAGAGCAGCCTCTCAGTATCTAAACAAAGGGTCTAAGAAAGAAGGGGACTGACTCTTCAGCAGGATCTAATGTGACAGACAAGGGGAAATGTTTTCAAACTAAAGGGAGATATTTAGGTTGGATATAAGGAAGAATTTTTTTACTATAAAGGAGTGGTGAGGAACTGGAAAATATTGCCCAGGGAGGTAGTGGACGCTTCACTGCAGGAAATTACTATCAGAGCATACAATAACCTGTTCCAATCAATCTCAGATGTGGAGGTCAATGTCCAACTCTTTGATTTCACTGTGGTAGTCACCAGGCACAGTTGAGAAGCATAACTTAAGTATAACCTCTAAACAATATGAGAAGCAGATACTATTATCTATTATGCTGTTGGAAATGCAGAGGAACTCCAGTCAGTTGAGTGGAATCTAGATCAGGCATAGCTACATTTGCTTGAATCCATCTACAGCTGCACATAAATTACTGAAAAAACAGACTGGCGCTGTTGAAGGAACTGGAATGTTCTCTCAGCTCATAAATTAGTGGCACTTGAGTGATCCAGACCTGAAGCAGTAACCAAGATCTTGATTTGATAATTTGTTTTGCATTTCACTTCCAAAGCTGCTAGGTAAAGTAAAAGGTGAATTCTGTGAACATTTGAAGAAAAATGGGATTGAGAGATGAAACAATCCCCAGTGTAACATTCATCTGCTCCTTTGAAGTTTGTTTACAGATCTCAGGCCAAGAGGTAGAAGATATTTTCCAACATTCATGTCCGATCAAATCAGAGTTCTTGATCTACTAAACTATTATTTTTTATTTGATTTACTTTCAGCTGAATGGGCCAAGTAGTCTCCATCTACCCAGTGTAATTTCTTCTCACAATATCAAAAAGCTTGTTGACTCAAAAAATTGAATTTCAAAGACGTGAGAACCAAATCTTTAGTGCATGATTTCCACTGGAAAAAAAAAAATCATTAGTAAGCCTCCAATAAAAACGTAACTGTGTATCTAAGTGTACAATCTCTAATCATGCAGAGGCACAAAGGGACAGGAATCATTTTATCAGTACAAAATAATGCAGGTGAAGTAAAAATAAAGGATTGAAGCAAATATGTACTCTTTTTAATTTCTTCTTAGAAATTATATTAATTCATATTCTTAAGCTGCATCTATTGTATAAAAAGAGTGATGTCATAATGAAAGTGATAATTAATAATAAATTCATATTAAATGTAGTATTTGTACCCACAAAAATAGATAACACCTAGTACACCAGAATATAGAGTTTATAAAAAAAAAAAAAAAAAAAGACACTGGAGTTCATAGTTTCATCCATTTCATCCCTCATAACCTCCCTACTTCTTTAATTAACCTTTTATCGTGCTTTGGCTTTTAATACACACGCAGGGAATTGGTCAACAGATGTAGACTACATATAAACCAACAAAGTGTTATTTATTGCTTTCTTGTGCACGATTCTGTAATGTTTTATCTATGGATTATAAAAAGTGATGATGAATATGTTGGATAATTTTACATCATGCAGAAGATATTCTGTTAGGAAAAGACTTATGAAAAGACCTATACCAGCAAACACATTTACTTTGAGGTCTCCAGAATCAAAAAATGTGAAGTATCACTTCCTCAACTTCAAGTTGGAGTCCAAAACATTCAACAGGTGCTCATCAGATGGGAGGACTCTAGGTCATGTTATTTATTATATCTCCCTTATTCAAGTAAAAATGTTTGATGTTGCTTGACTTCATTATTCTGAATAAAGAACGTGTAGTAAAACGCAACAGTGGAGTCTCACTACGTACACAACTTTTAATGATGAGAACACAGTAAGGCAGTGAATTCAGTGTAAATACTGGTAAAACATTCCTAGTATTTCTGAATGCCACACAAAGTGCAATAAAGGTGGATGACATGCAGTGGGTTTAAACAGAAAGTGCTGAAATATTTCATATTCCTTACTATGCTTCTAGTAAGATGTTTTCAATACAGGCTTGCCCTGTAGACTTCTTTTTCTAGGTAGGAAGTTTGAACTACTTTGGAGCTCAATGGCAAGTCTGATCTGATACTTAATTTGTTGACTTGTTCTTGCCTGTTTGTGTCTACAAATCTGAGTAGGTGAGAATTCACCACATTTTTAAAGCAACCTTAAGTATTTTCTTTGATATACAATCTTCTCTTCATTTATGTGTTCAGATCATTACATAGGAGACAGTGTTTCATCCACTAACATTATGTACCTGTTCAATCACACTCAGGTCCCGATTCTTACTGCAGAGTGCTCAGCAAGATTTTTTCTTTGATCAGTTTGTTGCATCCCATTATTCATGACAGGAATGTAAATGGTGAGCATTGCCATTTGAAGGAAAATAGTTGTGCAAACTGTAAACCCATTAAGCAGTACTGCAAGAATAGGTAGTGGTGATTAGGTCCCTCGATCACAGGATGAACATATTATGTGAGGAAGCAACAAGGAAATTTGATATATGCACTGCAGAAGATGACTAAGAGGAAAACCATGAAAATAGGTTTTCACCTGTCTTGCTCCAATTTATAGGAGGGAGAAGACGTTTTTTCTAAAATATGTATACATATACCCAGTGGTGAGATTAAGACACAACGGGTCAAATGTTAGCCCAACCAGTTCATTACAAATCCTAGTTGCTTAGGGATATGGGGAAGGGAAGAAAGGTAATAGAAGAGAGATAAAAATTGAAAAGCAAGGAGTCTTGGTAGAAAGCAAGAGAGATAATCACCACCGTGCAAACCAGCAAGGTTTGTAGTTCATGCGCTGATTTCCTGTAGCAACGGGTCATTGGAGACTGTGCTGTTTGGTTGATGATGATGACTTCTCTTTTCGTCCTTTTGTTCTCTTCTTTCCTCTCTCTGTGTGAGAAATGCATGTGCTTGCATGTAAAACCATAACGAAGGTATAACTATTTTTATAAGTCCAAGTGGTCATGTCAGCTCTTTTTGGAGAGGCAGCTCCTGGCTGTTTTGGATCTCCACAGGAACTCTTTTGTTCCCATTTTCCAGGCCTTGCCAGTCGATAAGAGAGAGGTAAGGAAATGCTGAGTTGTATCTTGCTTTCACAGGATACAATGGTATCACTCCCCAAACTCCCATACTGGTCACAGGGCAGATCTTCCACCAGCAAACACTCCTGGGCAAAACACCTCTAAAGAAGTGCTTTCAAATGTAAACACCGTACACAAAAGGTTGCCAGCTATGTAACATCCACCTAGATAATTTGCAGTTGTCAGCTAAAGTCTTATCACCAGAAAGGCCTAATGAAACAAGCTTTGAGATAAAGAAAAACAGCTTTTGTCTTTCACATCACCATAATGAAATCTGTAGTTTGTATAAAACTCTTCCTCTGGAAAGGGTTGGAATTCAGTCTGAGATATGAGAAATATGAGAACCTAATGCCTATTTAGCCACAAGAGACTTAGATCTCTTTCATTTTACTATGCCATTCATTCACACAATTGCCTTTTACAAGCTCATGTTGTGTTTTTGACAGCTGCTCAATCTGACATAACCATAAACTGCTCAGACAAAGGCTTATTTTGAGCACTAGCTTCCTCTTTTACACCCCTAGACTTGATGACAACACTGATAAAAGTAACCATGAAAATCACTACAGCTGATAGCAGAATGCCTTTCTTGCCTGCTAACTAAACCTAGACATGTTTACCTGTATCAGGCAAATAACCCAAAAGAATAGTACCCACAGAAAACAATGGAGCTGGATAGTATATTTTGTATGGCTTATCCAGATGGTATACAGACAACCATTAAATAAAGAAAGGCTGACCTGTCACTGGTTGTTGAGGCTCACCCAGGATTCCACAGGGGAGAGATCTCTAACAAGAGATCCTTCCTCAGCGGTGGTCAGCCCTTAAATAGGGTCTGGGAGAGGTGGAGCCAGATTTCACCCCTTCTGGTCACACAGGTGCATTGCCTTCACCTGTGCTCCTGCGGCTGACTCAGTGCTCTCCTCAAGTGATCAATCAGCGGTTCAGGCCATGATTCAACAGTTCCCATACAACCTGATTACTTGAAATGCATTACTTTTCTGAACCTTTAGCATTTTTTGGGTCTTTTCAAAGATATAACCTTTCTTGGACCTGTCAGCATGTTTAATAGTGAGATATTATAGAATTCCAATCTAGAAATAAGCCAGACTAGAGAGACGTGACTGGATATGAAAAAAAAAAAAAAAGGAAAATTAGATTTGGGGGGAGGTGAACAAGTGTCTCTTTTTCAGAATAGTAATTGCTATTTAGTATTGTATCTTGAGAGAGAGCTGAGGTGGTACAAGTTAGATGAGGGAGAAAATGAAATATGGACAGAATAAGAAAGAAACAGAGGAAAGAAAGCTTCAAATGCAGTATTCCACAGACGTCAGTAAATTACATCAGTATTGGATTAGATCTGTCTTCTGGTGAACTCATCAAGTAATGGAAATGCATTGTTAAGCCAAAGCTCCTCAAAGGTTACTACAGACATCACTTTCTTGTGCCACAGTTCTGAAGGATTGTGGCTTCTCATTTCTGCCTGAAACAAAGCAAAGCAAAACTCTCCATCTCTTGAATCTGGTTTTCCATTACCTTTACTCCTTAAAAAATATCTTTTAAATCACTTATTTATTTATTTTTCTCTCTGGAATATTTTATATTCTGTGGTATGTGCAGGATTGAATAAAGATGGGATGCAGATTTCCTTCTTTGGATTAATGGTGATATGCTGAGGACTTTTAGCTAACTTTACAGCACTTCTGAAAAAGCTTTCACTTATTTTTAGACTAAAATATACCATAGAGACCTTGTTTTTAAGAGAAAATGTAGTGGGGTTTTAAATGCTGCCAACTTTCCAAAACCTAAAGAAAATTCAGTTACATTACTATTTGGCTTGTACTCATATCATTCACATAATCTCATATAATTCTTCTCAGTGCACTTAAAAATAATTTTCCTAGGAAAATGTTTTATGTCAATATAAATCTTTATCATAGAATCCAAGGTTGAAAAAGACCTACAAGATCATCCAGTTCAAGTGTCCACCTATCTCACTAAACCGTGCTCCTCAACACAACGTCTAAATATTCCTTGAACACCTCCTGGGTCGGTGACTCCACCACCTCCCTGGACCTGACTGCTCTTTCAGACAAGAAGTATTTCCTAACATCCAGTCTGAATCTCCTCTGACTCAACTTGAAGCCATTTCCTCTAGTCCTGTCGCTAGTTAAAAGAGGCTGACTCCTAGCTCATTACAACCTCCCTTCAGGTAGATGCAGATAGCAATAAAGTCTCCCCTGAGCCTCCTCTTCTCCAGATTGAACAATCCCAGTTCCCTCAGCTGTTCCTCATAAAGTCTGTGCTCCAGACCCCTCACCAGCTTCATTGCCCTTCTCTGGACATGCTTCAGGGCCTTAAATTCTTTCTTGCAGTGAGGAGCCCAAAACTGAACACAGAACTAGAGGTGCATCCTCACCAGTGCTGAGTACAGGAATAGCCCTATATTGATCATGGAAGTGAAATCGTGCAGACCGCAGAGAATGGATTTGTGAGTAGGTCAGAGAACAGAGCATGGTATTTGATTTTACAGATTTTTCATTTACAGTACTTTACTGAGATAGTTCTGAAGAATGTGTTACAACGTCCTGTAATATATGTTAGTTTCCATATCTGACTTTGTGCTCTAAAATTATGGAACAGATACGCTACTGTCTTCTCTGCCTATTTTCTCTTTCCTAAATATTGCTCTATCTTATTGTAGATTTGGTTCATCATTCTGTTGAAATCCTAGATTTCTGGAAAAATTCTGTTTGTAGAGCTGTTGTACATTTCTTACAAGGGTCAAGTACATCAGGAAAACATGCTGGAGACTGCAGTCTTGCTTCTGACCTCCGTAATGTTGCTTAAGCAAAGAGATTGCAGCAGTGGGTTATGTACAAAGCCTAGAAAATCAGATAAAGTCACTTTAAATTTCCTAATCCAAAAAACATGATATGATGTGTTCACCAATTTTAAATCTTAAATGAAACAGTTTAAATTTTTAATAACAGGTATAGGCAAGTTTAACTGAACTCAAAGGTCTAGGCAAGTTGTCAATTTTATCCCCTAAACTTGGCCTGTGGCCATTAAAAAAATGATTTTCCATGAATAAGTATACCAATGGTTAGTGAAAGTCTTCTGTTATGAAAATGAACACTCAAAAACAGACTTTTTAAGTCTAGAAACAGAGAAAACAGACAAAAGAAATATCAGACAACTTCCTAGATACCTGCAGATGATTAAGAACTATTAGGATTCTTATTCCTTTACAGAAAAGCTTCTAGCAAAAATGTGCTACCTGCATAAGGAATTTGATCTTTCCAACAAAATGGTTTTACGGTTATCTGGCACTGAAAGGAGTTGCAATATTCCGTGTGATTATGTCTTCAGCTAGATCAGGTGGGATTCAAAAAAATTACTGTTCTGCTCTCTTCCCATGGTCCTTCATTACCACCTCAGTACATGCATAATTCATTTCTATCATGTCAGCTCTTAAATATCACACATAAGTCTGTCCTGTGCAACAATAGTTTCTATTGACTATTTACAAATTAAGGTTCCATACCCTTTAACACTTAAGACTGAGCTACATATAGTCTTGAGCTACAGATGTGCTTGTTAGAAAACTGGATAAAACAACCAACCACACAACAGAAGGTGTCATGTATGATAGCTTGTATCATAGAAATACCCAGTAAGTCTTTCTTACCATAACTGGAAGACTTCAGATTTTGAAATATGCCTTAGATTCATTTTCCAAGCCAGGTGAAGCTATGACTTCAGTAAAAAACTGATTGTTTTAATATATGTTATGGAGTTGTTGAGCTGAAAGAAAATTTGTACTGGATGAAATGCAGATGAAATATAAAGAAATGCTTTACAGAAGGCAACAAAGCGTATTCCTGGGGCAAGCAAGCACTCTTATCGGTGTCTCCTAGTGGATTAGTTCAGTAGGGAGCATTGTTGCGGATATGATGATATCCTTACCTGAAAGAAATCAGGTAACAACTTCTCATGATAATCATGACTGAGTTTATAGTTTGATTTCAAATTTATCCATTCAGCAGAAAGGTAGCAGTGCTAAGAACAGGCATTTCTTCTAACCATTCCAGTGATTTGGGATTTGAAATGAGCTATGCAGAGGTTAAAGGATAAAAGCCAAAATGTACCTCAGGAGAATTATAAGAGTTTTATGATATATTACATTTGTGCAAATCTACAGCCTGACAGTCCAGGCTACCTTAAGTCCTACGTACTTTTAGTTATCTTTTTTAAACTAGTCCCAGAGACACAAAGACTAAATATACTCTTCTCAGTTCAGTAGCATAATAAAGACCTGATGATGAGCAGTACAAAACACATCCTGATGCTCCTCAGGTTTGAGCATCAGCCTGGGACTTCCATTAGTCCTAGTGCTCTGAATGAACTGAAAGGAGAGAGTTAAAGCAAAATTGTCATTCTTGCAGAACACCTATAATTTGGAACTGAACAAGCTTACTCAATGATCATTTCTACTCCTTGTTTTTCTTTTTTTTTTTTTCTTTTTAAATTCTGGAAATTACCAGTAAGAGCTGCCTAATGTGTTCTGTGCATGCACACAAAGATAAAATATTTTTCACAGTAGTTATTGCTGCTATATGCAAAAATGCAAGACACATTTGAAGTTTACAGACCTGTTTATTTTGGACTAAAACTGAAGGTCTTATCCTGCCGTCAGTATTGCCTCTCCCTGCACCACTCAAATGTTAAGATGATGTTAGTGCTGCCATGTAGTGAGATCTATACATGTATATTTTAATGAGCAGAAATAGTATTTTGAAGTTATTTTTCAGCCGGATGAGTTCTGTGGTCCGTCTCATGAATTAATTGAGACAAGACAAGGCCTGACACAAGGACAACATCAAATGGCAGGTTCGCTTTGATTCCTTCTGTGACACTATCACATTCTTCATATATTTGTAACAGTGTTTAGGGAACTGAGCTAAGTTCTCATAAAAATATGTATTTCCCAAGTATGTGTTAGCAGGCTAGTAAGCAGGGAGGAAATTAAAGAAGCAAAAATATATAGTTTTGGAAGGAAACCACAGATAGGGAAGAGCGAATAAGAAGCCAGCTTTTGGGGTACAGATTAAAAAAATGATTTGGAAAGCACTGTTACAAACACTAGCTAAGTTTTGTATTGGTTATACTGCAAATCAGCCTGTATTGAAGAAACGTCATAAAATCATTATTACTTCAGAGCTGGGAGCTCTGAAATGCCCTAATGTTCAGCCATCCAACATCTAATGAAGCAAAATTATATATTTTTTGCGTTTATTTGGGATTAAAAGAAGTTGTTGATGCTCTATTATAGTTGTTATTCTGATTGTTTTAGTAATCCAGTGATTGAGAATTATTAAATTAATTTTGTTCCTAAGAAGTGATTTGTGAAAAATAATATTCTAATGAATTTTTTGGCCACTCTGGAAACAGAAGTTCCAGTTTTATTTCATAGCTCCAATTAGTCTATTTTTATATATTCAGTTTTACAGTTCATTATGGGCTCCCAGGACTGTAAATCTTGCCCAACAGATTATTGAAATAACGTAGACATCATAAATGATATTAAGTTTTAAGTCTCTGGCACTCAAACATTTGATTTCCCAAAGTGGTTGTGGAATATTCATCTTGAAAACTGCCTTTTGCTTTTTGATGGATGGGATTTGCTTTTTTTTCTCAGAAGAATCAATTTCTGCTGAACTTTTAGTTGTATATGATCTATGAGCATTTTAAGGCTAGACACAAAGAGAGAAACAACTTTTTAAAAGGTAGAGTCCTTCCAGATTGAAATGACTTTTCAAACTTTCCAGAATAAACAGTACTTTGCTTTCAAGTGTGACAATGTAGTAGATATGCATATTTAACATCTAGTGATATTTTCAATGCAAGATGTTACATTTGTCATATGCAGAGTGACCTTTAATACTAAACTAAATAGGATTTTGGCATACCCTGTACGAATGGTGTTTAAATATAACAAATAAGTACAAAACCAGGAGTTCCTCTGACAAAGAGAAAAGATACATTTCTGGGAGAAATTCCAAGCCAGATCATTGGAATTTTTCTGGTCTGTTTCTAATCTCCTTTGTGATTTGGTATACTGAATACGTAATTGTCTTGTCTGTATCATTAGCTTCTCATTAATAGAGTGGGACAGATAGAAAGCTAATATGAGACTATTAATGAAGTTTGGAATCATCAAATAAAATTCACACTCTATTTTAATATAAGAAATGACTGCATCTGTAGCCCAAAGGGTGCTGTAACGGATGTTCCCAGCCAGGATTAAAGATTCTTATTAATGCAGATTTTTGTTCCTGAGGTGAGTCTTTTGGATTTCCATTCCATCATGGAAGAAACAAAAACTGCTGTGCTCTGCTTTGAGGGGGCTAAAAAGACAGCGGACATGATGTTGCATAAAACAACAGCCCTAATTACAGAGCCTGACTCAGCAGTCCCAGAGCAGACTGGCGTGACTGTGTGACCAATCCCTCATAAAAGGTCAGATAATCTAGTCACACAGATATGAGGCTTCTCATTTTCATTATTTTTCCCTAAGGCAGTTTTGTTCTTAATTAACAGTAATTTGTTTGAAGAGAGATAGCTGGAAGCTAGGTTCTCTAGCGTGGTCAAGGAAGATAAAAAATTAGTCCTTGTATTTCAACATGGAATTAATTACTGGACACTGCGGCTAATGTAGGGTCTGTTCAATATGGGGAGACTTCATACCACCTCAGAGACCTAAAATGAACTATGAAGAACTTAAGAAGAAGCTTCTAAGAGACTGAGGACTTAGTGGATCCGCGGACAGAAAGGTTATGTTTGTACCTATCATTACCAAGTTTAACTAAGGTGAGAAACAGAGCAGAATAAGACTGCAATACATCACTGGCAAAAAATTGTGAACTTGGTCTCCAGCTCTCTGACTTGAAGCCAGGGGAAAGTTCTCATGGAGCTGGTGACTTTTTAAAAGTTCTTTCTTTATTAAATAGACAATAAAAGGCAAAGCATAGTGTCTTGTGGTGATTCCTTCTATGGTCCCCTGGGGAAAATACTGAGGTCCAGAACTTCCGTCTTCCATTCCAGTTGTAGAAGTTTACCCTAAAGTTCTATTCTCTTTGGTCCCATAAAACTCCTGCTGCCTTCAGTTGAACTGTGAGATGGAAATATATTTGATTCTTCTTGAAGAAATAGCAAGTGAGAATGAATGTTTTGGTATCCAGCCTACCAGTACAAAGGGAAAAGGGCTTTCAGTAACAAAAACAGGCTCAAAGATATTAAAACAAAATTTGTTCATATTTGAAACTTCTGGTGAATGCACAACACTCAAACTACTCAGATCTTCAAAAAATAAAATTAACTGACTGGCTGGTATAGGTGGCTTTCTGACAGGTTTTCCTATACTCCAAACTCAGATACTTGTCAAATAAAAGTGATGCTCACATGTGATATTGGGCCCTCTGAGTCACAGGCATGTGGATGAACCATGTGCTTCTGGTTAGATAGATGAATTTATTTCTGCTATCCTGTTGGATCATCCTGATTAATAAAAATTGAAGTCTGAATCCTATGCCACAGGACACCAAAATCTACATGCTTTCCCACTCATAGCCAAATCCTATCCAACTCATCATAATCTTGTCCTATAGGACTTCTAATGTTCAGGTTCACACACTATCCTTTCTCCTTTTAAGAATGTTTGGCAATATGCATGTGAAATCAGTATTTTTAGTTCTTTGTATTTAACAATAGCAAGTAGAAAACAAAATCCTATAATTTGCTGTATGAACACAGCCCATTTAGCTAAATCAGGAGTAATAGACTTGGCCACATATGGCCATAGTAGACACTTTAGATTAGAGAAATCCCTTCAGTGTGAGATTTAGGGGTACTGTAGTTAGCAGTTACCTCTGATGTAGTCTTCTTAGAGTGGAAATATAGCACGAGACCCATGGTTGGAAGGTCCATGGCAAACTCTGTATCTGCACTGGGCACCAACCATCTATGTCACTCTAGGAATGAATGTTCCTGGCCCATGTGCTGACTATAAATAAGGTATTAATCTGATAAGAAAGAAAAAATAAACTGAAAGTGGATGAAAATTTGAGGAATTAGCTACCACTCTCTTGAAAAGCAGCTGCAACTCCTAGATATTTTTTTGACTTGAACAAAGTTGTGCTTTCATTTTGATGACCAGAACAGAATCTCTCTCCTGATCTCATCTTGGTAACTGCTCCACTAAGTTGTTAGTTTTGCAAATAACTGTGATAGAAACACTGGAAGAAAACTTCCTTTCAGGATTTCTCAATAAACCTATGAGCTCAGTAACTACATTTAACAATTTTTTTTAGAAAACCTCAGTTCTTTCTTGTCTTGGCAATCTATTCCACCTTATGAATGCCTTTAGTGCTTGACTTTAGAAGTGTGAAACAGTGAAATAAAGAACTTCTACTGATCCATTTCACAAGATCTCTAAGGCATCTCTGCAAACTTTGATTGAATCTTCTGAAAGTTTTTGGCTTTTTGTTATCACAATTTTCAATTCTTGTTCGGTTTCCATTTTGTGAAATCCATTTAGGATCGTTTATCATTTGCATATTTATCACTTGGAAATAATGAAGACAAGGAGCTCAAATAAATTAGCATGATTCTTAAGAAATAAAAAACTTTAAAGCAAGACTGATAAACGACAGTTTTGACTTTCAGGAGAAGATCCTGTGTTGCAAGATGAGGGGAGAGATGGTTTCACTACATATACGCAGAAAGATAAATTAAACGCATTTTTATTGTTTCTGAGAATAATTAGGGAACTGAAGTTCCAGTAGTTGTATCTGAGATATCCTCCTTGAATTTTTGCTTTCGTGTTGTTCTGTAGCTTGCAGGAGTTCCCTTTGTGCTGTGTCAGAGACTGAATACTGTATAAAGTCAGCTGCCATGTAAAACCAGACACTGAGAGACTTTCTGTTCTGTCAGCTGCATCTTTTAAAAATGGAAGTGAGGTTTATGCTTGAACTAATTTAAATTTGATTAAATTTCCTGTTGAATATTAGATTTCTGTTTTTAAACATTTCATTTCTTACTTTATTTCCAATATGTGATACCCATTTAGAATAATTCAGTATTTACACAGTAATATTTATTTTTTGGAAATAATGAATTTTGGAAAATGAATTATGGGAATAAATTCTCCTTCCCAGATCTAACTCAAAGAGTTCTTGTTAAAAGGTTAAAAGCTGTTCTGCTATATAAAAAAAGTTTCATTTTACTGAGCCTAGTCTTGCTCATCTGAGCAAAAACTAAACAGAGGCACCAAACCTGCAGTGGAGTTCACCTCCCAGTATAGACTTAATGACCCTTCCTCTTCTCTGTAAAGAGGACTGTGGACAATTCTCTAGCCTTGAGGCTGAATGACTAAAACTACCCACATTCTCCTTGTGATGTCTTCTGCACTGATTTTCCTTTCTTCTTTCTCCTTTCTTTCTCCTTTCTTTCTCCTTTCTCCTTTCTCTTTTCTGTCCCTTCCATCCCCTTCTCTTTTATTTATTTATTTTCTGCATATATGTGGTGTTCTTATGGACGGAACGTATATGTGCATGCTTCTGCCTATGGGATCCATGGAAAGGGTGGCAAGACCGCTGAAGGATAAAGAAGAAATTTGTTGCAGCCTTGCCAACAGAGCTTTGAATAAATGTTTTGTGAACAAATGTGAGTCCAGCAGATGAGTTTTCTCTGTTCTTGTGTCCTTTTAGCAGGACAGATGTAGATATACAGAGTTTGTCCTAGGGCTACTTTTTTTCAATTGCACTTGCTAATGCCTCCATTGAGCACCAGCTGAAGTGCAGAATGCTTCCTTCCTGAAGAGTTTGCAGAGTACCTCTTTGAGTTCCTTTCTAAACATTTGGAGTTGCACAGAGGTGATGTATGAGAAGCTGCAGATCTGTGAATTTGTGTATTGGCTTTGTGAAATCTGATCTGGTGAGGTCAGATTTTTTCTGATTGGGATATAAGAATGTCAACGGTTTACCGGGCTGGATCGACCCGGTTCCGTGACGATTGGTGTGGGGGACCCGCAGACCCACGCCCCAGGAAAGGGGAAGGGGGAAAGGGAAAAGGGAAAAGGGAGATGGGCCTAGAAACAAAACAGCGGCAACGATCTGAGGAGGAAAGCTAATTTACTAAATAAGATATCAGAAAGCAAAATAACACAATATAATACAATATAATTGGAATTGAAGCTAATAAATCAAATAAAATGAGCAAGAGAGAGAGTGTCCGATAAAGCGAAGGCCTTACGCTAACGCTGAAGGCGAGACGGCAGCGAGCACCCACTGCTGAGTCGATCCCGAAGGAAAGAGAGTGTCCTGTGACCGCAGAGGGTTTTTATCTTTTCCCTCTGAGCGGAAAATACGTAAAAATGCAAAGCATCGCAAAGTCCTCTGGGGAATGTAGTTCTTCTCTTCTGAGACAGGTATACCCGGAAATATCAATGATCTATGGAGTTGGAGTATTAACTCTTTAACTCTTAATGCACTACATGTTGTTATGATGTGGAATACCAATACCAGAAATCATAAAACCATGACAAAGAATTTACTGGAGTTTGATTTTGTAGATCCAACCAAATAAAAGCCAAGGATATGAAGTTAGGATATAAGCTCAATTTTGTATCTGGGTTTTCAGATAAAAATTGTTTAAAATGAGTGAAACTCAATGCATTAGATTTTAACAAAACAGTCTGTAGAAAACTGTGGTTCTGAATATTTATCTTTGATAGAGAACTATGGAATTTATATCAATGGTTCTGGTTTATGTCTCTCTAAAGAGTTTTAAAGTGAATTGAGATGTTTTAAACTTCTTTGTATTTGCATGTCTACATTTTTATTTTATTTTACTTTATTTTTTTCCCAACAGCACACTGCGTTCTGTGTTTGTGTGAGTTGGCTGACTGGCTTTGCTATCATTTTTGTATCCCACTGAGGCAGACCAGAACTTCCTCAGAATTTTCTGGTATCATTGTCCATACAGGATGACTGATAAACAGAAGTTCATTTTCATAAAGGTCAAGCAGAAAAAGAAATCTCTTTGTGGTTATGCAAAGGTCACATGTGAAAACAGAACCCTCTCTGGGTTACTCAAAGCAATGAAAGCAATGAAAGATCCGTCCATTAAAGGGAGATAGAAGCCTCAAATCTTGGCAATTAATTTATTAAAGTAAATACGATTGAAAAAAAATTAGTAAATAAATGGATTTCCTGAGAAAAACTAAACTGTTTTCAGAGAAGTATACAAGAAAATCATTTTTTCTGTCAGAATCAAAAAAGCCCCATTCCATCTTTACCCAGAAGTTACCTGACCTCATTACTTTTTGTCGTAACAGCTTTCTAATTGGGACAAAACATTTTGAAATTTCAGTGCGAATCCCTACTTCTTACAGATACCACTAAGTATGAGAGAATTATGCAGCTGACTGAGGATAGTATATCACTGGATTCTTTGGACATTCTGACCTAAGCTTTGCTGAGCTGTTGAAGGAGTAAAAGATGGAATCACAGAATCTAGAATCACAGAGCTGTGGGGGTTGGAAGAGACCTCTAGAGATCATTGCGTCCAACCCTCCTGCCAAACCAGGCTCCCTAGACCAGGTTGCACAGGTAGGCATTCAGGCATGTCTTCATCTGCAGAGAAGGAGACTTCACCACCTCTCTGTGCAGCCTGTTCCAGTGATCCATCACTGCACTGTGAAGAAGTTCCCGTGCACATTTGTGTGGAACTTCCTGTGCATCAGTTTGTGGCCATTTTCCCTCATCCTATCGCCACACGACTGCAGAGAAGAGTCCAGCCTTGGCCCTTTGCCTCTTGGTCCTCAGATATTTATTGATGTGGATCAAATTCCCTCTGGAGATACACTGATATGCTTCATTTGCAGCTGCATCACTTCTGTTCCTCTTCAGAGCAGCAAGAACTTAATCCATCCTCTTCGGGGTGAAATTCAAATTTTTTTCTTTTTTTTTTTTTTGGGTAGGAATTCTGAGGTGTTTGGGATAGTTTTTCTTTCTTTCATGCAGATCTTTCCCAGACACTTCATAATATTCAGTAGGATGATTCTGCAATACATTGCTCCACATATGTTGCCATTACATAATCTCATGCAGAAATGGAACATAAAGATAAATTTCTCTGTGTAAGATGCATTATGGGTAGGATATCCACACATGCTTTCAGATCTTCAAGCTGTATTAAATAACTACCTAGAATTATGTTAATTTTCAGGGAACAGCGTTATGTAGAGAGTGAACTGAGAAAAAAATATGGAAATCAAGAAACTATATGTACACAAAAGTTTATGGGTGTCTCTTTTTGCTGCCTCTTAGGAAGGTGAGTTGCAGGTCCTCATAGATGAGCTGGATGGGGACAGTAGTGGAAAAGTAAATGAGGTTAAGGTAAAGAAAAGAGTAAAGAAGGCTTCTGAGGTGGGAAGGAAGATGCTTGAAGGACATCTCATGTGACGTTATCCAACTGGCAAAATAACACCCTGTAGTGGTGTATGTGGAATATTTTATCCAGTTACACTGTGATTTAAAGATGATGTGGTACATGGGAACTGTCTTAATCTTGTACTGGACTTATGCCTCAGGGAAAATTCTACATGATAGAGAAGCCTGTGCAGCTACAATGTGAAATATCCCGTATGCCTGGAAGTAGATAGTAAACACGTGCTTTGTAAAGTCCCCTTTATCGTAGAGTTAGAAAAGACACAGCTGCATACATTTTCTTTGAGGCCTCTCCAAAAGGAAGTGAAAGTCTGTTCAATTCACCCTGATGGGTGCACAGTGTTATGTTCTATTTGGTTCCAGCAGACACAGCATTTCAAATCTTTCCCACTGTGTCTGAAAATGCTCATCTAAGCAAAACTGCATGCCATCTCTTGATGAGAACATCTGTGAAATTAAGGTAGTAAGTAAAAATTCTGGAAGGAGATTAATATTCAGTGGTTGAAGAAAGGATTAGGAACAGTTACAGCACTTAATTTTTTCCTTATGCACGGTGGAGTTATTGCTGCAATATAGTGAATTTAAACATTAAACCTGGCTTTCATCCTTACAAACACATCAAATTGTTTTTTCAAACACTGTTCTATGAATGCTTTCAAGTATAAGTATGGCTTGCAGAACAGTGATGTCATAGTATATTTCAATGTGGACGTATTTTTCATATATGAGAAATGGGGAAACTATGTGACTGTTTAGAAGAGGATGTTATTTCTTTGCTTTTAGTTTCAGCTATGCACAGGTGACACAAAATGACTGATAGTGTCTGCTTTTGGAAACTTCTCACACATTGAAGCCAATAGGAGGAAAAAAAGAGTCAGACTTTAAAGGTATATGGAAGTCTGTAAGACTGGATGAAAAATAGTTATTTCCCAGAGAAATCAATGGAAATTAAGAAGCTAAATTGATTTTAAAACTTTGGTAGGTAAGGTTCCGTGTGGTATTGTCTACCCTCTACCTCCACTGAGTTTAGTAGAACATAAATCAAGACCAGTATTTTCTGGAGCAAGGATGTTTTACTACCCCATATTTATCTTATTTACTATCTCATATGTATCTTAAAAAACAGTGAAAAAGCAGCATTTTCAGTGGCAGCAAATTTGAACAAAATCCCACTGGTAAATCGGTTATAGAGGAGTTGATCCTAAGCCTCCTGATATAAGTGGAAAGGCTGTAGGTAAATTAAATTGGCTTTGGATCAGATTCAAAAAGGCAATAGGAAACTGTAATCAGACAGTTAAACTTATCATGAGATTGACTAAGAAATTCTGCTCAGAAAAGACTGTCTCCTGTGGACATGGAAAGACATGGTCTTGTGAACTACTGTCTAGTAATAGATGCTCTCATTTTTGCCACTGTGAGTAGCTTTTGGACTGTCAGCTAGGATCTGCAGTACTACTAAGTGTCTGGAATTTGATTAATAACAAGAATATCTTCAACAGTATAGTATGACTTGCTTTATATGGCACTTTGCCACTTACTATGAAATTGGACTAGTGAGTGTAATTGAATAATAATGTACTGTATTTCATTTCATGCGTGTTTATGAAAAATTAGAGGACAGCAGGGACTCTGAGAAAGTTAACTACTAAATAAAGATATCTGAATATCATTTCTGAACACAGACTGTCTAATGACAGTTAGAAAAGATCAGTTTCATCAATAAAGTTTTTAGAACAATTTCTACTTTTCCTCATGCTATTGAAGTTGGAAAGGAAGTCCAGTGCTCATTAAACATTCTTCTAGGTTTATCCTAATGATAGTGTGAGCAGATTAATTTGATCATCACATTTAAACTGGACAATCTTATACACTGTAAAACAATTTGGGGGAGATTAATCCTACTTTTCTTTGCAATTTTTCTCATTGTTTCTTTGTTATTCAAGGTAATTTTATTGTTTCAATTCTAATTAGAATTCAAAGCTATTATCTACAGTGGAATCTTCCATACTTGTAAAAAGTTGAGTTACTTGTTGAAGTAGTAAAAATTTGACATGATTAACAAAATCTTGGTTCAACTATTGTGAATATCCATTCGAAGCAAAAAGAACAGAAGGAAGGAACAAAAAACAGCATACCAATTGTTTCTCTATTTCATTTTATGAAAAAAAAAAATCCATCTGCATTTAACATTTATTGTGACTCATAAAACAGCGCTATGTTCGGTAACTTTTTCCTTAGAATGGGTGACAGTAAAATAGGAATGGGGAAAGACTATGATGGAAGGAACTCAGCAAGACCAAAATCTAGTTTTAAGAGAGTAATATTTTTGGACTGGAAAAGAATTTTCAGACATTCATGTGAGTCTAGATAATAAAATAGAAATACATCAGTGACATGATCTGTTCCAAAATAATATCCCTTTATATAATGGTTATTAATGACGAAGGCATTGAATGCAATTTAGCTTTAAAAAGATATTTTAAAAATGGTTTTTCAGCTGGTTTTATGTGCACCACAGTGAAATACATGTGGTGTAGACAGGTCTGTAAGAGACATAAGGTATTTTGTGTGGCTGCAGGGGAACGAGCTACAGTGCCCATGGAGAAGATGGTCAATGGCAGTGGGCCCTCCTGTGAAGAGAGATGGCGGCTTTTTATCTCCATCACCAATGTATGGTGCATTGTAATGATTCTGGATTTGCACATGGGACAAGTTGCATGCAGTTGGGCTGAGACAGGAAGATGGAGGACAGTTAAAATAGGAATAGGATCCTGTATTGAAACACCCAAGAAATACACAGAAAGACTAGTAAGTAAACAATTATTTTCCCTTGTAAACTCTTGTAAGTGAGCTGGACAACTCAAACAGACATACCTTTTGGTAGGATTTCAAAACCACAATTTGTTAAGCCTAGATATATGTTGCTTTTCCCTGTATTTGAGATTTTAGAGAGGTAGCTTAGGTCTCTTTCTTCAAACTTACAGTAAATAAAGCACACTTTTCAGATGGCAACACTTCCAAAAGCCTGATATCTCAAATTTTTAGAACCCTTTTAATGGATATAGTTCAGTTCACAGATACAGTATGGGAGCTTTGTTGTATATCCATGTTTCACGTGGCTATCTTTCTGCAGGCCTTTAGCTAGAGGTTACCTCTTCCACAGTGAAACTAATGCAGTCTGATTTTTTGACGTCTTGATTTTATTTTTTTATTTATTTTTTCTTTCGTATCATGCGTCTTGTTTGGATTTACTGGTGTCCAATAAAGATTTTCCTGCAGTTAAAACATTTCTAACATCTCTCTTCCCTTTAGAATTTTTATTGTGTTATAAATAGCAAGTTCATAACGCAGTCCTCTCTGCAGTGTTCCAGAGTTGCTATAAGATCATGTGCAACATCTGGTGATGGTCTACCCAGGACTGATGAAGAGTAGGACGGACCTGCACAACGTGACCGCATGCTTCCAGTAGACACCACCAAGCACTGGCCCAAGGAAGAACACGAGCCGTACGCTGATCATCACTCATCCCAGATTACATCGACATGCATCGCGACGGGTTATTATGTAAAGCGTCGCAATGTATTGTGTTTCTGTGTTAAGGAGGGCTCACCCTATAGTTCCTTAATCAGTGGTTCATGTCGTGAAGGGGTGGAGTGTATGGGAACTGTTGAATCACAGCCTGAACCACTGATTGATCACCTGAGGCGAGCACTGAGTCAGCCGCAGGGGCACAAGTGAGTGTGATTGGAAGGGGTGGAGTTTGACTCCACCTCTCCCAAGACCCCATTTAAGGGCTGACCACCACCAGGGAAGGATCTCTGGTTGGAGATCCCTCCCTAGAGGAGTTATCAGCGAGCCTCGACCATCTTTAAAGGTGAGCCACTCTTTTCTTATTAACCATCTGTACATCATCTACTTAAGCCCATCAAAAATATACCAGCTTTGGCACTATTTCTTTTGGGTGCTGTTTTTGGGGGTTATTTGCCCTACATATTACCATATGGAAAAGATAATTAAAACATCTATCTGAAAGAAATAGTAACTTGGAGCACGTTTACAGTTTTAAATACATTCTTGATTATGCATTAATCATAGATTGCTAAAACCTTGAGATGAATCTGATCCAAATGAGAGTTCACTGAACTCGTTAATTTACCATGAGAGCATTTAAGTACATTTAAGGTAACATGTTCCACAAACAAATCCACTAATACCAGTGAATATTTCTGCCAAAAATTTTTCTTGTTACAGTTTCATATCTATACTTGCCCTTGGCCCAGCTGACAGGCATTACCTGAGCATTAGTTACTCATGTTTGTCAGAGATGCTTTTCACCTTGCTGAAGGTAACTACCTGGTTTTTAGATTGTTAATCTCATTCACAATATGCAAGTGGAGAGCAAAAAGTTTATTGTCAATTCATGCTGACATTGGGATACAGCTCCCATGCATAGAGAAACCCACTGGCGTTTTGGGACCGTTTGTGGAATTAGATGCTGCCTAGTTACAGTTAGTTATCAGTTGGTTTACTGAAAACAGGCATCTCTTATAAATCTCTCTTACAAATCCTGTCTATATGCTTATGCTTTGTTGTTCGGGGACCGTTTAATCAGCACAGACAATGTCGTATACTGAAAAACGCTATCTTGGCTGCAACACTAACTCACAGAATGGCTTGGGTTGGAAGGGACCTTGAAGATCATCCAGTTCCAACACCCCTGCCACGGCCAGGCTTGTCAACCATTAGATCAGGCTGCCCAGGGCCCCATCCAGCCTGGCCTTGAGCACCTCCAGGAACGGGGCATCCACATCTCCAGCAAGCCTGTGCCAGGGCCTCATCACCTTCTCAGTTAAAAATTTCCTCCTAATTTAAAGCCATTGCTCTTTTTCCTATCTCTGCCAGTCCGTGAAAAAAACAAAACCATTCTCCCTACCTCTTACAGACTCCCTTTAAGCACTAGAAGGCAGCAGTGAGATCTCCTGGAGCCTTCTCTTCTCTGGGTGGAATGAACACAGATTTCTCAGCCTTTCTTCATAGGAGAGGCTCTCCCCCCCTCGGATCATCTTTGTGGCCCTCCCCTGCACCAACAGCTTTGCCTCTTCCTCATATGGGGGGCCCAGGCCTAGACACAGTACTGCAGATGTGGCCTAACAAGGGCAGAGCAGAGGAGTACAATCACCTCCCTTCTCCCTGCTGCCTCCCTTTTTCAGATGCAGCCCAGGATGCAGTTGACCGTCTGGGCTGTAACAACACACTGCTGTTTTGCAACAAGCTTTTCATCCGCTGGGACCCCATGTGCTACTCCACAGGGGTGCTCTCAATGAGTTCTTCTTCCAGTCTGTACATGTAACAGAAACTGCCATAACCCATCTTGCAGTTGGTCTTGTTGAACCTCAGTAGGTTCACATGGGCTCACTTCCCAAGCTTGACCAGGTCCTCTGGATAGCATCCCTTCCTTCTGCCATATCAATTGCACCACTCCACTTGGCATCATCTGCAAGCTTCCTGAAGTTGCATTTAATCTCTATCCACATCATAGACAAAGATGCTGAAGACCACCAGTCCCAAGACAGAAACCTGAGGAACACCATTCATCACCAACCTCCGTCTAGACTCACAACCATGGAGCTCAGTCCTCCAGCTGTGACCTTACAACCAATTCCTTATCCACCAGTCAGTCCACCCTTCAAACCCATATGTCACCAAGTCAGAGATAAAATCATGTTACAGAAGCACATCAGAGACTTTGCACAAGTCAAGACAGACAGCATCTGTTGCCTGCCCTTTGTCTAATGATGCTGTCGCTCCATGACAGAAAGTCACCATGCTGGTCAGGCATCATCTATCCTGCTTTTTTGTCTGCCAAGGCTCAGGCATCCTTCTAGGCAGGCCTGCCCTCAAGAGCTCCTCGTAGAGTTTCAATATCAGTTGCAATTCCTTTTGTCTTTTCTTCCATTTTTCATGGAACAAAGTAGCATTGCAATAATCTAGAATCTCATCTGCTGCACTCCATGTTAAGATTTGACATTGACTGTTTGAGCAGTGATGAGAGTGGAGGAACGCAGTGATGCAGCTGCGGTACTGTGACATCAGCAGGACAGTCACAATTAGGGGGTGTGTCAGGACACTATAAAAGGGGCAGCGCTGCAGCCCCACTCCCCAGTCGGTCTTTGGTGAGTGCAGCACGCACCTCCTAAGGGCCATAGCTCAGGCTATCTTCATTGTCCTGGCTTTGCTGGGGACCTAGCAGAAGACTGAGCTTCTAGACGTGGAAGTGCACGAGAGCAGTGAGCAGCAGCTGTGTCAGGCCATGGCACAGCTACTGAAGGATCTAAAGCAGGGGAGTGAGGAGCAGAGCGGGGCGGCTGAGGAAGCTCTGCCCTGCACCGCCTTGGCACTCTGGAAGCTCTACGCCTTTGCTGGGCTCCTCCTCCTCGGGCTCCTCCTCGTCAGGTTCCGCACCTTTGCTGGGATCCTCCTCGCTGTGCTCCGCGCCTTTGCTGAGCTCCTCATCATCTGGCTCCTCCTCGGTGGGCTCCTCCTGGTCAGGCTCCACACCTTTTCTGGGCTCCGTGCCTTTGCCGGGCTCCTTCTCACTGGGCTCCGAGCATTTGCTGGGCTACTCCTCGTCGGGCTCCGCGCCCTGGCTGGGATCCTCCTCGTCAGGCTCTGCGCCTTCGCTGGGATCCTCCTCGTCAGGCTCCGCGCCTTCGCTGGGCTCCTCATTGTCGGGCTTCGCGCCTTTGCTGGGCTCCTCATCATCGGGCTCCGCGCCTCTGCTGGGCTCTTCATCGTCGGGCTCCGCACCTTCGCTGGGCTCTTCATCGTCGGGCTCCGCGCCCTGGCTGGGATTGTCCTCGTCAGGCTCCGCGCCTTCGCTGGGATCCTCATCGTCAGGCTCCGCGCCTTTGCTGGGCTCCTCATCGTCGGGCTCCGCGCCTCTGCTGGGCTCTTCATCGTCGGGCTCCGCACCTTCGCTGGGATCCTCCTCGTCAGGCTCCGCGCCCTCGCTGGGCTCCTCCTCGTCGGGCTCCGTGCCTTTGCTGGGTTCCTCATCGTCGGGCTCTGTGCCTTTGCTGGGCTCCTCATCGTCGGGCTCCTCCTCGTCGGGCTCCTCCTCGTCGGGCTCCTCATTGTTGGGCTCCACGCCTTTGCTGGGCTCCTCCACGCCTTTGCTGGGCTCCTTCTCGTGGGGCTCAGCGCCTTTGCAGGTATAATCCTCATTGGGCTCCACGCCTTTGCTGGGCTCCTCCTTGCCAGGCTCCGCGCCTTTTCTAGGCTTCTCCTCGAATGTCTCCGCACCTCTGTTGGGCTCCTCGTTGTCGGACTCCTCCTTGTCAGTCTCCACACATTTTCTGAGCTCTGCACCATTGCTGGTCTCCTTCTCGTTGGGCTCCGTGCCTTTGTTGGGCTCCTTCTCATTGGGTTCCTCCTCGTCGGGCTCAGTGCCTGTGTTGGGCTCCTCCTCGTCGGGCTTCTCCTCGTCGGGCTCTGCACCTTTGCTGGGCTCCTCCTCGTTGGGCTCCTCTGCGCCTTTGCTGGGCTCCTCCGTGCCTTTGCTGGGCTCGTCCACGCCTTTGCTGGGCTTTTCCTCGTTGTGCCCCTCCGTGCCATTCCTGGGCCCCTCCAGGCCTTTGCTAGGTTCCTCGTCATCTAGCTCCTCTGCGCCTTTGCTGGACTCCTCCTCGTCTGGGCTCCTCCTCGTCGGGCTCCTCCTCGTCAGGCCCTGCTGGTGCTTCAGTAAAAGGAGAGGGAAGCCAGAGAGCAGAGAGAAGTTGGAAAGCTCCTCAAGTGAGGAGGAGGACAGCGAGGCAGAGGAAGACAGCGACTCCAACGAGATGCGTGACCTGGACAGAGCTTGGCTGACACCATACCTGGCTGCCAGGTGCCAAATCGTGGAGCTGCTGGTGGACGATATTCTGCGGGCCTGCCAAAGCCTCTCCTGCCACAGCTTCATGCCCTGGCCGCAGCAGGTCATCAGGGTGGCCTGTGTCCACGGAGGATGGAGCAACCCCAGAGAAAACATTTCTCTACAGCCTGCTCGTTTCCCTGAGGCCTCCCTCCGGGCACACCTTCCACCAGAGCTGGGCAATGCTGAGGAGATGTTGGTAAGGAAGTGCTGCATGCGTGTGGAGCTGGAGTGCAGCCGCGAGAGGGAGCAGCTGCTGGAGGACACGCTGTTCTTTCTGTATCATGCTCAGGATGAGCTGAGCAGGAAACAGGAGCCCAGCCTCCTCCACAGCCTCTGCACGGACTCCTACCTGCACGGGGAGAAAACCGCCCGCTGGTTCCAGTGCCTGGTGCAAGCAGCTTGGTGGCATCTGCCTCAGTCGCGCGACTGCTGCCTGACGGTGCTGCCCTCCCTCAGCTCCTGCAAGATCAAGCTGACCACCCCCTGCACAAGAATCTTCAACGCTGAGATGAGTCTTGGGGTGCAGCTCAATGACTTGGACACCTTCCTGAGCATCGAGTAGGCTGAAGCACGGCACGGACACAAGAGGACCCTGGAGTGCTCACCAAGGGCAAGGGGGTGAACCTGCACATCCCAGATGCTCCCTGGGTGCCTGTCACGCTTTCATGAGTTTTGAGACCAGTATTCCACATCACAACAACATGTCAGGCACCGAGAGCCAAAGCATCAATGCTCCAGTTCCATGGACTGCTGAATTTCCTCGTACCTCTGCCTCAGAAGAAAAGAACTCCATCGCCCGAAGGACTTTACGTTCCTGTTTTCCACTCAGAGGGAAAGATCAAACTACATGCAAGCTCCAAGACTGCCTCTGTTGTGTGCTGTTCATCTGCAGTGTGTGCTCCCTAGTGGTTTCACCTTCACTTTTAGAACAAAGCCCCTGCTTTTGGTCACTCTCTCATTTTATCTGATCCACTATCCCCACCTCCAACTGGATCACATTATATTGTGTTACATTGTACTCCAACATTTAATCTAATAAACCACCTTTCCCCCTCACATCATTGCCGCTGTTTTTGTTTTTTGGCCCTTGTTCTTGTGCTTTTGCAAACATGTCCTTAAAGAGCTGGCCGCCCTGTTCCATTTCTGTGTCTCCAAGGACAGTCCCCCAGGGGGATCCCATCCAGAAATTTCTTCCAAAAGCCAAAGTTCACTTTCCTGAAGTTCAGGATCCTGACTCTGATACTTGTCAGGTTCATATTTCTTGAGATCACAAACTCAACCAGAGCGGGATTGCTACAGCCCAGACTGCCTCTGATTTTAACGTCTTTAATGAACTCCTCAACATTGGTCAAATCAATCATTATGTCCTATACTCAGATGCAAATGATGCCAAAGAAACTCAGTTTCCTTTCCTTTTCTCCTGGAACAAGAATCTCATTTAATGTCGTCCTTCCAAAAGCCATCAAAGTCTCCAGCTACAGTAGCTCTGTCAGGTGGTATAGATACCCAGGATGCCAGTTTAACACTACTCATTCACTTTCCATCTGTCTTACTTAATAAATAAAATGTATGTCATATTCTACCTAAGCTTTACCTCACCAGAAAAACACTAAAAGGAGAAAAAATTGACAAAAACAGAACATCCTCTTAAGTTCTAGCAAACTTGTGCAGTTTAAAAAACAGTTTAAACTAAAGGAGGGGAGATTTAGACTAGAGGTTGGAGGAAGTTTTTACCGAGAGAGTGGTAAGGTGCTGGAACGTGTTGTCCGGAAAGGTTGTGGATACCCTGTTCCTGCAGGTGCTTGAGGCCAGGTTGGATGTGGCCCTGGACTAGTACTTGATCTTGCAGTTGGCAAATCTCTGTGTCAGAGTGGTTGGAACTTGATGATCCTTGAAGTTCCTTTCAATCCAAGTAATTATATAATTCTGTGACAAGAAGCCTCTGAGATGCCTTGGATTTTCAGCTTTTACCCATCTCAGTGGTTCCAATTGTCTGCCTGTTCATACATTTCTGTTCATAGTTCTTTTGTATCTCATCCTCAGCTTCCTGTTTCACCAGAGTTTTCTTTTCAGCCCTGGGACCATGCATAATATAAAGGCTGTTTTAAGATTTAGTTAAGATCTAGTACAATTTTCCTTTTTTATTTTTCTTTTGATAAATCTAAAGTATAATGATTTTAATTCAGATTACATTATGTGTGGGAACTGTTGAATCACGGCCTGAACCACTGATTGATCACCTGAGGCGAGCACTGAATCAGCCGCAGGGGCACAAGTGAGTGTGATTGGAAGGGGTGGAGTTTGACTCCACCTCTCCCAAGACCCCATTTAAGGGCTGACCACCACCAGGGAAGGATCTCTGGTTGGAGATCCCTCCCTAGTGGAGTTATCAGCGAGCCTCGACCATCTTTAAAGGTGAGCCACTCTTTTCTTATTAACCATCTGTACATCATCTACTTAAGCTCATCAAAAATATACCAGCTTTGGCGCTATTTCTTTTGGGTGCTATTTTGGGGGGTTATTTGCCCTACAATTGGCGAGCCAGGCAGGCTTAAAAAAATATATATATACATATACAATAATTAACCATGTCTTTCATTTGGAACATTTTCAAATGGGGCAGGGGGGAGAACGTTACTCCCCTAGACCAGACAATTCCTGGTCAAATTCCAGGATTTATGGGGCCATCCTATTATGGTCTTGCTACCGTTATTGAAAAATGGGGACCCCTGCGGGTTACAGGGACTGTTTCTCCTTCTCCAGCCCGGCTGACAGATTATTTTCAAGGTCTAGATAAGGATATACTAGTTACAAAAGAAGGTCGGCTAGCTGCTTCTGCTGTGGCTTGGCCTCTAGTAATGGCCTTACATAAACTGGAAATAACAAACACAAACATAGAATCCGAAAATCAATTGTTAAGAGATCAAATTGAAAAGTTGGAACAACAGTTGGGCACATTAGTAGCCAAAAAACCTGGACTAGATGTGCTAACAAGACAAATTCGTACCGTATCAGTGGAGGACACCCAGGTCCCTGAAGTAGCGGACCTGGATGTTTCAGAAAAAGATTTCTAAATTGGATCTCGAAGCTCCATCTCTGGAGGATCCGTTTGAGATCCAACCAATCATAACTCAAAAAACAAAAAAAAATGCAAGGTAGACAAGCGGGAGTGCCTCCTGACCAATGGCCCCCTGCTGAAACATGCTTGCATGTGACAGCTCGCCCGTATACAGCAAATGAGTTGATGGACCTAGTACAACGGTTCCATCAAAAACCAAGAGAAAGCATACCATCATGGCTCCTGAGGTTATGGGATGCAGGAGCTGATAGCGTGTTAGTCAGTGGGACAGAGATGTCAAAACTAGCATCCATAACTATACACCCAGCCCTGAGGCAAAGATTATATGCTGCCATCCACTATGCTAATGAGAATCATTCTATTATAGATTGGTTGATGGCAGCATGCCGCTTAACGTGGCCTAACAAATCTGACATTCCACTCAATACTGGTTTATGGTCCTCTGTGGAGGACCGCCAAACATACATCCGGGAACTGGGTATGAGGGAGGCTACGTATTCAGAGACCTTTGGAAGTCCTGATACAGAAAAATTTGCAGCAGGTATGTGAGACCTAATACTACAGCAAGCCCCCTCTCACCTTTATGGGACTTTGGTCTCCATACTAAACCCCTTGGTGGCTTCGGAGGCTGTCGTCCAACAGACAGCCCAGTTGGTGGCAGACCTTGGGGAAACGGAGCGCATAAGAACTAGGCGCAATGTCCGTATGGTAGAAGAAGCTGAGGCCTTCCCGATTAAAACTAAGAAGCCTGTCCCACGGATACCCCGACCGGGCCCCATCCGGGTATCCCGGAAGACCATGTTCAATGATCTTATACGGGCCGGGGTTGCCTTTGCTAAAATCGATGGGCAACCCAACCATGTTTTGTTACAACTCTGGAGACAACTTAGAAGCGATCAAAAATTTCAGAGTACTCCCAGAAAATCGGGAGTACGAATAATACAGGCAGCACCAACGACAACCTGGAATTTGGCTGACTTTATAGTCCCAAATAGAAGGAAGAAACATCCACGGGTGTCGCGGTCTACAGTGCCTGAACCACCTGCGGTAAAAGACTTAGATTTAGCCGACTTCATGGAGTAACGAAGGACTTTGGTCCCCTTAGGGCCTCCAGATGTGACCTGACCGGAGGCCCTATGTAGAATTAGACATATTTTGGTCAGAGAAGAATGTTCAAAAGGTGATGGCTCTAGTAGACACTGGTGCGGAAACATCAATTATATATGGAGACCCAACAAAGTTTAAGGGCAGTAGAGTGATGATTGGTGGGTTTGGGGGACAGACCATTCCAGTCACCCAAACATGGCTGAAATTGGGGGGTTGGGCGTCTCCCACCCCGGGAGTATAAAGTGTCGATTGCCCCAACCCCAGAATACATCTTGGGCATAGACACTTTATGGGGTCTGGCTCTCCAGACGACTGTGGGAGAGTTCAGACTTCGACAGAGGTACATTAGTATCCGGGCGACACAGGCAGTATTGAGGGTCCATGCGAAACATGAGCCCATTTGTTTGCCGAAAGCACGCTGGATTACTAATGTAAGACA
The DNA here is from genome assembly GCA_036925125.1 of Oreortyx pictus. Lineage (NCBI taxonomy): Eukaryota > Metazoa > Chordata > Aves > Galliformes > Odontophoridae > Oreortyx > Oreortyx pictus. The sequence continues at coordinate 22,976,570 of JAUPFR010000001.1, forward strand.
GTATAGACTCCCGGGGGGGCAGGACGAAATATCAAACACGGTGCAGGAACTAGAAAAAGTAGGTATTATAAGACCTGCACATAGTCCATATAATTCCCCCATATGGCCAGTGCGGAAGTCGGATGGAACATGGAGAATGATGGTAGATTATAGGGAATTAAATAAGGTCACGCCGCCCATCCATGCGGCCGTACCCAATATTGCTTCCCTAATGGACACACTTAGTAGGGAAATTAAGACCTACCATTGTGTCCTGGATTTGGCGAATGCATTTTTTTAGTATCTCGATTGCCAAAGAATCGCAAGATCAATTTGCGTTCACGTGGGGAGGCAGGCAGTGGACCTTCCAGGTCCTGCCACAGGGGTATGTGCACTCACCAACATACTGTCATAACTTGGTGGCGCGTGACCTAGCTAATTGGAGGAAACCTAATAATAACGTCAACCTATACCACTACATTGATGATCTCCTGTTAACATCCGACTCACTGGAAGCAGTAGGAGAGGCAGCAGATTCATTAACCTCCTACCTAAATGAAAGAGGATGGGCTATCAATCCTCAAAAGGTGCAAGGTCCAGGCCTGTCGGTAAAATTTCTGGGGGTAGTCTGGTCAGGAAAGACCAAAGTGCTACCCAGTGCCATCATAGATAAGGTTCAGGCATTCCCAGTCCCTACAACACCAAAGCAGCTGCAGGAATTTCTAGGTACATTGGGATACTGGTGTTCCTTTATACCTCATTTGGCGCAGCTGCTGAGACCTTTGTATAGACTCACAAAAAAGGGCCAGTCATGGGACTGGGGGAGAACAGAACAGGATGCTTTCCGGCAAGCAAAACAGGCGGTGAAACAAGCCCAGGCATTGGGTATATTCGATCCTACCCTCCCAGCTGAATTGGATGTTCATGTTACTCAGGATGGCTTTGGCTGGGGCCTGTGGCAACGTCAGAGTTCTGTTTGGACCCCCATTGGATTTTGGTCTCAGGTCTGGCACGGAGCAGAAGAAAGATATAGTATGATTGAAAAACAGCTATTGGCTGCCTATACTGCATTACAAGCGGTAGAGCCAATAACCCAGACGGCCAAAGTCATAGTTAAGACCACTCTTCCAATTCAGGGGTGGGTAAGAGATCTGACCCACCTTCCTAAGACAGGGGTGGCCCAGGCACAGACGGTGGCACGATGGGTCGCCTATCTCAGCCAGAGGAGTAGTCTGTCTTCCTCACCGTTGAAAGAAGAGCTCCAAAAGATTCTAGGCCCAGTGACGTATCACAGTGATGCACCAAAACAAACCTTGATTGCTCCGCCACAGAAGAGTCCCGTCCAGGAAGGAAAATATCCCATTCCTGAAGATGCCTGGTACACAGATGGGTCCAGCAAGGGCAACCCAAGTAAGTGGAGAGCAGTAGAATACCATCCCGCTACAGATGCAATATGGTTGGAAGAGGGGGATGGTCAAAGCAGCCAGTGGGCAGAGCTGCAGGCCGTGTGGATGGTTATCACCAAAGAACCTGGTGGCGGTGTCCTGAATATCTGCACAGATAGTTGGGCTGTGTACCGGGGGCTCACTCTTTGGATCGCACAGTGGGCTACCCAGGACTGGACTATCCACTCCCGACCGATCTGGGGCAAAGATATGTGGTTAGACATATGGAATACAGTCAAACACAGAACTGTACGTGTCTACCACGTTTCTGGTCACCGACCCCTACAGTCACCAGGAAATGATGAAGCCGACACACTGGCCCGAGTTAGATGGGTTGAGAACTCACCATCTGAGAACACTGCCTACTGGTTACATCAAAAGCTGCGGCATGCTGGCCAGAAGACCATGTGGGCAGCTGCCAAAGAATGGGGACTGCCTGTACAACTATCGGATGTAGCTCAAGCGTGCCGAGACTGTGATGCCTGCTCCAGAATGAGACCGAGGTCGTTGCCTGAAACAACAGCCCATCTTGCTTGAGGACACAATCCTCTACAGCGATGGCAGGTTGATTATATTGGGCCCCTCCCTCGATCTGAGGGGGCGAGATATGCCCTAACCTGTGTTGACACCGCGAGGGGGCTAATGCAGGCCTATCCAGTACCAAAAGCCAACCAGGCATATACCATCAAGGCGCTCACGAGATTGATGGCTGCCTACGGGACACCACAAGTCATTGAGAGCGACCAAGGGACTCGTTTCGCGGGTGCAATGATACAACGCTGGGCAGGAGAGAACAATATCGAGTGGCGATTCCACCTGCCATACAATCCAACGGGGGCAGGCCTGATTGAGCGTTATAATGGTATTCTCAAGGCTGCCCTGAAGACAGACTCTCAGTCTCTGCAGGGGTGGACGAAGAGACTCCACGAAACCCTGCGAGATCTGAATGAAAGACCTAGAGATGGCAGACCCAGTGCCTTGAAAATGTTGCAAACAACATGGGCCTCCCCACTTGGGATCCAAATTACAGGTACAGATAATGAGGTAAGACCTCAGACCGGCCGTGAGAACAATCTTCTGCTCCCTGCCCCTGAGAACTTGAAACCAGGCACCAATAAAATAAGATGGCCTTGGAAGGTGCAGGTAGGACCACGATGGTGTGGCCTACTTGCACCTTGGGGGAGATTATTGGAGTTGGGGGGTTCAGTAGTCCCTCCGGTGATTGGTACATGGCCTACTGATATTGTGGTCAACACTCCAGTCTTTATTGCTAAAGGAACCCCTATCATGTCTCTATGGCAGATCAGGACACCCCCTTTGGTGCCTGATACAATCGTGCAGCCACAGACATCTGGCCAAAAGGTTTGGTACAGGCGGCCAGGGCATGCCCCTGTACAAGCTGAAGTGTTGACCCAAGACAGGAATACGGCCTGTATCTTATCCTGGAGGGCAGACCTCCCCCTCCTGGTACCTTTGAAACATCTATATTACTCCCCGTGAGTCTATGAGTCACCGGAGGGAACCAAATGATGCTGCAGTGTTCCAGAGTTGCTATAAGATCATGTGCAACATCTGGTGATGGTCTACCCAGGACTGATGAAGAGTAGGACGGACCTGCACAACGTGACCGCATGCTTCCAGTAGACACCACCAAGCACTGGCCCAAGGAAGAACACGAGCCGTACGCTGATCATCACTCATCCCAGATTACATCGACATGCATCGCGACGGGTTATTATGTAAAGCGTCGCAATGTATTGGGTTTCTGTATTAAGGAGGGCTCACCCTATAGTTCCTTAATCAGTGGTTCATGTCGTGAAGGGGTGGAGTGTATGGGAACTGTTGAATCACAGCCTGAACCACTGATTGATCACCTGAGGTGAGCACTGAGTCAGCCGCAGGGGCACAAGTGAGTGTGATTGGAAGGGGTGGAGTTTGACTCCACCTCTCCCAAGACCCCATTTAAGGGCTGACCACCACCAGGGAAGGATCTCTGGTTGGAGATCCCTCCCTAGAGGAGTTATCAGCGAGCCTCGACCATCTTTAAAGGTGAGCCACTCTTTTCTTATTAACCATCTGTACATCATCTACTTAAGCCCATCAAAAATATACCAGCTTTGGCACTATTTCTTTTGGGTGCTGTTTTTGGGGGTTATTTGCCCTACATATTACCATATGGAAAAGATAATTAAAACATCTATCTGAAAGAAATAGTAACTTGGAGCACGTTTACAGTTTTAAATACATTCTTGATTATGCATTAATCATAGATTGCTAAAACCTTGAGATGAATCTGATCCAAATGAGAGTTCACTGAACTCGTTAATTTACCATGAGAGCATTTAAGTACATTTAAGGTAACATGTTCCACAAACAAATCCACTAATACCAGTGAATATTTCTGCCAAAAATTTTTCTTGTTACAGTTTCATATCTATACTTGCCCTTGGCCCAGCTGACAGGCATTACCTGAGCATTAGTTACTCATGTTTGTCAGAGATGCTTTTCACCTTGCTGAAGGTAACTACCTGGTTTTTAGATTGTTAATCTCATTCACAATATGCAAGTGGAGAGCAAAAAGTTTATTGTCAATTCATGCTGACATTGGGATACAGCTCCCATGCATAGAGAAACCCACTGGCGTTTTGGGACCGTTTGTGGAATTAGATGCTGCCTAGTTACAGTTAGTTATCAGTTGGTTTACTGAAAACAGGCATCTCTTATAAATCTCTCTTACAAATCCTGTCTATATGCTTATGCTTTGTTGTTCGGGGACCGTTTAATCAGCACAGACAACGTCGTATACTGAAAAACGCTATCTTGGCTGCAACACTAACTCACAGAATGGCTTGGGTTGGAAGGGGCCTTGAAGATCATCCAGTTCCAACACCCCTGCCACGGCCAGGCTTGTCAACCATTAGATCAGGCTGCCCAGGGCCCCATCCAGCCTGGCCTTGAGCACCTCCAGGAACGGGGCATCCACATCTCCAGCAAGCCTGTGCCAGGGCCTCATCACCTTCTCAGTTAAAAATTTCCTCCTAATTTAAAGCCATTGCTCTTTTTCCTATCTCTGCCAGTCCGTGAAAAAAACAAAACCATTCTCCCTACCTCTTACAGACTCCCTTTAAGCACTAGAAGGCAGCAGTGAGATCTCCTGGAGCCTTCTCTTCTCTGGGTGGAATGAACACAGATTTCTCAGCCTTTCTTCATAGGAGAGGCTCTCCACCCCTCGGATCATCTTTGTGGCCCTCCCCTGCACCAACAGCTTTGCCTCTTCCTCATATGGGGGGCCCAGGCCTAGACACAGTACTGCAGATGTGGCCTAACAAGGGCAGAGCAGAGGAGTACAATCACCTCCCTTCTCCCTGCTGCCTCCCTTTTTCAGATGCAGCCCAGGATGCAGTTGACCGTCTGGGCTGTAACAACACACTGCTGTTTTGCAACAAGCTTTTCATCCACTGGGACCCCATGTGCTACTCCACAGGGGTGCTCTCAATGAGTTCTTCTTCCAGTCTGTACATGTAACAGAAACTGCCATAACCCATCTTGCAGTTGGTCTTGTTGAACCTCAGTAGGTTCACATGGGCTCACTTCCCAAGCTTGACCAGGTCCTCTGGATAGCATCCCTTCCTTCTGCCATATCAATTGCACCACTCCACTTGGCATCATCTGCAAGCTTCCTGAAGTTGCATTTAATCTCTATCCACATCATAGACAAAGATGCTGAAGACCACCAGTCCCAAGACAGAAACCTGAGGAACACCATTCATCACCAACCTCCGTCTAGACTCACAACCATGGAGCTCAGTCCTCCAGCTGTGACCTTACAACCAATTCCTTATCCACCAGTCAGTCCACCCTTCAAACCCATATGTCACCAAGTCAGAGATAAAATCATGTTACAGAAGCACATCAGAGACTTTGCACAAGTCAAGACAGACAGCATCTGTTGCCTGCCCTTTGTCTAACGATGCTGTCGCTCCATGACAGAAAGTCACCATGCTGGTCAGGCATCATCTATCCTGCTTTTTTGTCTGCCAAGGCTCAGGCATCCTTCTAGGCAGGCCTGCCCTCAAGAGCTCCTCGTAGAGTTTCAATATCAGTTGCAATTCCTTTTGTCTTTTCTTCCATTTTTCATGGAACAAAGTAGCATTGCAATAATCTAGAATCTCATCTGCTGCACTCCATGTTAAGATTTGACATTGACTGTTTGAGCAGTGATGAGAGTGGAGGAACGCAGTGATGCAGCTGCGGTACTGTGACATCAGCAGGACAGTCACAATTGGGGGGTGTGTCAGGACACTATAAAAGGGGCAGCGCTGCAGCCCCACTCCCCAGTCGGTCTTTGGTGAGTGCAGCACGCGCCTCCTAAGGGCCATAGCTCAGGCTATCTTCATTGTCCTGGCTTTGCTGGGGACCTAGCAGAAGACTGAGCTTCTAGACGTGGAAGTGCACGAGAGCAGTGAGCAGCAGCTGTGTCAGGCCATGGCACAGCTACTGAAGGATCTAAAGCAGGGGAGTGAGGAGCAGAGCGGGGCGGCCGAGGAAGCTCTGCCCTGCACCGCCTTGGCACTCTGGAAGCTCTACGCCTTTGCTGGGCTCCTCCTCCTCGGGCTCCTCCTCGTCAGGTTCCGCACCTTTGCTGGGATCCTCCTCGCTGTGCTCCGCGCCTTTGCTGAGCTCCTCATCATCTGGCTCCTCCTCGGCGGGCTCCTCCTGGTCAGGCTCCACACCTTTTCTGGGCTCCGTGCCTTTGCCGGGCTCCTTCTCACTGGGCTCCGAGCATTTGCTGGGCTACTCCTCGTCGGGCTCCGCGCCCTGGCTGGGATCCTCCTCGTCAGGCTCCGCGCCTTCGCTGGGATCCTCCTCGTCGGGCTCCGCGCCCTGGCTGGGATCCTCCTCGTCAGGCTCCGCGCCTTCGCTGGGATCCTCCTCGTCAGGCTCCGCGCCTTCGCTGGGCTCCTCATTGTCGGGCTTCGCGCCTTTGCTGGGCTCCTCATCGTCGGGCTCCGCGCCTCTGCTGGGCTCTTCATCGTCGGGCTCCGCACCTTCGCTGGGCTCTTCATCGTCGGGCTCCGCGCCCTGGCTGGGATCCTCCTCGTCAGGCTCCGCGCCTTCGCTGGGATCCTCATCGTCGGGCTCCGCGCCTCTGCTGGGCTCCTCATCGTCGGGCTCCGCGCCCTCGCTGGGCTCTTCATCGTCGGGCTCCGCACCTTCGCTGGGATCCTCCTCGTCAGGCTCCGCGCCCTCGCTGGGCTCCTCCTCGTCGGGCTCCGTGCCTTTGCTGGGTTCCTCATCGTCGGGCTCTGTGCCTTTGCTGGGCTCCTCATCGTCGGGCTCCTCCTCGTCGGGCTCCTCCTCGTCGGGCTCCTCATTGTTGGGCTCCACGCCTTTGCTGGGCTCCTCCACGCCTTTGCTGGGCTCCTTCTCATGGGGCTCAGCGCCTTTGCAGGTATAATCCTCATTGGGCTCCACGCCTTTGCTGGGCTCCTCCTTGCCAGGCTCCGCGCCTTTTCTAGGCTCCTCCTCGAATGTCTCCGCACCTTTGTTGGGCTCCTCGTCGGACTCCTCCTTGTCAGTCTCCACACATTTTCTGAGCTCTGCACCATTGCTGGTCTCCTTCTCGTTGGGCTCCGTGCCTTTGTTGGGCTCCTTCTCATTGGGTTCCTCCTCGTCGGGCTCAGTGCCTGTGTTGGGCTCCTCCTCGTCGGGCTTCTCCTCGTCGGGCTCTGCACCTTTGCTGGGCTCCTCCTCGCTGGGCTCCTCTGCGCCTTTGCTGGGCTCCTCCGTGCCTTTGCTGGGCTCGTCCACGCCTTTGCTGGGCTTTTCCTCGTTGTGCCCCTCCGTGCCATTCCTGGGCCCCTCCAGGCCTTTGCTAGGTTCCTCGTCATCTAGCTCCTCTGCGCCTTTGCTGGACTCCTCCTCGTCTGGGCTCCTCCTCGTCGGGCTCCTCCTCGTCAGGCCCTGCTGGTGCTTCAGTAAAAGGAGAGGGAAGCCAGAGAGCAGAGAGAAGTTGGAAAGCTCCTCAAGTGAGGAGGAGGACAGCGAGGCAGAGGAAGACAGCGACTCCAACGAGATGCGTGACCTGGACAGAGCTTGGCTGACACCATACCTGGCTGCCAGGTGCCAAATCGTGGAGCTGCTGGTGGACGATGTTCTGCGGGCCTGCCAAAGCCTCTCCTGCCACAGCTTCATGCCCTGGCCGCAGCAGGTCATCAGGGTGGCCTGTGTCCACGGAGGATGGAGCAACCCCAGAGAAAACATTTCTCTACAGCCTGCTCGTTTCCCTGAGGCCTCCCTCCGGGCACACCTTCCACCAGAGCTGGGCAATGCTGAGGAGATGTTGGTAAGGAAGTGCTGCATGCGTGTGGAGCTGGAGTGCAGCCGCGAGAGGGAGCAGCTGCTGGAGGACACGCTGTTCTTTCTGTATCATGCTCAGGATGAGCTGAGCAGGAAACAGGAGCCCAGCCTCCTCCACAGCCTCTGCACGGACTCCTACCTGCACGGGGAGAAAACCGCCCGCTGGTTCCAGTGCCTGGTGCAAGCAGCTTGGTGGCATCTGCCTCAGTCGCGCGACTGCTGCCTGACGGTGCTGCCCTCCCTCAGCTCCTGCAAGATCAAGCTGACCACCCCCTGCACAAGAATCTTCAACGCTGAGATGAGTCTTGGGGTGCAGCTCAATGACTTGGACACCTTCCTGAGCATCGAGTAGGCTGAAGCACGGCACGGACACAAGAGGACCCTGGAGTGCTCACCAAGGGCAAGGGGGTGAACCTGCACATCCCAGATGCTCCCTGGGTGCCTGTCACGCTTTCATGAGTTTTGAGACCAGTATTCCACATCACAACAACATGTCAGGCACCGAGAGCCAAAGCATCAATGCTCCAGTTCCATGGACTGCTGAATTTCCTCGTACCTCTGCCTCAGAAGAAAAGAACTCCATCGCCCGAAGGACTTTACGTTCCTGTTTTCCACTCAGAGGGAAAGATCAAACTACATGCAAGCTCCAAGATTGCCTCTGTTGTGTGCTGTTCATCTGCAGTGTGTGCTCCCTAGTGGTTTCACCTTCACTTTTAGAACAAAGCCCCTGCTTTTGGTCACTCTCTCATTTTATCTGATCCACTATCCCCACCTCCAACTGGATCACATTATATTGTGTTACATTGTACTCCAACATTTAATCTAATAAACCACCTTTCCCCCTCACATCATTGCCGCTGTTTTTGTTTTTTGGCCCTTGTTCTTGTGCTTTTGCAAACATGTCCTTAAAGAGCTGGCCGCCCTGTTCCATTTCTGTGTCTCCAAGGACAGTCCCCCAGGGGGATCCCATCCAGAAATTTCTTCCAAAAGCCAAAGTTCACTTTCCTGAAGTTCAGGATCCTGACTCTGATACTTGTCAGGTTCATATTTCTTGAGATCACAAACTCAACCAGAGCGGGATTGCTACAGCCCAGACTGCCTCTGATTTTAACGTCTTTAATGAACTCCTCAACATTGGTCAAATCAATCATTATGTCCTATATTCAGATGCAAATGATGCCAAAGAAACTCAGTTTCCTTTCCTTTTCTCCTGGAACAAGAATCTCATTTAATGTCGTCCTTCCAAAAGCCATCAAAGTCTCCAGCTACAGTAGCTCTGTCAGGTGGTATAGATACCCAGGATGCCAGTTTAACACTACTCATTCACTTTCCATCTGTCTTACTTAATAAATAAAATGTATGTCATATTCTACCTAAGCTTTACCTCACCAGAAAAACACTAAAAGGAGAAAAAATTGACAAAAACAGAACATCCTCTTAAGTTCTAGCAAACTTGTGCAGTTTAAAAAACAGTTTAAACTAAAGGAGGGGAGATTTAGACTAGAGGTTGGAGGAAGTTTTTACCGAGAGAGTGGTAAGGTGCTGGAACGTGTTGTCCGGAAAGGTTGTGGATACCCTGTTCCTGCAGGTGCTTGAGGCCAGGTTGGATGTGGCCCTGGACTAGTACTTGATCTTGCAGTTGGCAAATCTCTGTGTCAGAGTGGTTGGAACTTGATGATCCTTGAAGTTCCTTTCAATCCAAGTAATTATATAATTCTGTGACAAGAAGCCTCTGAGATGCCTTGGATTTTCAGCTTTTACCCATCTCAGTGGTTCCAATTGTCTGCCTGTTCATACATTTCTGTTCATAGTTCTTTTGTATCTCATCCTCAGCTTCCTGTTTCACCAGAGTTTTCTTTTCAGCCCTGGGACCATGCATAATATAAAGGCTGTTTTAAGATTTAGTTAAGATCTAGTACAATTTTCCTTTTTTATTTTTCTTTTGATAAATCTAAAGTATAATGATTTTAATTCAGATTACATTATGTGTGGGAACTGTTGAATCACGGCCTGAACCACTGATTGATCACCTGAGGCGAGCACTGAATCAGCCGCAGGGGCACAAGTGAGTGTGATTGGAAGGGGTGGAGTTTGACTCCACCTCTCCCAAGACCCCATTTAAGGGCTGACCACCACCAGGGAAGGATCTCTGGTTGGAGATCCCTCCCTAGTGGAGTTATCAGCGAGCCTCGACCATCTTTAAAGGTGAGCCACTCTTTTCTTATTAACCATCTGTACATCATCTACTTAAGCTCATCAAAAATATACCAGCTTTGGCGCTATTTCTTTTGGGTGCTATTTTGGGGGGTTATTTGCCCTACAATTGGCGAGCCAGGCAGGCTTAAAAAAAAAAAATATATATATATACATATACAATAATTAACCATGTCTTTCATTTGGAACATTTTCAAATGGGGCAGGGGGGAGAACGTTACTCCCCTAGACCAGACAATTCCTGGTCAAATTCCAGGATTTATGGGGCCATCCTATTATGGTCTTGCTACCGTTATTGAAAAATGGGGACCCCTGCGGGTTACAGGGACTGTTTCTCCTTCTCCAGCCCGGCTGACAGATTATTTTCAAGGTCTAGATAAGGATATACTAGTTACAAAAGAAGGTCGGCTAGCTGCTTCTGCTGTGGCTTGGCCTCTAGTAATGGCCTTACATAAACTGGAAATAACAAACACAAACATAGAATCCGAAAATCAATTGTTAAGAGATCGAATTGAAAAGTTGGAACAACAGTTGGGCACACTAGTAGCCAAAAAACCTGGACTAGATGTGCTAACAAGACAAATTCGTACCGTATCAGTGGAGGACACCCAGGTCCCTGAAGTAGCGGACCTGGATGTTTCAGAAAAAGATTTCTAAATTGGATCTTGAAGCTCCATCTCTGGAGGATCCGTTTGAGATCCAACCAATCATAACTCAAAAAACAAAAAAAAATGCAAGGTAGACAAGCGGGAGTGCCTCCTGACCAATGGCCCCCTGCTGAAACATGCTTGCATGTGACAGCTCGCCCGTATACAGCAAATGAGTTGATGGACCTAGTACAACGGTTCCATCAAAAACCAAGAGAAAGCATACCATCATGGCTCCTGAGGTTATGGGATGCAGGAGCTGATAGCGTGTTAGTCAGTGGGACAGAGATGTCAAAACTAGCATCCATAACTATACACCCAGCCCTGAGGCAAAGATTATATGCTGCCATCCACTATGCTAATGAGAATCATTCTATTATAGATTGGTTGATGGCAGCATGCCGCTTAACGTGGCCTAACAAATCTGACATTCCACTCAATACTGGTTTATGGTCCTCTGTGGAGGACCGCCAAACATACATCCGGGAACTGGGTATGAGGGAGGCTACGTATTCAGAGACCTTTGGAAGTCCTGATACAGAAAAATTTGCAGCAGGTATGCGAGACCTAATACTACAGCAAGCCCCCTCTCACCTTTATGGGACTTTGGTCTCCATACTAAACCCCTTGGTGGCTTCGGAGGCTGTCGTCCAACAGACAGCCCAGTTGGTGGCAGACCTTGGGGAAACGGAGCGCATAAGAACTAGGCGCAATGTCCGTATGGTAGAAGAAGCTGAGGCCTTCCCGATTAAAACTAAGAAGCCTGTCCCACGGATACCCCGACCGGGCCCCATCCGGGTATCCCGGAAGACCATGTTCAATGATCTTATACGGGCCGGGGTTGCCTTTGCTAAAATCGATGGGCAACCCAACCATGTTTTGTTACAACTCTGGAGACAACTTAGAAGCGATCAAAAATTTCAGAGTACTCCCAGAAAATCGGGAGTACGAATAATACAGGCAGCACCAACGACAACCTGGAATTTGGCTGACTTTATAGTCCCAAATAGAAGGAAGAAACATCCACGGGTGTCGCGGTCTACAGTGCCTGAACCACCTGCGGTAAAAGACTTAGATTTAGCCGACTTCATGGAGTAACGAAGGACTTTGGTCCCCTTAGGGCCTCCAGATGTGACCTGACCGGAGGCCCTATGTAGAATTAGACATATTTTGGTCAGAGAAGAATGTTCAAAAGGTGATGGCTCTAGTAGACACTGGTGCGGAAACATCAATTATATATGGAGACCCAACAAAGTTTAAGGGCAGTAGAGTGATGATTGGTGGGTTTGGGGGACAGACCATTCCAGTCACCCAAACATGGCTGAAATTGGGGGGTTGGGCGTCTCCCACCCCGGGAGTATAAAGTGTCGATTGCCCCAACCCCAGAATACATCTTGGGCATAGACACTTTATGGGGTCTGGCTCTCCAGACGACTGTGGGAGAGTTCAGACTTCGACAGAGGTACATTAGTATCCGGGCGATACAGGCAGTATTGAGGGTCCATGCGAAACATGAGCCCATTTGTTTGCCGAAAGCACGCTGGATTACTAATGTAAGACAGTATAGACTCCCGGGGGGGCAGGACGAAATATCAAACACGGTGCAGGAACTAGAAAAAGTAGGTATTATAAGACCTGCACATAGTCCATATAATTCCCCCATATGGCCAGTGCGGAAGTCGGATGGAACATGGAGAATGATGGTAGATTATAGGGAATTAAATAAGGTCACGCCGCCCATCCATGCGGCCGTACCCAATATTGCTTCCCTAATGGACACACTTAGTAGGGAAATTAAGACCTACCATTGTGTCCTGGATTTGGCGAATGCATTTTTTTAGTATCTCGATTGCCAAAGAATCGCAAGATCAATTTGCGTTCACGTGGGGAGGCAGGCAGTGGACCTTCCAGGTCCTGCCACAGGGGTATGTGCACTCACCAACATACTGTCATAACTTGGTGGCGCGTGACCTAGCTAATTGGAGGAAACCTAATAATAACGTCAACCTATACCACTACATTGATGATCTCCTGTTAACATCCGACTCACTGGAAGCAGTAGGAGAGGCAGCAGATTCATTAACCTCCTACCTAAATGAAAGAGGATGGGCTATCAATCCTCAAAAGGTGCAAGGTCCAGGCCTGTCGGTAAAATTTCTGGGGGTAGTCTGGTCAGGAAAGACCAAAGTGCTACCCAGTGCCATCATAGATAAGGTTCAGGCATTCCCAGTCCCTACAACACCAAAGCAGCTGCAGGAATTTCTAGGTACATTGGGATACTGGTGTTCCTTTATACCTCATTTGGCGCAGCTGCTGAGACCTTTGTATAGACTCACAAAAAAGGGCCAGTCATGGGACTGGGGGAGAACAGAACAGGATGCTTTCCGGCAAGCAAAACAGGCGGTGAAACAAGCCCAGGCATTGGGTATATTCGATCCTACCCTCCCAGCTGAATTGGATGTTCATGTTACTCAGGATGGCTTTGGCTGGGGCCTGTGGCAACGTCAGAGTTCTGTTTGGACCCCCATTGGATTTTGGTCTCAGGTCTGGCACGGAGCAGAAGAAAGATATAGTATGATTGAAAAACAGCTATTGGCTGCCTATACTGCATTACAAGCGGTAGAGCCAATAACCCAGACGGCCAAAGTCATAGTTAAGACCACTCTTCCAATTCAGGGGTGGGTAAGAGATCTGACCCACCTTCCTAAGACAGGGGTGGCCCAGGCACAGACGGTGGCACGATGGGTCGCCTATCTCAGCCAGAGGAGTAGTCTGTCTTCCTCACCGTTGAAAGAAGAGCTCCAAAAGATTCTAGGCCCAGTGACGTATCACAGTGATGCACCAAAACAAACCTTGATTGCTCCGCCACAGAAGAGTCCCGTCCAGGAAGGAAAATATCCCATTCCTGAAGATGCCTGGTACACAGATGGGTCCAGCAAGGGCAACCCAAGTAAGTGGAGAGCAGTAGAATACCATCCCGCTACAGATGCAATATGGTTGGAAGAGGGGGATGGTCAAAGCAGCCAGTGGGCAGAGCTGCAGGCCGTGTGGATGGTTATCACCAAAGAACCTGGTGGCGGTGTCCTGAATATCTGCACAGATAGTTGGGCTGTGTACCGGGGGCTCACTCTTTGGATCGCACAGTGGGCTACCCAGGACTGGACTATCCACTCCCGACCGATCTGGGGCAAAGATATGTGGTTAGACATATGGAATACAGTCAAACACAGAACTGTACGTGTCTACCACGTTTCTGGTCACCGACCCCTACAGTCACCAGGAAATGATGAAGCCGACACACTGGCCCGAGTTAGATGGGTTGAGAACTCACCATCTGAGAACACTGCCTACTGGTTACATCAAAAGCTGCGGCATGCTGGCCAGAAGACCATGTGGGCAGCTGCCAAAGAATGGGGACTGCCTGTACAACTATCGGATGTAGCTCAAGCGTGCCGAGACTGTGATGCCTGCTCCAGAATGAGACCGAGGTCGTTGCCTGAAACAACAGCCCATCTTGCTTGAGGACACAATCCTCTACAGCGATGGCAGGTTGATTATATTGGGCCCCTCCCTCGATCTGAGGGGGCGAGATATGCCCTAACCTGTGTTGACACCGCGAGGGGGCTAATGCAGGCCTATCCAGTACCAAAAGCCAACCAGGCATATACCATCAAGGCGCTCACGAGATTGATGGCTGCCTACGGGACACCACAAGTCATTGAGAGCGACCAAGGGACTCGTTTCGCGGGTGCAATGATACAACGCTGGGCAGGAGAGAACAATATCGAGTGGCGATTCCACCTGCCATACAATCCAACGGGGGCAGGCCTGATTGAGCGTTATAATGGTATTCTCAAGGCTGCCCTGAAGACAGACTCTCAGTCTCTGCAGGGGTGGACGAAGAGACTCCACGAAACCCTGCGAGATCTGAATGAAAGACCTAGAGATGGCAGACCCAGTGCCTTGAAAATGTTGCAAACAACATGGGCCTCCCCACTTGGGATCCAAATTACAGGTACAGATAATGAGGTAAGACCTCAGACCGGCCGTGAGAACAATCTTCTGCTCCCTGCCCCTGAGAACTTGAAACCAGGCACCAATAAAATAAGATGGCCTTGGAAGGTGCAGGTAGGACCACGATGGTGTGGCCTACTTGCACCTTGGGGGAGATTATTGGAGTTGGGGGGTTCAGTAGTCCCTCCGGTGATTGGTACATGGCCTACTGATATTGTGGTCAACACTCCAGTCTTTATTGCTAAAGGAACCCCTATCATGTCTCTATGGCAGATCAGGACACCCCCTTTGGTGCCTGATACAATCGTGCAGCCACAGACATCTGGCCAAAAGGTTTGGTACAGGCGGCCAGGGCATGCCCCTGTACAAGCTGAAGTGTTGACCCAAGACAGGAATACGGCCTGTATCTTATCCTGGAGGGCAGACCTCCCCCTCCTGGTACCTTTGAAACATCTATATTACTCCCCGTGAGTCTATGAGTCACCGGAGGGAACCAAATGATGCTGCAGTGTTCCAGAGTTGCTATAAGATCATGTGCAACATCTGGTGATGGTCTACCCAGGACTGATGAAGAGTAGGACGGACCTGCACAACGTGACCGCATGCTTCCAGTAGACACCACCAAGCACTGGCCCAAGGAAGAACACGAGCCGTACGCTGATCATCACTCATCCCAGATTACATCGACATGCATCGCGACGGGTTATTATGTAAAGCGTCGCAATGTATTGGGTTTCTGTATTAAGGAGGGCTCACCCTATAGTTCCTTAATCAGTGGTTCATGTCGTGAAGGGGTGGAGTGTATGGGAACTGTTGAATCACAGCCTGAACCACTGATTGATCACCTGAGGTGAGCACTGAGTCAGCCGCAGGGGCACAAGTGAGTGTGATTGGAAGGGGTGGAGTTTGACTCCACCTCTCCCAAGACCCCATTTAAGGGCTGACCACCACCAGGGAAGGATCTCTGGTTGGAGATCCCTCCCTAGAGGAGTTATCAGCGAGCCTCGACCATCTTTAAAGGTGAGCCACTCTTTTCTTATTAACCATCTGTACATCATCTACTTAAGCCCATCAAAAATATACCAGCTTTGGCACTATTTCTTTTGGGTGCTGTTTTTGGGGGTTATTTGCCCTACATATTACCATATGGAAAAGATAATTAAAACATCTATCTGAAAGAAATAGTAACTTGGAGCACGTTTACAGTTTTAAATACATTCTTGATTATGCATTAATCATAGATTGCTAAAACCTTGAGATGAATCTGGTCCAAATGAGAGTTCACTGAACTCGTTAATTTACCATGAGAGCATTTAAGTACATTTAAGGTAACATGTTCCACAAACAAATCCACTAATACCAGTGAATATTTCTGCCAAAAATTTTTCTTGTTACAGTTTCATATCTATACTTGCCCTTGGCCCAGCTGACAGGCATTACCTGAGCATTAGTTACTCATGTTTGTCAGAGATGCTTTTCACCTTGCTGAAGGTAACTACCTGGTTTTTAGATTGTTAATCTCATTCACAATATGCAAGTGGAGAGCAAAAAGTTTATTGTCAATTCATGCTGACATTGGGATACAGCTCCCATGCATAGAGAAACCCACTGGCGTTTTGGGACCGTTTGTGGAATTAGATGCTGCCTAGTTACAGTTAGTTATCAGTTGGTTTACTGAAAACAGGCATCTCTTATAAATCTCTCTTACAAATCCTGTCTATATGCTTATGCTTTGTTGTTCGGGGACCGTTTAATCAGCACAGACAACGTCGTATACTGAAAAACGCTATCTTGGCTGCAACACTAACTCACAGAATGGCTTGGGTTGGAAGGGGCCTTGAAGATCATCCAGTTCCAACACCCCTGCCACGGCCAGGCTTGTCAACCATTAGATCAGGCTGCCCAGGGCCCCATCCAGCCTGGCCTTGAGCACCTCCAGGAACGGGGCATCCACATCTCCAGCAAGCCTGTGCCAGGGCCTCATCACCTTCTCAGTTAAAAATTTCCTCCTAATTTAAAGCCATTGCTCTTTTTCCTATCTCTGCCAGTCCGTGAAAAAAACAAAACCATTCTCCCTACCTCTTACAGACTCCCTTTAAGCACTAGAAGGCAGCAGTGAGATCTCCTGGAGCCTTCTCTTCTCTGGGTGGAATGAATACAGATTTCTCAGCCTTTCTTCATAGGAGAGGCTCTCCACCCCTCGGATCATCTTTGTGGCCCTCCCCTGCACCAACAGCTTTGCCTCTTCCTCATATGGGGGGCCCAGGCCTAGACACAGTACTGCAGATGTGGCCTAACAAGGGCAGAGCAGAGGAGTACAATCACCTCCCTTCTCCCTGCTGCCTCCCTTTTTCAGATGCAGCCCAGGATGCAGTTGACCGTCTGGGCTGTAACAACACACTGCTGTTTTGCAACAAGCTTTTCATCCGCTGGGACCCCATGTGCTACTCCACAGGGGTGCTCTCAATGAGTTCTTCTTCCAGTCTGTACATGTAACAGAAACTGCCATAACCCATCTTGCAGTTGGTCTTGTTGAACCTCAGTAGGTTCACATGGGCTCACTTCCCAAGCTTGACCAGGTCCTCTGGATAGCATCCCTTCCTTCTGCCATATCAATTGCACCACTCCACTTGGCATCATCTGCAAGCTTCCTGAAGTTGCATTTAATCTCTATCCACATCATAGACAAAGATGCTGAAGACCACCAGTCCCAAGACAGAAACCTGAGGAACACCATTCATCACCAACCTCCGTCTAGACTCACAACCATGGAGCTCAGTCCTCCAGCTGTGACCTTACAACCAATTCCTTATCCACCAGTCAGTCCACCCTTCAAACCCATATGTCACCAAGTCAGAGATAAAATCATGTTACAGAAGCACATCAGAGACTTTGCACAAGTCAAGACAGACAGCATCTGTTGCCTGCCCTTTGTCTAACGATGCTGTCGCTCCATGACAGAAAGTCACCATGCTGGTCAGGCATCATCTATCCTGCTTTTTTGTCTGCCAAGGCTCAGGCATCCTTCTAGGCAGGCCTGCCCTCAAGAGCTCCTCGTAGAGTTTCAATATCAGTTGCAATTCCTTTTGTCTTTTCTTCCATTTTTCATGGAACAAAGTAGCATTGCAATAATCTAGAATCTCATCTGCTGCACTCCATGTTAAGATTTGACATTGACTGTTTGAGCAGTGATGAGAGTGGAGGAACGCAGTGATGCAGCTGCGGTACTGTGACATCAGCAGGACAGTCACAATTGGGGGGTGTGTCAGGACACTATAAAAGGGGCAGCGCTGCAGCCCCACTCCCCAGTCGGTCTTTGGTGAGTGCAGCACGCGCCTCCTAAGGGCCATAGCTCAGGCTATCTTCATTGTCCTGGCTTTGCTGGGGACCTAGCAGAAGACTGAGCTTCTAGACGTGGAAGTGCACGAGAGCAGTGAGCAGCAGCTGTGTCAGGCCATGGCACAGCTACTGAAGGATCTAAAGCAGGGGAGTGAGGAGCAGAGCGGGGCGGCCGAGGAAGCTCTGCCCTGCACCGCCTTGGCACTCTGGAAGCTCTACGCCTTTGCTGGGCTCCTCCTCCTCGGGCTCCTCCTCGTCAGGTTCCGCACCTTTGCTGGGATCCTCCTCGCTGTGCTCCGCGCCTTTGCTGAGCTCCTCATCATCTGGCTCCTCCTCGGCGGGCTCCTCCTGGTCAGGCTCCACACCTTTTCTGGGCTCCGTGCCTTTGCCGGGCTCCTTCTCACTGGGCTCCGAGCATTTGCTGGGCTACTCCTCGTCGGGCTCCGCGCCCTGGCTGGGATCCTCCTCGTCAGGCTCCGCGCCTTCGCTGGGATCCTCCTCGTCGGGCTCCGCGCCCTGGCTGGGATCCTCCTCGTCAGGCTCCGCGCCTTCGCTGGGATCCTCCTCGTCAGGCTCCGCGCCTTCGCTGGGCTCCTCATTGTCGGGCTTCGCGCCTTTGCTGGGCTCCTCATCGTCGGGCTCCGCGCCTCTGCTGGGCTCTTCATCGTCGGGCTCCGCACCTTCGCTGGGCTCTTCATCGTCGGGCTCCGCGCCCTGGCTGGGATCCTCCTCGTCAGGCTCCGCGCCTTCGCTGGGATCCTCATCGTCGGGCTCCGCGCCTCTGCTGGGCTCCTCATCGTCGGGCTCCGCGCCCTCGCTGGGCTCTTCATCGTCGGGCTCCGCACCTTCGCTGGGATCCTCCTCGTCAGGCTCCGCGCCCTCGCTGGGCTCCTCCTCGTCGGGCTCCGTGCCTTTGCTGGGTTCCTCATCGTCGGGCTCTGTGCCTTTGCTGGGCTCCTCATCGTCGGGCTCCTCCTCGTCGGGCTCCTCCTCGTCGGGCTCCTCATTGTTGGGCTCCACGCCTTTGCTGGGCTCCTCCACGCCTTTGCTGGGCTCCTTCTCATGGGGCTCAGCGCCTTTGCAGGTATAATCCTCATTGGGCTCCACGCCTTTGCTGGGCTCCTCCTTGCCAGGCTCCACGCCTTTTCTAGGCTCCTCCTCGAATGTCTCCGCACCTTTGTTGGGCTCCTCGTCGGACTCCTCCTTGTCAGTCTCCACACATTTTCTGAGCTCTGCACCATTGCTGGTCTCCTTCTCGTTGGGCTCCGTGCCTTTGTTGGGCTCCTTCTCATTGGGTTCCTCCTCGTCGGGCTCAGTGCCTGTGTTGGGCTCCTCCTCGTCGGGCTTCTCCTCGTCGGGCTCTGCACCTTTGCTGGGCTCCTCCTCGCTGGGCTCCTCTGCGCCTTTGCTGGGCTCCTCCGTGCCTTTGCTGGGCTCGTCCACGCCTTTGCTGGGCTTTTCCTCGTTGTGCCCCTCCGTGCCATTCCTGGGCCCCTCCAGGCCTTTGCTAGGTTCCTCGTCATCTAGCTCCTCTGCGCCTTTGCTGGACTCCTCCTCGTCTGGGCTCCTCCTCGTCGGGCTCCTCCTCGTCGGGCTCCTCCTCGTCAGGCCCTGCTGGTGCTTCAGTAAAAGGAGAGGGAAGCCAGAGAGCAGAGAGAAGTTGGAAAGCTCCTCAAGTGAGGAGGAGGACAGCGAGGCAGAGGAAGACAGCGACTCCAACGAGATGCGTGACCTGGACAGAGCTTGGCTGACACCATACCTGGCTGCCAGGTGCCAAATCGTGGAGCTGCTGGTGGACGATGTTCTGCGGGCCTGCCAAAGCCTCTCCTGCCACAGCTTCATGCCCTGGCCGCAGCAGGTCATCAGGGTGGCCTGTGTCCACGGAGGATGGAGCAACCCCAGAGAAAACATTTCTCTACAGCCTGCTCGTTTCCCTGAGGCCTCCCTCCGGGCACACCTTCCACCAGAGCTGGGCAATGCTGAGGAGATGTTGGTAAGGAAGTGCTGCATGCGTGTGGAGCTGGAGTGCAGCCGCGAGAGGGAGCAGCTGCTGGAGGACACGCTGTTCTTTCTGTATCATGCTCAGGATGAGCTGAGCAGGAAACAGGAGCCCAGCCTCCTCCACAGCCTCTGCACGGACTCCTACCTGCACGGGGAGAAAACCGCCCGCTGGTTCCAGTGCCTGGTGCAAGCAGCTTGGTGGCATCTGCCTCAGTCGCGCGACTGCTGCCTGACGGTGCTGCCCTCCCTCAGCTCCTGCAAGATCAAGCTGACCACCCCCTACACAAGAATCTTCAACGCTGAGATGAGTCTTGGGGTGCAGCTCAATGACTTGGACACCTTCCTGAGCATCGAGTAGGCTGAAGCACGGCACGGACACAAGAGGACCCTGGAGTGCTCACCAAGGGCAAGGGGGTGAACCTGCACATCCCAGATGCTCCCTGGGTGCCTGTCACGCTTTCATGAGTTTTGAGACCAGTATTCCACATCACAACAACATGTCAGGCACTGAGAGCCAAAGCATCAATGCTCCAGTTCCATGGACTGCTGAATTTCCTCGTACCTCTGCCTCAGAAGAAAAGAACTCCATCGCCCGAAGGACTTTACGTTCCTGTTTTCCACTCAGAGGGAAAGATCAAACTACATGCAAGCTCCAAGATTGCCTCTGTTGTGTGCTGTTCATCTGCAGTGTGTGCTCCCTAGTGGTTTCACCTTCACTTTTAGAACAAAGCCCCTGCTTTTGGTCACTCTCTCATTTTATCTGATCCACTATCCCCACCTCCAACTGGATCACATTATATTGTGTTACATTGTACTCCAACATTTAATCTAATAAACCACCTTTCCCCCTCACATCATTGCCGCTGTTTTTGTTTTTTGGCCCTTGTTCTTGTGCTTTTGCAAACATGTCCTTAAAGAGCTGGCCGCCCTGTTCCATTTCTGTGTCTCCAAGGACAGTCCCCCAGGGGGATCCCATCCAGAAATTTCTTCCAAAAGCCAAAGTTCACTTTCCTGAAGTTCAGGATCCTGACTCTGATACTTGTCAGGTTCATATTTCTTGAGATCACAAACTCAACCAGAGCGGGATTGCTACAGCCCAGACTGCCTCTGATTTTAACGTCTTTAATGAACTCCTCAACATTGGTCAAATCAATCATTATGTCCTATATTCAGATGCAAATGATGCCAAAGAAACTCAGTTTCCTTTCCTTTTCTCCTGGAACAAGAATCTCATTTAATGTCGTCCTTCCAAAAGCCATCAAAGTCTCCAGCTACAGTAGCTCTGTCAGGTGGTATAGATACCCAGGATGCCAGTTTAACACTACTCATTCACTTTCCATCTGTCTTACTTAATAAATAAAATGTATGTCATATTCTACCTAAGCTTTACCTCACCAGAAAAACACTAAAAGGAGAAAAAATTGACAAAAACAGAACATCCTCTTAAGTTCTAGCAAACTTGTGCAGTTTAAAAAACAGTTTAAACTAAAGGAGGGGAGATTTAGACTAGAGGTTGGAGGAAGTTTTTACCGAGAGAGTGGTAAGGTGCTGGAACGTGTTGTCCGGAAAGGTTGTGGATACCCTGTTCCTGCAGGTGCTTGAGGCCAGGTTGGATGTGGCCCTGGACTAGTACTTGATCTTGCAGTTGGCAAATCTCTGTGTCAGAGTGGTTGGAACTTGATGATCCTTGAAGTTCCTTTCAATCCAAGTAATTATATAATTCTGTGACAAGAAGCCTCTGAGATGCCTTGGATTTTCAGCTTTTACCCATCTCAGTGGTTCCAATTGTCTGCCTGTTCATACATTTCTGTTCATAGTTCTTTTGTATCTCATCCTCAGCTTCCTGTTTCACCAGAGTTTTCTTTTCAGCCCTGGGACCATGCATAATATAAAGGCTGTTTTAAGATTTAGTTAAGATCTAGTACAATTTTCCTTTTTTATTTTTCTTTTGATAAATCTAAAGTATAATGATTTTAATTCAGATTACATTATGTGTGGGAACTGTTGAATCACGGCCTGAACCACTGATTGATCACCTGAGGCGAGCACTGAATCAGCCGCAGGGGCACAAGTGAGTGTGATTGGAAGGGGTGGAGTTTGACTCCACCTCTCCCAAGACCCCATTTAAGGGCTGACCACCACCAGGGAAGGATCTCTGGTTGGAGATCCCTCCCTAGTGGAGTTATCAGCGAGCCTCGACCATCTTTAAAGGTGAGCCACTCTTTTCTTATTAACCATCTGTACATCATCTACTTAAGCTCATCAAAAATATACCAGCTTTGGCGCTATTTCTTTTGGGTGCTATTTTGGGGGGTTATTTGCCCTACAATTGGCGAGCCAGGCAGGCTTAAAAAAAAAATATATATATATATACATATACAATAATTAACCATGTCTTTCATTTGGAACATTTTCAAATGGGGCAGGGGGGAGAACGTTACTCCCCTAGACCAGACAATTCCTGGTCAAATTCCAGGATTTATGGGGCCATCCTATTATGGTCTTGCTACCGTTATTGAAAAATGGGGACCCCTGCGGGTTACAGGGACTGTTTCTCCTTCTCCAGCCCGGCTGACAGATTATTTTCAAGGTCTAGATAAGGATATACTAGTTACAAAAGAAGGTCGGCTAGCTGCTTCTGCTGTGGCTTGGCCTCTAGTAATGGCCTTACATAAACTGGAAATAACAAACACAAACATAGAATCCGAAAATCAATTGTTAAGAGATCGAATTGAAAAGTTGGAACAACAGTTGGGCACATTAGTAGCCAAAAAACCTGGACTAGATGTGCTAACAAGACAAATTCGTACCGTATCAGTGGAGGACACCCAGGTCCCTGAAGTAGCGGACCTGGATGTTTCAGAAAAAGATTTCTAAATTGGATCTCGAAGCTCCATCTCTGGAGGGTCCGTTTGAGATCCAACCAATCATAACTCAAAAAACAAAAAAAAATGCAAGGTAGACAAGCGGGAGTGCCTCCTGACCAATGGCCCCCTGCTGAAACATGCTTGCATGTGACAGCTCGCCCGTATACAGCAAATGAGTTGATGGACCTAGTACAACGGTTCCATCAAAAACCAAGAGAAAGCATACCATCATGGCTCCTGAGGTTATGGGATGCAGGAGCTGATAGCGTGTTAGTCAGTGGGACAGAAATGTCAAAACTAGCATCCATAACTATACACCCAGCCCTGAGGCAAAGATTATATGCTGCCATCCACTATGCTAATGAGAATCATTCTATTATAGATTGGTTGATGGCAGCATGCCGCTTAACGTGGCCTAACAAATCTGACATTCCACTCAATACTGGTTTATGGTCCTCTGTGGAGGACCGCCAAACATACATCCGGGAACTGGGTATGAGGGAGGCTACGTATTCAGAGACCTTTGGAAGTCCTGATACAGAAAAATTTGCAGCAGGTATGCGAGACCTAATACTACAGCAAGCCCCCTCTCACCTTTATGGGACTTTGGTCTCCATACTAAACCCCTTGGTGGCTTCGGAGGCTGTCGTCCAACAGACAGCCCAGTTGGTGGCAGACCTTGGGGAAACGGAGCGCATAAGAACTAGGCGCAATGTCCGTATGGTAGAAGAAGCTGAGGCCTTCCCGATTAAAACTAAGAAGCCTGTCCCACGGATACCCCGACCGGGCCCCATCCGGGTATCCCGGAAGACCATGTTCAATGATCTTATACGGGCCGGGGTTGCCTTTGCTAAAATCGATGGGCAACCCAACCATGTTTTGTTACAACTCTGGAGACAACTTAGAAGCGATCAAAAATTTCAGAGTACTCCCAGAAAATCGGGAGTACGAATAATACAGGCAGCACCAACGACAACCTGGAATTTGGCTGACTTTATAGTCCCAAATAGAAGGAAGAAACATCCACGGGTGTCGCGGTCTACAGTGCCTGAACCACCTGCGGTAAAAGACTTAGATTTAGCCGACTTCATGGAGTAACGAAGGACTTTGGTCCCCTTAGGGCCTCCAGATGTGACCTGACCGGAGGCCCTATGTAGAATTAGACATATTTTGGTCAGAGAAGAATGTTCAAAAGGTGATGGCTCTAGTAGACACTGGTGCGGAAACATCAATTATATATGGAGACCCAACAAAGTTTAAGGGCAGTAGAGTGATGATTGGTGGGTTTGGGGGACAGACCATTCCAGTCACCCAAACATGGCTGAAATTGGGGGGTTGGGCGTCTCCCACCCCGGGAGTATAAAGTGTCGATTGCCCCAACCCCAGAATACATCTTGGGCATAGACACTTTATGGGGTCTGGCTCTCCAGACGACTGTGGGAGAGTTCAGACTTCGACAGAGGTACATTAGTATCCGGGCGATACAGGCAGTATTGAGGGTCCATGCGAAACATGAGCCCATTTGTTTGCCGAAAGCACGCTGGATTACTAATGTAAGACAGTATAGACTCCCGGGGGGGCAGGACGAAATATCAAACACGGTGCAGGAACTAGAAAAAGTAGGTATTATAAGACCTGCACATAGTCCATATAATTCCCCCATATGGCCAGTGTGGAAGTCGGATGGAACATGGAGAATGATGGTAGATTATAGGGAATTAAATAAGGTCACGCCGCCCATCCATGCGGCCGTACCCAATATTGCTTCCCTAATGGACACACTTAGTAGGGAAATTAAGACCTACCATTGTGTCCTGGATTTGGCGAATGCATTTTTTTAGTATCTCGATTGCCAAAGAATCGCAAGATCAATTTGCGTTCACGTGGGGAGGCAGGCAGTGGACCTTCCAGGTCCTGCCACAGGGGTATGTGCACTCACCAACATACTGTCATAACTTGGTGGCGCGTGACCTAGCTAATTGGAGGAAACCTAATAATAACGTCAACCTATACCACTACATTGATGATCTCCTGTTAACATCCGACTCACTGGAAGCAGTAGGAGAGGCAGCAGATTCATTAACCTCCTACCTAAATGAAAGAGGATGGGCTATCAATCCTCAAAAGGTGCAAGGTCCAGGCCTGTCGGTAAAATTTCTGGGGGTAGTCTGGTCAGGAAAGACCAAAGTGCTACCCAGTGCCATCATAGATAAGGTTCAGGCATTCCCAGTCCCTACAACACCAAAGCAGCTGCAGGAATTTCTAGGTACATTGGGATACTGGTGTTCCTTTATACCTCATTTGGCGCAGCTGCTGAGACCTTTGTATAGACTCACAAAAAAGGGCCAGTCATGGGACTGGGGGAGAACAGAACAGGATGCTTTCCGGCAAGCAAAACAGGCGGTGAAACAAGCCCAGGCATTGGGTATATTCGATCCTACCCTCCCAGCTGAATTGGATGTTCATGTTACTCAGGATGGCTTTGGCTGGGGCCTGTGGCAACGTCAGAGTTCTGTTTGGACCCCCATTGGATTTTGGTCTCAGGTCTGGCACGGAGCAGAAGAAAGATATAGTATGATTGAAAAACAGCTATTGGCTGCCTATACTGCATTACAAGCGGTAGAGCCAATAACCCAGACGGCCAAAGTCATAGTTAAGACCACTCTTCCAATTCAGGGGTGGGTAAGAGATCTGACCCACCTTCCTAAGACAGGGGTGGCCCAGGCACAGACGGTGGCACGATGGGTCGCCTATCTCAGCCAGAGGAGTAGTCTGTCTTCCTCACCGTTGAAAGAAGAGCTCCAAAAGATTCTAGGCCCAGTGACGTATCACAGTGATGCACCAAAACAAACCTTGATTGCTCCGCCACAGAAGAGTCCCGTCCAGGAAGGAAAATATCCCATTCCTGAAGATGCCTGGTACACAGATGGGTCCAGCAAGGGCAACCCAAGTAAGTGGAGAGCAGTAGAATACCATCCCGCTACAGATGCAATATGGTTGGAAGAGGGGGATGGTCAAAGCAGCCAGTGGGCAGAGCTGCAGGCCGTGTGGATGGTTATCACCAAAGAACCTGGTGGTGGTGTCCTGAATATCTGCACAGATAGTTGGGCTGTGTACCGGGGGCTCACTCTTTGGATCGCACAGTGGGCTACCCAGGACTGGACTATCCACTCCCGACCGATCTGGGGCAAAGATATGTGGTTAGACATATGGAATACAGTCAAACACAGAACTGTACATGTCTACCACGTTTCTGGTCACCGACCCCTACAGTCACCAGGAAATGATGAAGCCGACACACTGGCCCGAGTTAGATGGGTTGAGAACTCACCATCTGAGAACATTGCCTACTGGTTACATCAAAAGCTGTGGCATGCTGGCCAGAAGACCATGTGGGCAGCTGCCAAAGAATGGGGACTGCCTGTACAACTATCGGACGTAGCTCAAGCGTGCCGAGACTGTGATGCCTGCTCCAGAATGAGACCGAGGTCGTTGCCTGAAACAACAGCCCATCTTGCTTGAGGACACAATCCTCTACAGCGATGGCAGGTTGATTATATTGGGCCCCTCCCTCGATCTGAGGGGGCGAGATATGCCCTAACCTGTGTTGACACCGCGAGGGGGCTAATGCAGGCCTATCCAGTACCAAAAGCCAACCAGGCATATACCATCAAGGCGCTCACGAGATTGATGGCTGCCTACGGGACACCACAAGTCATTGAGAGCGACCAAGGGACTCGTTTCGCGGGTGCAATGATACAACGCTGGGCAGGAGAGAACAATATCGAGTGGCGATTCCACCTGCCATACAATCCAACGGGGGCAGGCCTGATTGAGCGTTATAATGGTATTCTCAAGGCTGCCCTGAAGACAGACTCTCAGTCTCTGCAGGGGTGGACGAAGAGACTCCACGAAACCCTGCGAGATCTGAATGAAAGACCTAGAGATGGCAGACCCAGTGCCTTGAAAATGTTGCAAACAACATGGGCCTCCCCACTTGGGATCCAAATTACAGGTACAGATAATGAGGTAAGACCTCAGACCGGCCGTGAGAACAATCTTCTGCTCCCTGCCCCTGAGAACTTGAAACCAGGCACCAATAAAATAAGATGGCCTTGGAAGGTGCAGGTAGGACCACGATGGTGTGGCCTACTTGCACCTTGGGGGAGATTATTGGAGTTGGGGGGTTCAGTAGTCCCTCCGGTGATTGGTACATGGCCTACTGATATTGTGGTCAACACTCCAGTCTTTATTGCTAAAGGAACCCCTATCATGTCTCTATGGCAGATCAGGACACCCCCTTTGGTGCCTGATACAATCGTGCAGCCACAGACATCTGGCCAAAAGGTTTGGTACAGGCGGCCAGGGCATGCCCCTGTACAAGCTGAAGTGTTGACCCAAGACAGGAATACGGCCTGTATCTTATCCTGGAGGGCAGACCTCCCCCTCCTGGTACCTTTGAAACATCTATATTACTCCCCGTGAGTCTATGAGTCACCGGAGGGAACCAAATGATGCTGCAGTGTTCCAGAGTTGCTATAAGATCATGTGCAACATCTGGTGATGGTCTACCCAGGACTGATGAAGAGTAGGACGGACCTGCACAACGTGACCGCATGCTTCCAGTAGACACCACCAAGCACTGGCCCAAGGAAGAACACGAGCCGTACGCTGATCATCACTCATCCCAGATTACATCGACATGCATCGCGACGGGTTATTATGTAAAGCGTCGCAATGTATTGGGTTTCTGTATTAAGGAGGGCTCACCCTATAGTTCCTTAATCAGTGGTTCATGTCGTGAAGGGGTGGAGTGTATGGGAACTGTTGAATCACAGCCTGAACCACTGATTGATCACCTGAGGTGAGCACTGAGTCAGCCGCAGGGGCACAAGTGAGTGTGATTGGAAGGGGTGGAGTTTGACTCCACCTCTCCCAAGACCCCATTTAAGGGCTGACCACCACCAGGGAAGGATCTCTGGTTGGAGATCCCTCCCTAGAGGAGTTATCAGCGAGCCTCGACCATCTTTAAAGGTGAGCCACTCTTTTCTTATTAACCATCTGTACATCATCTACTTAAGCCCATCAAAAATATACCAGCTTTGGCACTATTTCTTTTGGGTGCTGTTTTTGGGGGTTATTTGCCCTACATATTACCATATGGAAAAGATAATTAAAACATCTATCTGAAAGAAATAGTAACTTGGAGCACGTTTACAGTTTTAAATACATTCTTGATTATGCATTAATCATAGATTGCTAAAACCTTGAGATGAATCTGGTCCAAATGAGAGTTCACTGAACTCGTTAATTTACCATGAGAGCATTTAAGTACATTTAAGGTAACATGTTCCACAAACAAATCCACTAATACCAGTGAATATTTCTGCCAAAAATTTTTCTTGTTACAGTTTCATATCTATACTTGCCCTTGGCCCAGCTGACAGGCATTACCTGAGCATTAGTTACTCATGTTTGTCAGAGATGCTTTTCACCTTGCTGAAGGTAACTACCTGGTTTTTAGATTGTTAATCTCATTCACAATATGCAAGTGGAGAGCAAAAAGTTTATTGTCAATTCATGCTGACATTGGGATACAGCTCCCATGCATAGAGAAACCCACTGGCGTTTTGGGACCGTTTGTGGAATTAGATGCTGCCTAGTTACAGTTAGTTATCAGTTGGTTTACTGAAAACAGGCATCTCTTATAAATCTCTCTTACAAATCCTGTCTATATGCTTATGCTTTGTTGTTCGGGGACCGTTTAATCAGCACAGACAACGTCGTATACTGAAAAACGCTATCTTGGCTGCAACACTAACTCACAGAATGGCTTGGGTTGGAAGGGGCCTTGAAGATCATCCAGTTCCAACACCCCTGCCACGGCCAGGCTTGTCAACCATTAGATCAGGCTGCCCAGGGCCCCATCCAGCCTGGCCTTGAGCACCTCCAGGAACGGGGCATCCACATCTCCAGCAAGCCTGTGCCAGGGCCTCATCACCTTCTCAGTTAAAAATTTCCTCCTAATTTAAAGCCATTGCTCTTTTTCCTATCTCTGCCAGTCCGTGAAAAAAACAAAACCATTCTCCCTACCTCTTACAGACTCCCTTTAAGCACTAGAAGGCAGCAGTGAGATCTCCTGGAGCCTTCTCTTCTCTGGGTGGAATGAACACAGATTTCTCAGCCTTTCTTCATAGGAGAGGCTCTCCACCCCTCGGATCATCTTTGTGGCCCTCCCCTGCACCAACAGCTTTGCCTCTTCCTCATATGGGGGGCCCAGGCCTAGACACAGTACTGCAGATGTGGCCTAACAAGGGCAGAGCAGAGGAGTACAATCACCTCCCTTCTCCCTGCTGCCTCCCTTTTTCAGATGCAGCCCAGGATGCAGTTGACCGTCTGGGCTGTAACAACACACTGCTGTTTTGCAACAAGCTTTTCATCCGCTGGGACCCCATGTGCTACTCCACAGGGGTGCTCTCAATGAGTTCTTCTTCCAGTCTGTACATGTAACAGAAACTGCCATAACCCATCTTGCAGTTGGTCTTGTTGAACCTCAGTAGGTTCACATGGGCTCACTTCCCAAGCTTGACCAGGTCCTCTGGATAGCATCCCTTCCTTCTGCCATATCAATTGCACCACTCCACTTGGCATCATCTGCAAGCTTCCTGAAGTTGCATTTAATCTCTATCCACATCATAGACAAAGATGCTGAAGACCACCAGTCCCAAGACAGAAACCTGAGGAACACCATTCATCACCAACCTCCGTCTAGACTCACAACCATGGAGCTCAGTCCTCCAGCTGTGACCTTACAACCAATTCCTTATCCACCAGTCAGTCCACCCTTCAAACCCATATGTCACCAAGTCAGAGATAAAATCATGTTACAGAAGCACATCAGAGACTTTGCACAAGTCAAGACAGACAGCATCTGTTGCCTGCCCTTTGTCTAACGATGCTGTCGCTCCATGACAGAAAGTCACCATGCTGGTCAGGCATCATCTATCCTGCTTTTTTGTCTGCCAAGGCTCAGGCATCCTTCTAGGCAGGCCTGCCCTCAAGAGCTCCTCGTAGAGTTTCAATATCAGTTGCAATTCCTTTTGTCTTTTCTTCCATTTTTCATGGAACAAAGTAGCATTGCAATAATCTAGAATCTCATCTGCTGCACTCCATGTTAAGATTTGACATTGACTGTTTGAGCAGTGATGAGAGTGGAGGAACGCAGTGATGCAGCTGCGGTACTGTGGCATCAGCAGGACAGTCACAATTGGGGGGTGTGTCAGGACACTATAAAAGGGGCAGCGCTGCAGCCCCACTCCCCAGTCGGTCTTTGGTGAGTGCAGCACGCGCCTCCTAAGGGCCATAGCTCAGGCTATCTTCATTGTCCTGGCTTTGCTGGGGACCTAGCAGAAGACTGAGCTTCTAGACGTGGAAGTGCACGAGAGCAGTGAGCAGCAGCTGTGTCAGGCCATGGCACAGCTACTGAAGGATCTAAAGCAGGGGAGTGAGGAGCAGAGCGGGGCGGCCGAGGAAGCTCTGCCCTGCACCGCCTTGGCACTCTGGAAGCTCTACGCCTTTGCTGGGCTCCTCCTCCTCGGGCTCCTCCTCGTCAGGTTCCGCACCTTTGCTGGGATCCTCCTCGCTGTGCTCCGCGCCTTTGCTGAGCTCCTCATCATCTGGCTCCTCCTCGGCGGGCTCCTCCTGGTCAGGCTCCACACCTTTTCTGGGCTCCGTGCCTTTGCCGGGCTCCTTCTCACTGGGCTCCGAGCATTTGCTGGGCTACTCCTCGTCGGGCTCCGCGCCCTGGCTGGGATCCTCCTCGTCAGGCTCCGCGCCTTCGCTGGGATCCTCCTCGTCGGGCTCCGCGCCCTGGCTGGGATCCTCCTCGTCAGGCTCCGCGCCTTCGCTGGGATCCTCCTCGTCAGGCTCCGCGCCTTCGCTGGGCTCCTCATTGTCGGGCTTCGCGCCTTTGCTGGGCTCCTCATCGTCGGGCTCCGCGCCTCTGCTGGGCTCTTCATCGTCGGGCTCCGCACCTTCGCTGGGCTCTTCATCGTCGGGCTCCGCGCCCTGGCTGGGATCCTCCTCGTCAGGCTCCGCGCCTTCGCTGGGATCCTCATCGTCGGGCTCCGCGCCTCTGCTGGGCTCCTCATCGTCGGGCTCCGCGCCCTCGCTGGGCTCTTCATCGTCGGGCTCCGCACCTTCGCTGGGATCCTCCTCGTCAGGCTCCGCGCCCTCGCTGGGCTCCTCCTCGTCGGGCTCCGTGCCTTTGCTGGGTTCCTCATCGTCGGGCTCTGTGCCTTTGCTGGGCTCCTCATCGTCGGGCTCCTCCTCGTCGGGCTCCTCCTCGTCGGGCTCCTCATTGTTGGGCTCCACGCCTTTGCTGGGCTCCTCCACGCCTTTGCTGGGCTCCTTCTCATGGGGCTCAGCGCCTTTGCAGGTATAATTCTCATTGGGCTCCACGCCTTTGCTGGGCTCCTCCTTGCCAGGCTCCGCGCCTTTTCTAGGCTCCTCCTCGAATGTCTCCGCACCTTTGTTGGGCTCCTTGTCGGACTCCTCCTTGTCAGTCTCCACACATTTTCTGAGCTCTGCACCATTGCTGGTCTCCTTCTCGTTGGGCTCCGTGCCTTTGTTGGGCTCCTTCTCATTGGGTTCCTCCTCGTCGGGCTCAGTGCCTGTGTTGGGCTCCTCCTCGTCGGGCTTCTCCTCGTCGGGCTCTGCACCTTTGCTGGGCTCCTCCTCGCTGGGCTCCTCTGCGCCTTTGCTGGGCTCCTCCGTGCCTTTGCTGGGCTCGTCCACGCCTTTGCTGGGCTTTTCCTCGTTGTGCCCCTCCGTGCCATTCCTGGGCCCCTCCAGGCCTTTGCTAGGTTCCTCGTCATCTAGCTCCTCTGCGCCTTTGCTGGACTCCTCCTCGTCTGGGCTCCTCCTCGTCGGGCTCCTCCTCGTCGGGCTCCTCCTCGTCAGGCCCTGCTGGTGCTTCAGTAAAAGGAGAGGGAAGCCAGAGAGCAGAGAGAAGTTGGAAAGCTCCTCAAGTGAGGAGGAGGACAGCGAGGCAGAGGAAGACAGCGACTCCAACGAGATGCGTGACCTGGACAGAGCTTGGCTGACACCATACCTGGCTGCCAGGTGCCAAATCGTGGAGCTGCTGGTGGACGATGTTCTGCGGGCCTGCCAAAGCCTCTCCTGCCACAGCTTCATGCCCTGGCCGCAGCAGGTCATCAGGGTGGCCTGTGTCCACGGAGGATGGAGCAACCCCAGAGAAAACATTTCTCTACAGCCTGCTCGTTTCCCTGAGGCCTCCCTCCGGGCACACCTTCCACCAGAGCTGGGCAATGCTGAGGAGATGTTGGTAAGGAAGTGCTGCATGCGTGTGGAGCTGGAGTGCAGCCGCGAGAGGGAGCAGCTGCTGGAGGACACGCTGTTCTTTCTGTATCATGCTCAGGATGAGCTGAGCAGGAAACAGGAGCCCAGCCTCCTCCACAGCCTCTGCACGGACTCCTACCTGCACGGGGAGAAAACCGCCCGCTGGTTCCAGTGCCTGGTGCAAGCAGCTTGGTGGCATCTGCCTCAGTCGCGCGACTGCTGCCTGACGGTGCTGCCCTCCCTCAGCTCCTGCAAGATCAAGCTGACCACCCCCTACACAAGAATCTTCAACGCTGAGATGAGTCTTGGGGTGCAGCTCAATGACTTGGACACCTTCCTGAGCATCGAGTAGGCTGAAGCACGGCACGGACACAAGAGGACCCTGGAGTGCTCACCAAGGGCAAGGGGGTGAACCTGCACATCCCAGATGCTCCCTGGGTGCCTGTCACGCTTTCATGAGTTTTGAGACCAGTATTCCACATCACAACAACATGTCAGGCACTGAGAGCCAAAGCATCAATGCTCCAGTTCCATGGACTGCTGAATTTCCTCGTACCTCTGCCTCAGAAGAAAAGAACTCCATCGCCCGAAGGACTTTACGTTCCTGTTTTCCACTCAGAGGGAAAGATCAAACTACATGCAAGCTCCAAGATTGCCTCTGTTGTGTGCTGTTCATCTGCAGTGTGTGCTCCCTAGTGGTTTCACCTTCACTTTTAGAACAAAGCCCCTGCTTTTGGTCACTCTCTCATTTTATCTGATCCACTATCCCCACCTCCAACTGGATCACATTATATTGTGTTACATTGTACTCCAACATTTAATCTAATAAACCACCTTTCCCCCTCACATCATTGCCGCTGTTTTTGTTTTTTGGCCCTTGTTCTTGTGCTTTTGCAAACATGTCCTTAAAGAGCTGGCCGCCCTGTTCCATTTCTGTGTCTCCAAGGACAGTCCCCCAGGGGGATCCCATCCAGAAATTTCTTCCAAAAGCCAAAGTTCACTTTCCTGAAGTTCAGGATCCTGACTCTGATACTTGTCAGGTTCATATTTCTTGAGATCACAAACTCAACCAGAGCGGGATTGCTACAGCCCAGACTGCCTCTGATTTTAACGTCTTTAATGAACTCCTCAACATTGGTCAAATCAATCATTATGTCCTATATTCAGATGCAAATGATGCCAAAGAAACTCAGTTTCCTTTCCTTTTCTCCTGGAACAAGAATCTCATTTAATGTCGTCCTTCCAAAAGCCATCAAAGTCTCCAGCTACAGTAGCTCTGTCAGGTGGTATAGATACCCAGGATGCCAGTTTAACACTACTCATTCACTTTCCATCTGTCTTACTTAATAAATAAAATGTATGTCATATTCTACCTAAGCTTTACCTCACCAGAAAAACACTAAAAGGAGAAAAAATTGACAAAAACAGAACATCCTCTTAAGTTCTAGCAAACTTGTGCAGTTTAAAAAACAGTTTAAACTAAAGGAGGGGAGATTTAGACTAGAGGTTGGAGGAAGTTTTTACCGAGAGAGTGGTAAGGTGCTGGAACGTGTTGTCCGGAAAGGTTGTGGATACCCTGTTCCTGCAGGTGCTTGAGGCCAGGTTGGATGTGGCCCTGGACTAGTACTTGATCTTGCAGTTGGCAAATCTCTGTGTCAGAGTGGTTGGAACTTGATGATCCTTGAAGTTCCTTTCAATCCAAGTAATTATATAATTCTGTGACAAGAAGCCTCTGAGATGCCTTGGATTTTCAGCTTTTACCCATCTCAGTGGTTCCAATTGTCTGCCTGTTCATACATTTCTGTTCATAGTTCTTTTGTATCTCATCCTCAGCTTCCTGTTTCACCAGAGTTTTCTTTTCAGCCCTGGGACCATGCATAATATAAAGGCTGTTTTAAGATTTAGTTAAGATCTAGTACAATTTTCCTTTTTTATTTTTCTTTTGATAAATCTAAAGTATAATGATTTTAATTCAGATTACATTATGTGTGGGAACTGTTGAATCACGGCCTGAACCACTGATTGATCACCTGAGGCGAGCACTGAATCAGCCGCAGGGGCACAAGTGAGTGTGATTGGAAGGGGTGGAGTTTGACTCCACCTCTCCCAAGACCCCATTTAAGGGCTGACCACCACCAGGGAAGGATCTCTGGTTGGAGATCCCTCCCTAGTGGAGTTATCAGCGAGCCTCGACCATCTTTAAAGGTGAGCCACTCTTTTCTTATTAACCATCTGTACATCATCTACTTAAGCTCATCAAAAATATACCAGCTTTGGCGCTATTTCTTTTGGGTGCTATTTTGGGGGGTTATTTGCCCTACAATTGGCGAGCCAGGCAGGCTTAAAAAAAAAAAATATATACATATACAATAATTAACCATGTCTTTCATTTGGAACATTTTCAAATGGGGCAGGGGGGAGAACGTTACTCCCCTAGACCAGACAATTCCTGGTCAAATTCCAGGATTTATGGGGCCATCCTATTATGGTCTTGCTACCGTTATTGAAAAATGGGGACCCTTGCGGGTTACAGGGACTGTTTCTCCTTCTCCAGCCCGGCTGACAGATTATTTTCAAGGTCTAGATAAGGATATACTAGTTACAAAAGAAGGTCGGCTAGCTGCTTCTGCTGTGGCTTGGCCTCTAGTAATGGCCTTACATAAACTGGAAATAACAAACACAAACATAGAATCCGAAAATCAATTGTTAAGAGATCGAATTGAAAAGTTGGAACAACAGTTGGGCACATTAGTAGCCAAAAAACCTGGACTAGATGTGCTAACAAGACAAATTCGTACCGTATCAGTGGAGGACACCCAGGTCCCTGAAGTAGCGGACCTGGATGTTTCAGAAAAAGATTTCTAAATTGGATCTCGAAGCTCCATCTCTGGAGGGTCCGTTTGAGATCCAACCAATCATAACTCAAAAAACAAAAAAAAATGCAAGGTAGACAAGCGGGAGTGCCTCCTGACCAATGGCCCCCTGCTGAAACATGCTTGCATGTGACAGCTCGCCCGTATACAGCAAATGAGTTGATGGACCTAGTACAACGGTTCCATCAAAAACCAAGAGAAAGCATACCATCATGGCTCCTGAGGTTATGGGATGCAGGAGCTGATAGCGTGTTAGTCAGTGGGACAGAAATGTCAAAACTAGCATCCATAACTATACACCCAGCCCTGAGGCAAAGATTATATGCTGCCATCCACTATGCTAATGAGAATCATTCTATTATAGATTGGTTGATGGCAGCATGCCGCTTAACGTGGCCTAACAAATCTGACATTCCACTCAATACTGGTTTATGGTCCTCTGTGGAGGACCGCCAAACATACATCCGGGAACTGGGTATGAGGGAGGCTACGTATTCAGAGACCTTTGGAAGTCCTGATACAGAAAAATTTGCAGCAGGTATGCGAGACCTAATACTACAGCAAGCCCCCTCTCACCTTTATGGGACTTTGGTCTCCATACTAAACCCCTTGGTGGCTTCGGAGGCTGTCGTCCAACAGACAGCCCAGTTGGTGGCAGACCTTGGGGAAACGGAGCGCATAAGAACTAGGCGCAATGTCCGTATGGTAGAAGAAGCTGAGGCCTTCCCGATTAAAACTAAGAAGCCTGTCCCACGGATACCCCGACCGGGCCCCATCCGGGTATCCCGGAAGACCATGTTCAATGATCTTATACGGGCCGGGGTTGCCTTTGCTAAAATCGATGGGCAACCCAACCATGTTTTGTTACAACTCTGGAGACAACTTAGAAGCGATCAAAAATTTCAGAGTACTCCCAGAAAATCGGGAGTACGAATAATACAGGCAGCACCAACGACAACCTGGAATTTGGCTGACTTTATAGTCCCAAATAGAAGGAAGAAACATCCACGGGTGTCGCGGTCTACAGTGCCTGAACCACCTGCGGTAAAAGACTTAGATTTAGCCGACTTCATGGAGTAACGAAGGACTTTGGTCCCCTTAGGGCCTCCAGATGTGACCTGACCGGAGGCCCTATGTAGAATTAGACATATTTTGGTCAGAGAAGAATGTTCAAAAGGTGATGGCTCTAGTAGACACTGGTGCGGAAACATCAATTATATATGGAGACCCAACAAAGTTTAAGGGCAGTAGAGTGATGATTGGTGGGTTTGGGGGACAGACCATTCCAGTCACCCAAACATGGCTGAAATTGGGGGGTTGGGCGTCTCCCACCCCGGGAGTATAAAGTGTCGATTGCCCCAACCCCAGAATACATCTTGGGCATAGACACTTTATGGGGTCTGGCTCTCCAGACGACTGTGGGAGAGTTCAGACTTCGACAGAGGTACATTAGTATCCGGGCGATACAGGCAGTATTGAGGGTCCATGCGAAACATGAGCCCATTTGTTTGCCGAAAGCACGCTGGATTACTAATGTAAGACAGTATAGACTCCCGGGGGGGCAGGACGAAATATCAAACACGGTGCAGGAACTAGAAAAAGTAGGTATTATAAGACCTGCACATAGTCCATATAATTCCCCCATATGGCCAGTGCGGAAGTCGGATGGAACATGGAGAATGATGGTAGATTATAGGGAATTAAATAAGGTCACGCCGCCCATCCATGCGGCCGTACCCAATATTGCTTCCCTAATGGACACACTTAGTAGGGAAATTAAGACCTACCATTGTGTCCTGGATTTGGCGAATGCATTTTTTTAGTATCTCGATTGCCAAAGAATCGCAAGATCAATTTGCGTTCACGTGGGGAGGCAGGCAGTGGACCTTCCAGGTCCTGCCACAGGGGTATGTGCACTCACCAACATACTGTCATAACTTGGTGGCGCGTGACCTAGCTAATTGGAGGAAACCTAATAATAACGTCAACCTATACCACTACATTGATGATCTCCTGTTAACATCCGACTCACTGGAAGCAGTAGGAGAGGCAGCAGATTCATTAACCTCCTACCTAAATGAAAGAGGATGGGCTATCAATCCTCAAAAGGTGCAAGGTCCAGGCCTGTCGGTAAAATTTCTGGGGGTAGTCTGGTCAGGAAAGACCAAAGTGCTACCCAGTGCCATCATAGATAAGGTTCAGGCATTCCCAGTCCCTACAACACCAAAGCAGCTGCAGGAATTTCTAGGTACATTGGGATACTGGTGTTCCTTTATACCTCATTTGGCGCAGCTGCTGAGACCTTTGTATAGACTCACAAAAAAGGGCCAGTCATGGGACTGGGGGAGAACAGAACAGGATGCTTTCCGGCAAGCAAAACAGGCGGTGAAACAAGCCCAGGCATTGGGTATATTCGATCCTACCCTCCCAGCTGAATTGGATGTTCATGTTACTCAGGATGGCTTTGGCTGGGGCCTGTGGCAACGTCAGAGTTCTGTTTGGACCCCCATTGGATTTTGGTCTCAGGTCTGGCACGGAGCAGAAGAAAGATATAGTATGATTGAAAAACAGCTATTGGCTGCCTATACTGCATTACAAGCGGTAGAGCCAATAACCCAGACGGCCAAAGTCATAGTTAAGACCACTCTTCCAATTCAGGGGTGGGTAAGAGATCTGACCCACCTTCCTAAGACAGGGGTGGCCCAGGCACAGACGGTGGCACGATGGGTCGCCTATCTCAGCCAGAGGAGTAGTCTGTCTTCCTCACCGTTGAAAGAAGAGCTCCAAAAGATTCTAGGCCCAGTGACGTATCACAGTGATGCACCAAAACAAACCTTGATTGCTCCGCCACAGAAGAGTCCCGTCCAGGAAGGAAAATATCCCATTCCTGAAGATGCCTGGTACACAGATGGGTCCAGCAAGGGCAACCCAAGTAAGTGGAGAGCAGTAGAATACCATCCCGCTACAGATGCAATATGGTTGGAAGAGGGGGATGGTCAAAGCAGCCAGTGGGCAGAGCTGCAGGCCGTGTGGATGGTTATCACCAAAGAACCTGGTGGCGGTGTCCTGAATATCTGCACAGATAGTTGGGCTGTGTACCGGGGGCTCACTCTTTGGATCGCACAGTGGGCTACCCAGGACTGGACTATCCACTCCCGACCGATCTGGGGCAAAGATATGTGGTTAGACATATGGAATACAGTCAAACACAGAACTGTACGTGTCTACCACGTTTCTGGTCACCGACCCCTACAGTCACCAGGAAATGATGAAGCCGACACACTGGCCCGAGTTAGATGGGTTGAGAACTCACCATCTGAGAACACTGCCTACTGGTTACATCAAAAGCTGCGGCATGCTGGCCAGAAGACCATGTGGGCAGCTGCCAAAGAATGGGGACTGCCTGTACAACTATCGGATGTAGCTCAAGCGTGCCGAGACTGTGATGCCTGCTCCAGAATGAGACCGAGGTCGTTGCCTGAAACAACAGCCCATCTTGCTTGAGGACACAATCCTCTACAGCGATGGCAGGTTGATTATATTGGGCCCCTCCCTCGATCTGAGGGGGCGAGATATGCCCTAACCTGTGTTGACACCGCGAGGGGGCTAATGCAGGCCTATCCAGTACCAAAAGCCAACCAGGCATATACCATCAAGGCGCTCACGAGATTGATGGCTGCCTACGGGACACCACAAGTCATTGAGAGCGACCAAGGGACTCGTTTCGCGGGTGCAATGATACAACGCTGGGCAGGAGAGAACAATATCGAGTGGCGATTCCACCTGCCATACAATCCAACGGGGGCAGGCCTGATTGAGCGTTATAATGGTATTCTCAAGGCTGCCCTGAAGACAGACTCTCAGTCTCTGCAGGGGTGGACGAAGAGACTCCACGAAACCCTGCGAGATCTGAATGAAAGACCTAGAGATGGCAGACCCAGTGCCTTGAAAATGTTGCAAACAACATGGGCCTCCCCACTTGGGATCCAAATTACAGGTACAGATAATGAGGTAAGACCTCAGACCGGCCGTGAGAACAATCTTCTGCTCCCTGCCCCTGAGAACTTGAAACCAGGCACCAATAAAATAAGATGGCCTTGGAAGGTGCAGGTAGGACCACGATGGTGTGGCCTACTTGCACCTTGGGGGAGATTATTGGAGTTGGGGGGTTCAGTAGTCCCTCCGGTGATTGGTACATGGCCTACTGATATTGTGGTCAACACTCCAGTCTTTATTGCTAAAGGAACCCCTATCATGTCTCTATGGCAGATCAGGACACCCCCTTTGGTGCCTGATACAATCGTGCAGCCACAGACATCTGGCCAAAAGGTTTGGTACAGGCGGCCAGGGCATGCCCCTGTACAAGCTGAAGTGTTGACCCAAGACAGGAATACGGCCTGTATCTTATCCTGGAGGGCAGACCTCCCCCTCCTGGTACCTTTGAAACATCTATATTACTCCCCGTGAGTCTATGAGTCACCGGAGGGAACCAAATGATGCTGCAGTGTTCCAGAGTTGCTATAAGATCATGTGCAACATCTGGTGATGGTCTACCCAGGACTGATGAAGAGTAGGACGGACCTGCACAACGTGACCGCATGCTTCCAGTAGACACCACCAAGCACTGGCCCAAGGAAGAACACGAGCCGTACGCTGATCATCACTCATCCCAGATTACATCGACATGCATCGCGACGGGTTATTATGTAAAGCGTCGCAATGTATTGGGTTTCTGTATTAAGGAGGGCTCACCCTATAGTTCCTTAATCAGTGGTTCATGTCGTGAAGGGGTGGAGTGTATGGGAACTGTTGAATCACAGCCTGAACCACTGATTGATCACCTGAGGTGAGCACTGAGTCAGCCGCAGGGGCACAAGTGAGTGTGATTGGAAGGGGTGGAGTTTGACTCCACCTCTCCCAAGACCCCATTTAAGGGCTGACCACCACCAGGGAAGGATCTCTGGTTGGAGATCCCTCCCTAGAGGAGTTATCAGCGAGCCTCGACCATCTTTAAAGGTGAGCCACTCTTTTCTTATTAACCATCTGTACATCATCTACTTAAGCCCATCAAAAATATACCAGCTTTGGCACTATTTCTTTTGGGTGCTGTTTTTGGGGGTTATTTGCCCTACATATTACCATATGGAAAAGATAATTAAAACATCTATCTGAAAGAAATAGTAACTTGGAGCACGTTTACAGTTTTAAATACATTCTTGATTATGCATTAATCATAGATTGCTAAAACCTTGAGATGAATCTGGTCCAAATGAGAGTTCACTGAACTCGTTAATTTACCATGAGAGCATTTAAGTACATTTAAGGTAACATGTTCCACAAACAAATCCACTAATACCAGTGAATATTTCTGCCAAAAATTTTTCTTGTTACAGTTTCATATCTATACTTGCCCTTGGCCCAGCTGACAGGCATTACCTGAGCATTAGTTACTCATGTTTGTCAGAGATGCTTTTCACCTTGCTGAAGGTAACTACCTGGTTTTTAGATTGTTAATCTCATTCACAATATGCAAGTGGAGAGCAAAAAGTTTATTGTCAATTCATGCTGACATTGGGATACAGCTCCCATGCATAGAGAAACCCACTGGCGTTTTGGGACCGTTTGTGGAATTAGATGCTGCCTAGTTACAGTTAGTTATCAGTTGGTTTACTGAAAACAGGCATCTCTTATAAATCTCTCTTACAAATCCTGTCTATATGCTTATGCTTTGTTGTTCGGGGACCGTTTAATCAGCACAGACAACGTCGTATACTGAAAAACGCTATCTTGGCTGCAACACTAACTCACAGAATGGCTTGGGTTGGAAGGGGCCTTGAAGATCATCCAGTTCCAACACCCCTGCCACGGCCAGGCTTGTCAACCATTAGATCAGGCTGCCCAGGGCCCCATCCAGCCTGGCCTTGAGCACCTCCAGGAACGGGGCATCCACATCTCCAGCAAGCCTGTGCCAGGGCCTCATCACCTTCTCAGTTAAAAATTTCCTCCTAATTTAAAGCCATTGCTCTTTTTCCTATCTCTGCCAGTCCGTGAAAAAAACAAAACCATTCTCCCTACCTCTTACAGACTCCCTTTAAGCACTAGAAGGCAGCAGTGAGATCTCCTGGAGCCTTCTCTTCTCTGGGTGGAATGAACACAGATTTCTCAGCCTTTCTTCATAGGAGAGGCTCTCCACCCCTCGGATCATCTTTGTGGCCCTCCCCTGCACCAACAGCTTTGCCTCTTCCTCATATGGGGGGCCCAGGCCTAGACACAGTACTGCAGATGTGGCCTAACAAGGGCAGAGCAGAGGAGTACAATCACCTCCCTTCTCCCTGCTGCCTCCCTTTTTCAGATGCAGCCCAGGATGCAGTTGACCGTCTGGGCTGTAACAACACACTGCTGTTTTGCAACAAGCTTTTCATCCACTGGGACCCCATGTGCTACTCCACAGGGGTGCTCTCAATGAGTTCTTCTTCCAGTCTGTACATGTAACAGAAACTGCCATAACCCATCTTGCAGTTGGTCTTGTTGAACCTCAGTAGGTTCACATGGGCTCACTTCCCAAGCTTGACCAGGTCCTCTGGATAGCATCCCTTCCTTCTGCCATATCAATTGCACCACTCCACTTGGCATCATCTGCAAGCTTCCTGAAGTTGCATTTAATCTCTATCCACATCATAGACAAAGATGCTGAAGACCACCAGTCCCAAGACAGAAACCTGAGGAACACCATTCATCACCAACCTCCGTCTAGACTCACAACCATGGAGCTCAGTCCTCCAGCTGTGACCTTACAACCA
The DNA here is from genome assembly GCA_036925125.1 of Oreortyx pictus. Taxonomy (NCBI): domain Eukaryota; kingdom Metazoa; phylum Chordata; class Aves; order Galliformes; family Odontophoridae; genus Oreortyx; species Oreortyx pictus. The sequence continues at coordinate 23,018,469 of JAUPFR010000001.1, forward strand.
ATTCCTTATCCACCAGTCAGTCCACCCTTCAAACCCATATGTCACCAAGTCAGAGATAAAATCATGTTACAGAAGCACATCAGAGACTTTGCACAAGTCAAGACAGACAGCATCTGTTGCCTGCCCTTTGTCTAACGATGCTGTCGCTCCATGACAGAAAGTCACCATGCTGGTCAGGCATCATCTATCCTGCTTTTTTGTCTGCCAAGGCTCAGGCATCCTTCTAGGCAGGCCTGCCCTCAAGAGCTCCTCGTAGAGTTTCAATATCAGTTGCAATTCCTTTTGTCTTTTCTTCCATTTTTCATGGAACAAAGTAGCATTGCAATAATCTAGAATCTCATCTGCTGCACTCCATGTTAAGATTTGACATTGACTGTTTGAGCAGTGATGAGAGTGGAGGAACGCAGTGATGCAGCTGCGGTACTGTGACATCAGCAGGACAGTCACAATTGGGGGGTGTGTCAGGACACTATAAAAGGGGCAGCGCTGCAGCCCCACTCCCCAGTCGGTCTTTGGTGAGTGCAGCACGCACCTCCTAAGGGCCATAGCTCAGGCTATCTTCATTGTCCTGGCTTTGCTGGGGACCTAGCAGAAGACTGAGCTTCTAGACGTGGAAGTGCACGAGAGCAGTGAGCAGCAGCTGTGTCAGGCCATGGCACAGCTACTGAAGGATCTAAAGCAGGGGAGTGAGGAGCAGAGCGGGGCGGCCGAGGAAGCTCTGCCCTGCACCGCCTTGGCACTCTAGAAGCTCTACGCCTTTGCTGGGCTCCTCCTCCTCGGGCTCCTCCTCGTCAGGTTCCGCACCTTTGCTGGGATCCTCCTCGCTGTGCTCCGCGCCTTTGCTGAGCTCCTCATCATCTGGCTCCTCCTCGGCGGGCTCCTCCTGGTCAGGCTCCACACCTTTTCTGGGCTCCGTGCCTTTGCCGGGCTCCTTCTCACTGGGCTCCGAGCATTTGCTGGGCTACTCCTCGTCGGGCTCCGCGCCCTGGCTGGGATCCTCCTCGTCAGGCTCCGCGCCTTCGCTGGGATCCTCCTCGTCGGGCTCCGCGCCCTGGCTGGGATCCTCCTCGTCAGGCTCCGCGCCTTCGCTGGGATCCTCCTCGTCAGGCTCCGCGCCTTCGCTGGGCTCCTCATTGTCGGGCTTCGCGCCTTTGCTGGGCTCCTCATCGTCGGGCTCCGCGCCTCTGCTGGGCTCTTCATCGTCGGGCTCCGCACCTTCGCTGGGCTCTTCATCGTCGGGCTCCGCGCCCTGGCTGGGATCCTCCTCGTCAGGCTCCGCGCCTTCGCTGGGATCCTCATCGTCGGGCTCCGCGCCTCTGCTGGGCTCCTCATCGTCGGGCTCCGCGCCCTCGCTGGGCTCTTCATCGTCGGGCTCCGCACCTTCGCTGGGATCCTCCTCGTCAGGCTCCGCGCCCTCGCTGGGCTCCTCCTCGTCGGGCTCCGTGCCTTTGCTGGGTTCCTCATCGTCGGGCTCTGTGCCTTTGCTGGGCTCCTCATCGTCGGGCTCCTCCTCGTCGGGCTCCTCCTCGTCGGGCTCCTCATTGTTGGGCTCCACGCCTTTGCTGGGCTCCTCCACGCCTTTGCTGGGCTCCTTCTCATGGGGCTCAGCGCCTTTGCAGGTATAATCCTCATTGGGCTCCACGCCTTTGCTGGGCTCCTCCTTGCCAGGCTCCGCGCCTTTTCTAGGCTCCTCCTCGAATGTCTCCGCACCTTTGTTGGGCTCCTCGTCGGACTCCTCCTTGTCAGTCTCCACACATTTTCTGAGCTCTGCACCATTGCTGGTCTCCTTCTCGTTGGGCTCCGTGCCTTTGTTGGGCTCCTTCTCATTGGGTTCCTCCTCGTCGGGCTCAGTGCCTGTGTTGGGCTCCTCCTCGTCGGGCTTCTCCTCGTCGGGCTCTGCACCTTTGCTGGGCTCCTCCTCGCTGGGCTCCTCTGCGCCTTTGCTGGGCTCCTCCGTGCCTTTGCTGGGCTCGTCCACGCCTTTGCTGGGCTTTTCCTCGTTGTGCCCCTCCGTGCCATTCCTGGGCCCCTCCAGGCCTTTGCTAGGTTCCTCGTCATCTAGCTCCTCTGCGCCTTTGCTGGACTCCTCCTCGTCTGGGCTCCTCCTCGTCGGGCTCCTCCTCGTCAGGCCCTGCTGGTGCTTCAGTAAAAGGAGAGGGAAGCCAGAGAGCAGAGAGAAGTTGGAAAGCTCCTCAAGTGAGGAGGAGGACAGCGAGGCAGAGGAAGACAGCGACTCCAACGAGATGCGTGACCTGGACAGAGCTTGGCTGACACCATACCTGGCTGCCAGGTGCCAAATCGTGGAGCTGCTGGTGGACGATGTTCTGCGGGCCTGCCAAAGCCTCTCCTGCCACAGCTTCATGCCCTGGCCGCAGCAGGTCATCAGGGTGGCCTGTGTCCACGGAGGATGGAGCAACCCCAGAGAAAACATTTCTCTACAGCCTGCTCGTTTCCCTGAGGCCTCCCTCCGGGCACACCTTCCACCAGAGCTGGGCAATGCTGAGGAGATGTTGGTAAGGAAGTGCTGCATGCGTGTGGAGCTGGAGTGCAGCCGCGAGAGGGAGCAGCTGCTGGAGGACACGCTGTTCTTTCTGTATCATGCTCAGGATGAGCTGAGCAGGAAACAGGAGCCCAGCCTCCTCCACAGCCTCTGCACGGACTCCTACCTGCACGGGGAGAAAACCGCCCGCTGGTTCCAGTGCCTGGTGCAAGCAGCTTGGTGGCATCTGCCTCAGTCGCGCGACTGCTGCCTGACGGTGCTGCCCTCCCTCAGCTCCTGCAAGATCAAGCTGACCACCCCCTGCACAAGAATCTTCAACGCTGAGATGAGTCTTGGGGTGCAGCTCAATGACTTGGACACCTTCCTGAGCATCGAGTAGGCTGAAGCACGGCACGGACACAAGAGGACCCTGGAGTGCTCACCAAGGGCAAGGGGGTGAACCTGCACATCCCAGATGCTCCCTGGGTGCCTGTCACGCTTTCATGAGTTTTGAGACCAGTATTCCACATCACAACAACATGTCAGGCACCGAGAGCCAAAGCATCAATGCTCCAGTTCCATGGACTGCTGAATTTCCTCGTACCTCTGCCTCAGAAGAAAAGAACTCCATCGCCCGAAGGACTTTACGTTCCTGTTTTCCACTCAGAGGGAAAGATCAAACTACATGCAAGCTCCAAGATTGCCTCTGTTGTGTGCTGTTCATCTGCAGTGTGTGCTCCCTAGTGGTTTCACCTTCACTTTTAGAACAAAGCCCCTGCTTTTGGTCACTCTCTCATTTTATCTGATCCACTATCCCCACCTCCAACTGGATCACATTATATTGTGTTACATTGTACTCCAACATTTAATCTAATAAACCACCTTTCCCCCTCACATCATTGCCGCTGTTTTTGTTTTTTGGCCCTTGTTCTTGTGCTTTTGCAAACATGTCCTTAAAGAGCTGGCCGCCCTGTTCCATTTCTGTGTCTCCAAGGACAGTCCCCCAGGGGGATCCCATCCAGAAATTTCTTCCAAAAGCCAAAGTTCACTTTCCTGAAGTTCAGGATCCTGACTCTGATACTTGTCAGGTTCATATTTCTTGAGATCACAAACTCAACCAGAGCGGGATTGCTACAGCCCAGACTGCCTCTGATTTTAACGTCTTTAATGAACTCCTCAACATTGGTCAAATCAATCATTATGTCCTATATTCAGATGCAAATGATGCCAAAGAAACTCAGTTTCCTTTCCTTTTCTCCTGGAACAAGAATCTCATTTAATGTCGTCCTTCCAAAAGCCATCAAAGTCTCCAGCTACAGTAGCTCTGTCAGGTGGTATAGATACCCAGGATGCCAGTTTAACACTACTCATTCACTTTCCATCTGTCTTACTTAATAAATAAAATGTATGTCATATTCTACCTAAGCTTTACCTCACCAGAAAAACACTAAAAGGAGAAAAAATTGACAAAAACAGAACATCCTCTTAAGTTCTAGCAAACTTGTGCAGTTTAAAAAACAGTTTAAACTAAAGGAGGGGAGATTTAGACTAGAGGTTGGAGGAAGTTTTTACCGAGAGAGTGGTAAGGTGCTGGAACGTGTTGTCCGGAAAGGTTGTGGATACCCTGTTCCTGCAGGTGCTTGAGGCCAGGTTGGATGTGGCCCTGGACTAGTACTTGATCTTGCAGTTGGCAAATCTCTGTGTCAGAGTGGTTGGAACTTGATGATCCTTGAAGTTCCTTTCAATCCAAGTAATTATATAATTCTGTGACAAGAAGCCTCTGAGATGCCTTGGATTTTCAGCTTTTACCCATCTCAGTGGTTCCAATTGTCTGCCTGTTCATACATTTCTGTTCATAGTTCTTTTGTATCTCATCCTCAGCTTCCTGTTTCACCAGAGTTTTCTTTTCAGCCCTGGGACCATGCATAATATAAAGGCTGTTTTAAGATTTAGTTAAGATCTAGTACAATTTTCCTTTTTTATTTTTCTTTTGATAAATCTAAAGTATAATGATTTTAATTCAGATTACATTATGTGTGGGAACTGTTGAATCACAGCCTGAACCACTGATTGATCACCTGAGGCGAGCACTGAATCAGCCGCAGGGGCACAAGTGAGTGTGATTGGAAGGGGTGGAGTTTGACTCCACCTCTCCCAAGACCCCATTTAAGGGCTGACCACCACCAGGGAAGGATCTCTGGTTGGAGATCCCTCCCTAGTGGAGTTATCAGCGAGCCTCGACCATCTTTAAAGGTGAGCCACTCTTTTCTTATTAACCATCTGTACATCATCTACTTAAGCTCATCAAAAATATACCAGCTTTGGCGCTATTTCTTTTGGGTGCTATTTTGGGGGGTTATTTGCCCTACAATTGGCGAGCCAGGCAGGCTTAAAAAAAAAATATATATATATATACATATACAATAATTAACCATGTCTTTCATTTGGAACATTTTCAAATGGGGCAGGGGGGAGAACGTTACTCCCCTAGACCAGACAATTCCTGGTCAAATTCCAGGATTTATGGGGCCATCCTATTATGGTCTTGCTACCGTTATTGAAAAATGGGGACCCCTGCGGGTTACAGGGACTGTTTCTCCTTCTCCAGCCCGGCTGACAGATTATTTTCAAGGTCTAGATAAGGATATACTAGTTACAAAAGAAGGTCGGCTAGCTGCTTCTGCTGTGGCTTGGCCTCTAGTAATGGCCTTACATAAACTGGAAATAACAAACACAAACATAGAATCCGAAAATCAATTGTTAAGAGATCAAATTGAAAAGTTGGAACAACAGTTGGGCACATTAGTAGCCAAAAAACCTGGACTAGATGTGCTAACAAGACAAATTCGTACCGTATCAGTGGAGGACACCCAGGTCCCTGAAGTAGCGGACCTGGATGTTTCAGAAAAAGATTTCTAAATTGGATCTCGAAGCTCCATCTCTGGAGGGTCCGTTTGAGATCCAACCAATCATAACTCAAAAAACAAAAAAAAATGCAAGGTAGACAAGCGGGAGTGCCTCCTGACCAATGGCCCCCTGCTGAAACATGCTTGCATGTGACAGCTCGCCCGTATACAGCAAATGAGTTGATGGACCTAGTACAACGGTTCCATCAAAAACCAAGAGAAAGCATACCATCATGGCTCCTGAGGTTATGGGATGCAGGAGCTGATAGCGTGTTAGTCAGTGGGACAGAGATGTCAAAACTAGCATCCATAACTATACACCCAGCCCTGAGGCAAAGATTATATGCTGCCATCCACTATGCTAATGAGAATCATTCTATTATAGATTGGTTGATGGCAGCATGCCGCTTAACGTGGCCTAACAAATCTGATATTCCACTCAATACTGGTTTATGGTCCTCTGTGGAGGACCGCCAAACATACATCCGGGAACTGGGTATGAGGGAGGCTACGTATTCAGAGACCTTTGGAAGTCCTGATACAGAAAAATTTGCAGCAGGTATGCGAGACCTAATACTACAGCAAGCCCCCTCTCACCTTTATGGGACTTTGGTCTCCATACTAAACCCCTTGGTGGCTTCGGAGGCTGTCGTCCAACAGACAGCCCAGTTGGTGGCAGACCTTGGGGAAACGGAGCGCATAAGAACTAGGCGCAATGTCCGTATGGTAGAAGAAGCTGAGGCCTTCCCGATTAAAACTAAGAAGCCTGTCCCACGGATACCCCGACCGGGCCCCATCCGGGTATCCCGGAAGACCATGTTCAATGATCTTATACGGGCCGGGGTTGCCTTTGCTAAAATCGATGGGCAACCCAACCATGTTTTGTTACAACTCTGGAGACAACTTAGAAGCGATCAAAAATTTCAGAGTACTCCCAGAAAATCGGGAGTACGAATAATACAGGCAGCACCAACGACAACCTGGAATTTGGCTGACTTTATAGTCCCAAATAGAAGGAAGAAACATCCACGGGTGTCGCGGTCTACAGTGCCTGAACCACCTGCGGTAAAAGACTTAGATTTAGCCGACTTCATGGAGTAACGAAGGACTTTGGTCCCCTTAGGGCCTCCAGATGTGACCTGACCGGAGGCCCTATGTAGAATTAGACATATTTTGGTCAGAGAAGAATGTTCAAAAGGTGATGGCTCTAGTAGACACTGGTGCGGAAACATCAATTATATATGGAGACCCAACAAAGTTTAAGGGCAGTAGAGTGATGATTGGTGGGTTTGGGGGACAGACCATTCCAGTCACCCAAACATGGCTGAAATTGGGGGGTTGGGCGTCTCCCACCCCGGGAGTATAAAGTGTCGATTGCCCCAACCCCAGAATACATCTTGGGCATAGACACTTTATGGGGTCTGGCTCTCCAGACGACTGTGGGAGAGTTCAGACTTCGACAGAGGTACATTAGTATCCGGGCGATACAGGCAGTATTGAGGGTCCATGCGAAACATGAGCCCATTTGTTTGCCGAAAGCACGCTGGATTACTAATGTAAGACAGTATAGACTCCCGGGGGGGCAGGACGAAATATCAAACACGGTGCAGGAACTAGAAAAAGTAGGTATTATAAGACCTGCACATAGTCCATATAATTCCCCCATATGGCCAGTGCGGAAGTCGGATGGAACATGGAGAATGATGGTAGATTATAGGGAATTAAATAAGGTCACGCCGCCCATCCATGCGGCCGTACCCAATATTGCTTCCCTAATGGACACACTTAGTAGGGAAATTAAGACCTACCATTGTGTCCTGGATTTGGCGAATGCATTTTTTTAGTATCTCGATTGCCAAAGAATCGCAAGATCAATTTGCGTTCACGTGGGGAGGCAGGCAGTGGACCTTCCAGGTCCTGCCACAGGGGTATGTGCACTCACCAACATACTGTCATAACTTGGTGGCGCGTGACCTAGCTAATTGGAGGAAACCTAATAATAACGTCAACCTATACCACTACATTGATGATCTCCTGTTAACATCCGACTCACTGGAAGCAGTAGGAGAGGCAGCAGATTCATTAACCTCCTACCTAAATGAAAGAGGATGGGCTATCAATCCTCAAAAGGTGCAAGGTCCAGGCCTGTCGGTAAAATTTCTGGGGGTAGTCTGGTCAGGAAAGACCAAAGTGCTACCCAGTGCCATCATAGATAAGGTTCAGGCATTCCCAGTCCCTACAACACCAAAGCAGCTGCAGGAATTTCTAGGTACATTGGGATACTGGTGTTCCTTTATACCTCATTTGGCGCAGCTGCTGAGACCTTTGTATAGACTCACAAAAAAGGGCCAGTCATGGGACTGGGGGAGAACAGAACAGGATGCTTTCCGGCAAGCAAAACAGGCGGTGAAACAAGCCCAGGCATTGGGTATATTCGATCCTACCCTCCCAGCTGAATTGGATGTTCATGTTACTCAGGATGGCTTTGGCTGGGGCCTGTGGCAACGTCAGAGTTCTGTTTGGACCCCCATTGGATTTTGGTCTCAGGTCTGGCACGGAGCAGAAGAAAGATATAGTATGATTGAAAAACAGCTATTGGCTGCCTATACTGCATTACAAGCGGTAGAGCCAATAACCCAGACGGCCAAAGTCATAGTTAAGACCACTCTTCCAATTCAGGGGTGGGTAAGAGATCTGACCCACCTTCCTAAGACAGGGGTGGCCCAGGCACAGACGGTGGCACGATGGGTCGCCTATCTCAGCCAGAGGAGTAGTCTGTCTTCCTCACCGTTGAAAGAAGAGCTCCAAAAGATTCTAGGCCCAGTGACGTATCACAGTGATGCACCAAAACAAACCTTGATTGCTCCGCCACAGAAGAGTCCCGTCCAGGAAGGAAAATATCCCATTCCTGAAGATGCCTGGTACACAGATGGGTCCAGCAAGGGCAACCCAAGTAAGTGGAGAGCAGTAGAATACCATCCCGCTACAGATGCAATATGGTTGGAAGAGGGGGATGGTCAAAGCAGCCAGTGGGCAGAGCTGCAGGCCGTGTGGATGGTTATCACCAAAGAACCTGGTGGCGGTGTCCTGAATATCTGCACAGATAGTTGGGCTGTGTACCGGGGGCTCACTCTTTGGATCGCACAGTGGGCTACCCAGGACTGGACTATCCACTCCCGACCGATCTGGGGCAAAGATATGTGGTTAGACATATGGAATACAGTCAAACACAGAACTGTACGTGTCTACCACGTTTCTGGTCACCGACCCCTACAGTCACCAGGAAATGATGAAGCCGACACACTGGCCCGAGTTAGATGGGTTGAGAACTCACCATCTGAGAACATTGCCTACTGGTTACATCAAAAGCTGCGGCATGCTGGCCAGAAGACCATGTGGGCAGCTGCCAAAGAATGGGGACTGCCTGTACAACTATCGGACGTAGCTCAAGCGTGCCGAGACTGTGATGCCTGCTCCAGAATGAGACCGAGGTCGTTGCCTGAAACAACAGCCCATCTTGCTTGAGGACACAATCCTCTACAGCGATGGCAGGTTGATTATATTGGGCCCCTCCCTCGATCTGAGGGGGCGAGATATGCCCTAACCTGTGTTGACACCGCGAGGGGGCTAATGCAGGCCTATCCAGTACCAAAAGCCAACCAGGCATATACCATCAAGGCGCTCACGAGATTGATGGCTGCCTACGGGACACCACAAGTCATTGAGAGCGACCAAGGGACTCGTTTCGCGGGTGCAATGATACAACGCTGGGCAGGAGAGAACAATATCGAGTGGCGATTCCACCTGCCATACAATCCAACGGGGGCAGGCCTGATTGAGCGTTATAATGGTATTCTCAAGGCTGCCCTGAAGACAGACTCTCAGTCTCTGCAGGGGTGGACGAAGAGACTCCACGAAACCCTGCGAGATCTGAATGAAAGACCTAGAGATGGCAGACCCAGTGCCTTGAAAATGTTGCAAACAACATGGGCCTCCCCACTTGGGATCCAAATTACAGGTACAGATAATGAGGTAAGACCTCAGACCGGCCGTGAGAACAATCTTCTGCTCCCTGCCCCTGAGAACTTGAAACCAGGCACCAATAAAATAAGATGGCCTTGGAAGGTGCAGGTAGGACCACGATGGTGTGGCCTACTTGCACCTTGGGGGAGATTATTGGAGTTGGGGGGTTCAGTAGTCCCTCCGGTGATTGGTACATGGCCTACTGATATTGTGGTCAACACTCCAGTCTTTATTGCTAAAGGAACCCCTATCATGTCTCTATGGCAGATCAGGACACCCCCTTTGGTGCCTGATACAATCGTGCAGCCACAGACATCTGGCCAAAAGGTTTGGTACAGGCGGCCAGGGCATGCCCCTGTACAAGCTGAAGTGTTGACCCAAGACAGGAATACGGCCTGTATCTTATCCTGGAGGGCAGACCTCCCCCTCCTGGTACCTTTGAAACATCTATATTACTCCCCGTGAGTCTATGAGTCACCGGAGGGAACCAAATGATGCTGCAGTGTTCCAGAGTTGCTATAAGATCATGTGCAACATCTGGTGATGGTCTACCCAGGACTGATGAAGAGTAGGACGGACCTGCACAACGTGACCGCATGCTTCCAGTAGACACCACCAAGCACTGGCCCAAGGAAGAACACGAGCCGTACGCTGATCATCACTCATCCCAGATTACATCGACATGCATCGCGACGGGTTATTATGTAAAGCGTCGCAATGTATTGGGTTTCTGTATTAAGGAGGGCTCACCCTATAGTTCCTTAATCAGTGGTTCATGTCGTGAAGGGGTGGAGTGTATGGGAACTGTTGAATCACAGCCTGAACCACTGATTGATCACCTGAGGTGAGCACTGAGTCAGCCGCAGGGGCACAAGTGAGTGTGATTGGAAGGGGTGGAGTTTGACTCCACCTCTCCCAAGACCCCATTTAAGGGCTGACCACCACCAGGGAAGGATCTCTGGTTGGAGATCCCTCCCTAGAGGAGTTATCAGCGAGCCTCGACCATCTTTAAAGGTGAGCCACTCTTTTCTTATTAACCATCTGTACATCATCTACTTAAGCCCATCAAAAATATACCAGCTTTGGCACTATTTCTTTTGGGTGCTGTTTTTGGGGGTTATTTGCCCTACATATTACCATATGGAAAAGATAATTAAAACATCTATCTGAAAGAAATAGTAACTTGGAGCACGTTTACAGTTTTAAATACATTCTTGATTATGCATTAATCATAGATTGCTAAAACCTTGAGATGAATCTGGTCCAAATGAGAGTTCACTGAACTCGTTAATTTACCATGAGAGCATTTAAGTACATTTAAGGTAACATGTTCCACAAACAAATCCACTAATACCAGTGAATATTTCTGCCAAAAATTTTTCTTGTTACAGTTTCATATCTATACTTGCCCTTGGCCCAGCTGACAGGCATTACCTGAGCATTAGTTACTCATGTTTGTCAGAGATGCTTTTCACCTTGCTGAAGGTAACTACCTGGTTTTTAGATTGTTAATCTCATTCACAATATGCAAGTGGAGAGCAAAAAGTTTATTGTCAATTCATGCTGACATTGGGATACAGCTCCCATGCATAGAGAAACCCACTGGCGTTTTGGGACCGTTTGTGGAATTAGATGCTGCCTAGTTACAGTTAGTTATCAGTTGGTTTACTGAAAACAGGCATCTCTTATAAATCTCTCTTACAAATCCTGTCTATATGCTTATGCTTTGTTGTTCGGGGACCGTTTAATCAGCACAGACAACGTCGTATACTGAAAAACGCTATCTTGGCTGCAACACTAACTCACAGAATGGCTTGGGTTGGAAGGGGCCTTGAAGATCATCCAGTTCCAACACCCCTGCCACGGCCAGGCTTGTCAACCATTAGATCAGGCTGCCCAGGGCCCCATCCAGCCTGGCCTTGAGCACCTCCAGGAACGGGGCATCCACATCTCCAGCAAGCCTGTGCCAGGGCCTCATCACCTTCTCAGTTAAAAATTTCCTCCTAATTTAAAGCCATTGCTCTTTTTCCTATCTCTGCCAGTCCGTGAAAAAAACAAAACCATTCTCCCTACCTCTTACAGACTCCCTTTAAGCACTAGAAGGCAGCAGTGAGATCTCCTGGAGCCTTCTCTTCTCTGGGTGGAATGAACACAGATTTCTCAGCCTTTCTTCATAGGAGAGGCTCTCCACCCCTCGGATCATCTTTGTGGCCCTCCCCTGCACCAACAGCTTTGCCTCTTCCTCATATGGGGGGCCCAGGCCTAGACACAGTACTGCAGATGTGGCCTAACAAGGGCAGAGCAGAGGAGTACAATCACCTCCCTTCTCCCTGCTGCCTCCCTTTTTCAGATGCAGCCCAGGATGCAGTTGACCGTCTGGGCTGTAACAACACACTGCTGTTTTGCAACAAGCTTTTCATCCGCTGGGACCCCATGTGCTACTCCACAGGGGTGCTCTCAATGAGTTCTTCTTCCAGTCTGTACATGTAACAGAAACTGCCATAACCCATCTTGCAGTTGGTCTTGTTGAACCTCAGTAGGTTCACATGGGCTCACTTCCCAAGCTTGACCAGGTCCTCTGGATAGCATCCCTTCCTTCTGCCATATCAATTGCACCACTCCACTTGGCATCATCTGCAAGCTTCCTGAAGTTGCATTTAATCTCTATCCACATCATAGACAAAGATGCTGAAGACCACCAGTCCCAAGACAGAAACCTGAGGAACACCATTCATCACCAACCTCCGTCTAGACTCACAACCATGGAGCTCAGTCCTCCAGCTGTGACCTTACAACCAATTCCTTATCCACCAGTCAGTCCACCCTTCAAACCCATATGTCACCAAGTCAGAGATAAAATCATGTTACAGAAGCACATCAGAGACTTTGCACAAGTCAAGACAGACAGCATCTGTTGCCTGCCCTTTGTCTAACGATGCTGTCGCTCCATGACAGAAAGTCACCATGCTGGTCAGGCATCATCTATCCTGCTTTTTTGTCTGCCAAGGCTCAGGCATCCTTCTAGGCAGGCCTGCCCTCAAGAGCTCCTCGTAGAGTTTCAATATCAGTTGCAATTCCTTTTGTCTTTTCTTCCATTTTTCATGGAACAAAGTAGCATTGCAATAATCTAGAATCTCATCTGCTGCACTCCATGTTAAGATTTGACATTGACTGTTTGAGCAGTGATGAGAGTGGAGGAACGCAGTGATGCAGCTGCGGTACTGTGACATCAGCAGGACAGTCACAATTGGGGGGTGTGTCAGGACACTATAAAAGGGGCAGCGCTGCAGCCCCACTCCCCAGTCGGTCTTTGGTGAGTGCAGCACGCGCCTCCTAAGGGCCATAGCTCAGGCTATCTTCATTGTCCTGGCTTTGCTGGGGACCTAGCAGAAGACTGAGCTTCTAGACGTGGAAGTGCACGAGAGCAGTGAGCAGCAGCTGTGTCAGGCCATGGCACAGCTACTGAAGGATCTAAAGCAGGGGAGTGAGGAGCAGAGCGGGGCGGCCGAGGAAGCTCTGCCCTGCACCGCCTTGGCACTCTGGAAGCTCTACGCCTTTGCTGGGCTCCTCCTCCTCGGGCTCCTCCTCGTCAGGTTCCGCACCTTTGCTGGGATCCTCCTCGCTGTGCTCCGCGCCTTTGCTGAGCTCCTCATCATCTGGCTCCTCCTCGGCGGGCTCCTCCTGGTCAGGCTCCACACCTTTTCTGGGCTCCGTGCCTTTGCCGGGCTCCTTCTCACTGGGCTCCGAGCATTTGCTGGGCTACTCCTCGTCGGGCTCCGCGCCCTGGCTGGGATCCTCCTCGTCAGGCTCCGCGCCTTCGCTGGGATCCTCCTCGTCGGGCTCCGCGCCCTGGCTGGGATCCTCCTCGTCAGGCTCCGCGCCTTCGCTGGGATCCTCCTCGTCAGGCTCCGCGCCTTCGCTGGGCTCCTCATTGTCGGGCTTCGCGCCTTTGCTGGGCTCCTCATCGTCGGGCTCCGCGCCTCTGCTGGGCTCTTCATCGTCGGGCTCCGCACCTTCGCTGGGCTCTTCATCGTCGGGCTCCGCGCCCTGGCTGGGATCCTCCTCGTCAGGCTCCGCGCCTTCGCTGGGATCCTCATCGTCGGGCTCCGCGCCTCTGCTGGGCTCCTCATCGTCGGGCTCCGCGCCCTCGCTGGGCTCTTCATCGTCGGGCTCCGCACCTTCGCTGGGATCCTCCTCGTCAGGCTCCGCGCCCTCGCTGGGCTCCTCCTCGTCGGGCTCCGTGCCTTTGCTGGGTTCCTCATCGTCGGGCTCTGTGCCTTTGCTGGGCTCCTCATCGTCGGGCTCCTCCTCGTCGGGCTCCTCCTCGTCGGGCTCCTCATTGTTGGGCTCCACGCCTTTGCTGGGCTCCTCCACGCCTTTGCTGGGCTCCTTCTCATGGGGCTCAGCGCCTTTGCAGGTATAATCCTCATTGGGCTCCACGCCTTTGCTGGGCTCCTCCTTGCCAGGCTCCGCGCCTTTTCTAGGCTCCTCCTCGAATGTCTCCGCACCTTTGTTGGGCTCCTCGTCGGACTCCTCCTTGTCAGTCTCCACACATTTTCTGAGCTCTGCACCATTGCTGGTCTCCTTCTCGTTGGGCTCCGTGCCTTTGTTGGGCTCCTTCTCATTGGGTTCCTCCTCGTCGGGCTCAGTGCCTGTGTTGGGCTCCTCCTCGTCGGGCTTCTCCTCGTCGGGCTCTGCACCTTTGCTGGGCTCCTCCTCGCTGGGCTCCTCTGCGCCTTTGCTGGGCTCCTCCGTGCCTTTGCTGGGCTCGTCCACGCCTTTGCTGGGCTTTTCCTCGTTGTGCCCCTCCGTGCCATTCCTGGGCCCCTCCAGGCCTTTGCTAGGTTCCTCGTCATCTAGCTCCTCTGCGCCTTTGCTGGACTCCTCCTCGTCTGGGCTCCTCCTCGTCGGGCTCCTCCTCGTCAGGCCCTGCTGGTGCTTCAGTAAAAGGAGAGGGAAGCCAGAGAGCAGAGAGAAGTTGGAAAGCTCCTCAAGTGAGGAGGAGGACAGCGAGGCAGAGGAAGACAGCGACTCCAACGAGATGCGTGACCTGGACAGAGCTTGGCTGACACCATACCTGGCTGCCAGGTGCCAAATCGTGGAGCTGCTGGTGGACGATGTTCTGCGGGCCTGCCAAAGCCTCTCCTGCCACAGCTTCATGCCCTGGCCGCAGCAGGTCATCAGGGTGGCCTGTGTCCACGGAGGATGGAGCAACCCCAGAGAAAACATTTCTCTACAGCCTGCTCGTTTCCCTGAGGCCTCCCTCCGGGCACACCTTCCACCAGAGCTGGGCAATGCTGAGGAGATGTTGGTAAGGAAGTGCTGCATGCGTGTGGAGCTGGAGTGCAGCCGCGAGAGGGAGCAGCTGCTGGAGGACACGCTGTTCTTTCTGTATCATGCTCAGGATGAGCTGAGCAGGAAACAGGAGCCCAGCCTCCTCCACAGCCTCTGCACGGACTCCTACCTGCACGGGGAGAAAACCGCCCGCTGGTTCCAGTGCCTGGTGCAAGCAGCTTGGTGGCATCTGCCTCAGTCGCGCGACTGCTGCCTGACGGTGCTGCCCTCCCTCAGCTCCTGCAAGATCAAGCTGACCACCCCCTGCACAAGAATCTTCAACGCTGAGATGAGTCTTGGGGTGCAGCTCAATGACTTGGACACCTTCCTGAGCATCGAGTAGGCTGAAGCACGGCACGGACACAAGAGGACCCTGGAGTGCTCACCAAGGGCAAGGGGGTGAACCTGCACATCCCAGATGCTCCCTGGGTGCCTGTCACGCTTTCATGAGTTTTGAGACCAGTATTCCACATCACAACAACATGTCAGGCACTGAGAGCCAAAGCATCAATGCTCCAGTTCCATGGACTGCTGAATTTCCTCGTACCTCTGCCTCAGAAGAAAAGAACTCCATCGCCCGAAGGACTTTACGTTCCTGTTTTCCACTCAGAGGGAAAGATCAAACTACATGCAAGCTCCAAGATTGCCTCTGTTGTGTGCTGTTCATCTGCAGTGTGTGCTCCCTAGTGGTTTCACCTTCACTTTTAGAACAAAGCCCCTGCTTTTGGTCACTCTCTCATTTTATCTGATCCACTATCCCCACCTCCAACTGGATCACATTATATTGTGTTACATTGTACTCCAACATTTAATCTAATAAACCACCTTTCCCCCTCACATCATTGCCGCTGTTTTTGTTTTTTGGCCCTTGTTCTTGTGCTTTTGCAAACATGTCCTTAAAGAGCTGGCCGCCCTGTTCCATTTCTGTGTCTCCAAGGACAGTCCCCCAGGGGGATCCCATCCAGAAATTTCTTCCAAAAGCCAAAGTTCACTTTCCTGAAGTTCAGGATCCTGACTCTGATACTTGTCAGGTTCATATTTCTTGAGATCACAAACTCAACCAGAGCGGGATTGCTACAACCCAGACTGCCTCTGATTTTAACGTCTTTAATGAACTCCTCAACATTGGTCAAATCAATCATTATGTCCTATATTCAGATGCAAATGATGCCAAAGAAACTCAGTTTCCTTTCCTTTTCTCCTGGAACAAGAATCTCATTTAATGTCGTCCTTCCAAAAGCCATCAAAGTCTCCAGCTACAGTAGCTCTGTCAGGTGGTATAGATACCCAGGATGCCAGTTTAACACTACTCATTCACTTTCCATCTGTCTTACTTAATAAATAAAATGTATGTCATATTCTACCTAAGCTTTACCTCACCAGAAAAACACTAAAAGGAGAAAAAATTGACAAAAACAGAACATCCTCTTAAGTTCTAGCAAACTTGTGCAGTTTAAAAAACAGTTTAAACTAAAGGAGGGGAGATTTAGACTAGAGGTTGGAGGAAGTTTTTACCGAGAGAGTGGTAAGGTGCTGGAACGTGTTGTCCGGAAAGGTTGTGGATACCCTGTTCCTGCAGGTGCTTGAGGCCAGGTTGGATGTGGCCCTGGACTAGTACTTGATCTTGCAGTTGGCAAATCTCTGTGTCAGAGTGGTTGGAACTTGATGATCCTTGAAGTTCCTTTCAATCCAAGTAATTATATAATTCTGTGACAAGAAGCCTCTGAGATGCCTTGGATTTTCAGCTTTTACCCATCTCAGTGGTTCCAATTGTCTGCCTGTTCATACATTTCTGTTCATAGTTCTTTTGTATCTCATCCTCAGCTTCCTGTTTCACCAGAGTTTTCTTTTCAGCCCTGGGACCATGCATAATATAAAGGCTGTTTTAAGATTTAGTTAAGATCTAGTACAATTTTCCTTTTTTATTTTTCTTTTGATAAATCTAAAGTATAATGATTTTAATTCAGATTACATTATGTGTGGGAACTGTTGAATCACGGCCTGAACCACTGATTGATCACCTGAGGCGAGCACTGAATCAGCCGCAGGGGCACAAGTGAGTGTGATTGGAAGGGGTGGAGTTTGACTCCACCTCTCCCAAGACCCCATTTAAGGGCTGACCACCACCAGGGAAGGATCTCTGGTTGGAGATCCCTCCCTAGTGGAGTTATCAGCGAGCCTCGACCATCTTTAAAGGTGAGCCACTCTTTTCTTATTAACCATCTGTACATCATCTACTTAAGCTCATCAAAAATATACCAGCTTTGGCGCTATTTCTTTTGGGTGCTATTTTGGGGGGTTATTTGCCCTACAATTGGCGAGCCAGGCAGGCTTAAAAAAAAAAATATATATATATATACATATACAATAATTAACCATGTCTTTCATTTGGAACATTTTCAAATGGGGCAGGGGGGAGAACGTTACTCCCCTAGACCAGACAATTCCTGGTCAAATTCCAGGATTTATGGGGCCATCCTATTATGGTCTTGCTACCGTTATTGAAAAATGGGGACCCCTGCGGGTTACAGGGACTGTTTCTCCTTCTCCAGCCCGGCTGACAGATTATTTTCAAGGTCTAGATAAGGATATACTAGTTACAAAAGAAGGTCGGCTAGCTGCTTCTGCTGTGGCTTGGCCTCTAGTAATGGCCTTACATAAACTGGAAATAACAAACACAAACATAGAATCCGAAAATCAATTGTTAAGAGATCGAATTGAAAAGTTGGAACAACAGTTGGGCACACTAGTAGCCAAAAAACCTGGACTAGATGTGCTAACAAGACAAATTCGTACCGTATCAGTGGAGGACACCCAGGTCCCTGAAGTAGCGGACCTGGATGTTTCAGAAAAAGATTTCTAAATTGGATCTCGAAGCTCCATCTCTGGAGGATCCGTTTGAGATCCAACCAATCATAACTCAAAAAACAAAAAAAAATGCAAGGTAGACAAGCGGGAGTGCCTCCTGACCAATGGCCCCCTGCTGAAACATGCTTGCATGTGACAGCTCGCCCGTATACAGCAAATGAGTTGATGGACCTAGTACAACGGTTCCATCAAAAACCAAGAGAAAGCATACCATCATGGCTCCTGAGGTTATGGGATGCAGGAGCTGATAGCGTGTTAGTCAGTGGGACAGAAATGTCAAAACTAGCATCCATAACTATACACCCAGCCCTGAGGCAAAGATTATATGCTGCCATCCACTATGCTAATGAGAATCATTCTATTATAGATTGGTTGATGGCAGCATGCCGCTTAACGTGGCCTAACAAATCTGACATTCCACTCAATACTGGTTTATGGTCCTCTGTGGAGGACCGCCAAACATACATCCGGGAACTGGGTATGAGGGAGGCTACGTATTCAGAGACCTTTGGAAGTCCTGATACAGAAAAATTTGCAGCAGGTATGCGAGACCTAATACTACAGCAAGCCCCCTCTCACCTTTATGGGACTTTGGTCTCCATACTAAACCCCTTGGTGGCTTCGGAGGCTGTCGTCCAACAGACAGCCCAGTTGGTGGCAGACCTTGGGGAAACGGAGCGCATAAGAACTAGGCGCAATGTCCGTATGGTAGAAGAAGCTGAGGCCTTCCCGATTAAAACTAAGAAGCCTGTCCCACGGATACCCCGACCGGGCCCCATCCGGGTATCCCGGAAGACCATGTTCAATGATCTTATATGGGCCGGGGTTGCCTTTGCTAAAATCGATGGGCAACCCAACCATGTTTTGTTACAACTCTGGAGACAACTTAGAAGCGATCAAAAATTTCAGAGTACTCCCAGAAAATCGGGAGTACGAATAATACAGGCAGCACCAACGACAACCTGGAATTTGGCTGACTTTATAGTCCCAAATAGAAGGAAGAAACATCCACGGGTGTCGCGGTCTACAGTGCCTGAACCACCTGTGGTAAAAGACTTAGATTTAGCCGACTTCATGGAGTAACGAAGGACTTTGGTCCCCTTAGGGCCTCCAGATGTGACCTGACCGGAGGCCCTATGTAGAATTAGACATATTTTGGTCAGAGAAGAATGTTCAAAAGGTGATGGCTCTAGTAGACACTGGTGCGGAAACATCAATTATATATGGAGACCCAACAAAGTTTAAGGGCAGTAGAGTGATGATTGGTGGGTTTGGGGGACAGACCATTCCAGTCACCCAAACATGGCTGAAATTGGGGGGTTGGGCGTCTCCCACCCCGGGAGTATAAAGTGTCGATTGCCCCAACCCCAGAATACATCTTGGGCATAGACACTTTATGGGGTCTGGCTCTCCAGACGACTGTGGGAGAGTTCAGACTTCGACAGAGGTACATTAGTATCCGGGCGATACAGGCAGTATTGAGGGTCCATGCGAAACATGAGCCCATTTGTTTGCCGAAAGCACGCTGGATTACTAATGTAAGACAGTATAGACTCCCGGGGGGGCAGGACGAAATATCAAACACGGTGCAGGAACTAGAAAAAGTAGGTATTATAAGACCTGCACATAGTCCATATAATTCCCCCATATGGCCAGTGCGGAAGTCGGATGGAACATGGAGAATGATGGTAGATTATAGGGAATTAAATAAGGTCACGCCGCCCATCCATGCGGCCGTACCCAATATTGCTTCCCTAATGGACACACTTAGTAGGGAAATTAAGACCTACCATTGTGTCCTGGATTTGGCGAATGCATTTTTTTAGTATCTCGATTGCCAAAGAATCGCAAGATCAATTTGCGTTCACGTGGGGAGGCAGGCAGTGGACCTTCCAGGTCCTGCCACAGGGGTATGTGCACTCACCAACATACTGTCATAACTTGGTGGCGCGTGACCTAGCTAATTGGAGGAAACCTAATAATAACGTCAACCTATACCACTACATTGATGATCTCCTGTTAACATCCGACTCACTGGAAGCAGTAGGAGAGGCAGCAGATTCATTAACCTCCTACCTAAATGAAAGAGGATGGGCTATCAATCCTCAAAAGGTGCAAGGTCCAGGCCTGTCGGTAAAATTTCTGGGGGTAGTCTGGTCAGGAAAGACCAAAGTGCTACCCAGTGCCATCATAGATAAGGTTCAGGCATTCCCAGTCCCTACAACACCAAAGCAGCTGCAGGAATTTCTAGGTACATTGGGATACTGGTGTTCCTTTATACCTCATTTGGCGCAGCTGCTGAGACCTTTGTATAGACTCACAAAAAAGGGCCAGTCATGGGACTGGGGGAGAACAGAACAGGATGCTTTCCGGCAAGCAAAACAGGCGGTGAAACAAGCCCAGGCATTGGGTATATTCGATCCTACCCTCCCAGCTGAATTGGATGTTCATGTTACTCAGGATGGCTTTGGCTGGGGCCTGTGGCAACGTCAGAGTTCTGTTTGGACCCCCATTGGATTTTGGTCTCAGGTCTGGCACGGAGCAGAAGAAAGATATAGTATGATTGAAAAACAGCTATTGGCTGCCTATACTGCATTACAAGCGGTAGAGCCAATAACCCAGACGGCCAAAGTCATAGTTAAGACCACTCTTCCAATTCAGGGGTGGGTAAGAGATCTGACCCACCTTCCTAAGACAGGGGTGGCCCAGGCACAGACGGTGGCACGATGGGTCGCCTATCTCAGCCAGAGGAGTAGTCTGTCTTCCTCACCGTTGAAAGAAGAGCTCCAAAAGATTCTAGGCCCAGTGACGTATCACAGTGATGCACCAAAACAAACCTTGATTGCTCCGCCACAGAAGAGTCCCGTCCAGGAAGGAAAATATCCCATTCCTGAAGATGCCTGGTACACAGATGGGTCCAGCAAGGGCAACCCAAGTAAGTGGAGAGCAGTAGAATACCATCCCGCTACAGATGCAATATGGTTGGAAGAGGGGGATGGTCAAAGCAGCCAGTGGGCAGAGCTGCAGGCCGTGTGGATGGTTATCACCAAAGAACCTGGTGGCGGTGTCCTGAATATCTGCACAGATAGTTGGGCTGTGTACCGGGGGCTCACTCTTTGGATCGCACAGTGGGCTACCCAGGACTGGACTATCCACTCCCGACCGATCTGGGGCAAAGATATGTGGTTAGACATATGGAATACAGTCAAACACAGAACTGTACGTGTCTACCACGTTTCTGGTCACCGACCCCTACAGTCACCAGGAAATGATGAAGCCGACACACTGGCCCGAGTTAGATGGGTTGAGAACTCACCATCTGAGAACACTGCCTACTGGTTACATCAAAAGCTGCGGCATGCTGGCCAGAAGACCATGTGGGCAGCTGCCAAAGAATGGGGACTGCCTGTACAACTATCGGACGTAGCTCAAGCGTGCCGAGACTGTGATGCCTGCTCCAGAATGAGACCGAGGTCGTTGCCTGAAACAACAGCCCATCTTGCTTGAGGACACAATCCTCTACAGCGATGGCAGGTTGATTATATTGGGCCCCTCCCTCGATCTGAGGGGGCGAGATATGCCCTAACCTGTGTTGACACCGCGAGGGGGCTAATGCAGGCCTATCCAGTACCAAAAGCCAACCAGGCATATACCATCAAGGCGCTCACGAGATTGATGGCTGCCTACGGGACACCACAAGTCATTGAGAGCGACCAAGGGACTCGTTTCGCGGGTGCAATGATACAACGCTGGGCAGGAGAGAACAATATCGAGTGGCGATTCCACCTGCCATACAATCCAACGGGGGCAGGCCTGATTGAGCGTTATAATGGTATTCTCAAGGCTGCCCTGAAGACAGACTCTCAGTCTCTGCAGGGGTGGACGAAGAGACTCCACGAAACCCTGCGAGATCTGAATGAAAGACCTAGAGATGGCAGACCCAGTGCCTTGAAAATGTTGCAAACAACATGGGCCTCCCCACTTGGGATCCAAATTACAGGTACAGATAATGAGGTAAGACCTCAGACCGGCCGTGAGAACAATCTTCTGCTCCCTGCCCCTGAGAACTTGAAACCAGGCACCAATAAAATAAGATGGCCTTGGAAGGTGCAGGTAGGACCACGATGGTGTGGCCTACTTGCACCTTGGGGGAGATTATTGGAGTTGGGGGGTTCAGTAGTCCCTCCGGTGATTGGTACATGGCCTACTGATATTGTGGTCAACACTCCAGTCTTTATTGCTAAAGGAACCCCTATCATGTCTCTATGGCAGATCAGGACACCCCCTTTGGTGCCTGATACAATCGTGCAGCCACAGACATCTGGCCAAAAGGTTTGGTACAGGCGGCCAGGGCATGCCCCTGTACAAGCTGAAGTGTTGACCCAAGACAGGAATACGGCCTGTATCTTATCCTGGAGGGCAGACCTCCCCCTCCTGGTACCTTTGAAACATCTATATTACTCCCCGTGAGTCTATGAGTCACCGGAGGGAACCAAATGATGCTGCAGTGTTCCAGAGTTGCTATAAGATCATGTGCAACATCTGGTGATGGTCTACCCAGGACTGATGAAGAGTAGGACGGACCTGCACAACGTGACCGCATGCTTCCAGTAGACACCACCAAGCACTGGCCCAAGGAAGAACACGAGCCGTACGCTGATCATCACTCATCCCAGATTACATCGACATGCATCGCGACGGGTTATTATGTAAAGCGTCGCAATGTATTGGGTTTCTGTATTAAGGAGGGCTCACCCTATAGTTCCTTAATCAGTGGTTCATGTCGTGAAGGGGTGGAGTGTATGGGAACTGTTGAATCACAGCCTGAACCACTGATTGATCACCTGAGGTGAGCACTGAGTCAGCCGCAGGGGCACAAGTGAGTGTGATTGGAAGGGGTGGAGTTTGACTCCACCTCTCCCAAGACCCCATTTAAGGGCTGACCACCACCAGGGAAGGATCTCTGGTTGGAGATCCCTCCCTAGAGGAGTTATCAGCGAGCCTCGACCATCTTTAAAGGTGAGCCACTCTTTTCTTATTAACCATCTGTACATCATCTACTTAAGCCCATCAAAAATATACCAGCTTTGGCACTATTTCTTTTGGGTGCTGTTTTTGGGGGTTATTTGCCCTACATATTACCATATGGAAAAGATAATTAAAACATCTATCTGAAAGAAATAGTAACTTGGAGCACGTTTACAGTTTTAAATACATTCTTGATTATGCATTAATCATAGATTGCTAAAACCTTGAGATGAATCTGGTCCAAATGAGAGTTCACTGAACTCGTTAATTTACCATGAGAGCATTTAAGTACATTTAAGGTAACATGTTCCACAAACAAATCCACTAATACCAGTGAATATTTCTGCCAAAAATTTTTCTTGTTACAGTTTCATATCTATACTTGCCCTTGGCCCAGCTGACAGGCATTACCTGAGCATTAGTTACTCATGTTTGTCAGAGATGCTTTTCACCTTGCTGAAGGTAACTACCTGGTTTTTAGATTGTTAATCTCATTCACAATATGCAAGTGGAGAGCAAAAAGTTTATTGTCAATTCATGCTGACATTGGGATACAGCTCCCATGCATAGAGAAACCCACTGGCGTTTTGGGACCGTTTGTGGAATTAGATGCTGCCTAGTTACAGTTAGTTATCAGTTGGTTTACTGAAAACAGGCATCTCTTATAAATCTCTCTTACAAATCCTGTCTATATGCTTATGCTTTGTTGTTCGGGGACCGTTTAATCAGCACAGACAACGTCGTATACTGAAAAACGCTATCTTGGCTGCAACACTAACTCACAGAATGGCTTGGGTTGGAAGGGGCCTTGAAGATCATCCAGTTCCAACACCCCTGCCACGGCCAGGCTTGTCAACCATTAGATCAGGCTGCCCAGGGCCCCATCCAGCCTGGCCTTGAGCACCTCCAGGAACGGGGCATCCACATCTCCAGCAAGCCTGTGCCAGGGCCTCATCACCTTCTCAGTTAAAAATTTCCTCCTAATTTAAAGCCATTGCTCTTTTTCCTATCTCTGCCAGTCCGTGAAAAAAACAAAACCATTCTCCCTACCTCTTACAGACTCCCTTTAAGCACTAGAAGGCAGCAGTGAGATCTCCTGGAGCCTTCTCTTCTCTGGGTGGAATGAATACAGATTTCTCAGCCTTTCTTCATAGGAGAGGCTCTCCACCCCTCGGATCATCTTTGTGGCCCTCCCCTGCACCAACAGCTTTGCCTCTTCCTCATATGGGGGGCCCAGGCCTAGACACAGTACTGCAGATGTGGCCTAACAAGGGCAGAGCAGAGGAGTACAATCACCTCCCTTCTCCCTGCTGCCTCCCTTTTTCAGATGCAGCCCAGGATGCAGTTGACCGTCTGGGCTGTAACAACACACTGCTGTTTTGCAACAAGCTTTTCATCCGCTGGGACCCCATGTGCTACTCCACAGGGGTGCTCTCAATGAGTTCTTCTTCCAGTCTGTACATGTAACAGAAACTGCCATAACCCATCTTGCAGTTGGTCTTGTTGAACCTCAGTAGGTTCACATGGGCTCACTTCCCAAGCTTGACCAGGTCCTCTGGATAGCATCCCTTCCTTCTGCCATATCAATTGCACCACTCCACTTGGCATCATCTGCAAGCTTCCTGAAGTTGCATTTAATCTCTATCCACATCATAGACAAAGATGCTGAAGACCACCAGTCCCAAGACAGAAACCTGAGGAACACCATTCATCACCAACCTCCGTCTAGACTCACAACCATGGAGCTCAGTCCTCCAGCTGTGACCTTACAACCAATTCCTTATCCACCAGTCAGTCCACCCTTCAAACCCATATGTCACCAAGTCAGAGATAAAATCATGTTACAGAAGCACATCAGAGACTTTGCACAAGTCAAGACAGACAGCATCTGTTGCCTGCCCTTTGTCTAACGATGCTGTCGCTCCATGACAGAAAGTCACCATGCTGGTCAGGCATCATCTATCCTGCTTTTTTGTCTGCCAAGGCTCAGGCATCCTTCTAGGCAGGCCTGCCCTCAAGAGCTCCTCGTAGAGTTTCAATATCAGTTGCAATTCCTTTTGTCTTTTCTTCCATTTTTCATGGAACAAAGTAGCATTGCAATAATCTAGAATCTCATCTGCTGCACTCCATGTTAAGATTTGACATTGACTGTTTGAGCAGTGATGAGAGTGGAGGAACGCAGTGATGCAGCTGCGGTACTGTGACATCAGCAGGACAGTCACAATTGGGGGGTGTGTCAGGACACTATAAAAGGGGCAGCGCTGCAGCCCCACTCCCCAGTCGGTCTTTGGTGAGTGCAGCACGCGCCTCCTAAGGGCCATAGCTCAGGCTATCTTCATTGTCCTGGCTTTGCTGGGGACCTAGCAGAAGACTGAGCTTCTAGACGTGGAAGTGCACGAGAGCAGTGAGCAGCAGCTGTGTCAGGCCATGGCACAGCTACTGAAGGATCTAAAGCAGGGGAGTGAGGAGCAGAGCGGGGCGGCCGAGGAAGCTCTGCCCTGCACCGCCTTGGCACTCTGGAAGCTCTACGCCTTTGCTGGGCTCCTCCTCCTCGGGCTCCTCCTCGTCAGGTTCCGCACCTTTGCTGGGATCCTCCTCGCTGTGCTCCGCGCCTTTGCTGAGCTCCTCATCATCTGGCTCCTCCTCGGCGGGCTCCTCCTGGTCAGGCTCCACACCTTTTCTGGGCTCCGTGCCTTTGCCGGGCTCCTTCTCACTGGGCTCCGAGCATTTGCTGGGCTACTCCTCGTCGGGCTCCGCGCCCTGGCTGGGATCCTCCTCGTCAGGCTCCGCGCCTTCGCTGGGATCCTCCTCGTCGGGCTCCGCGCCCTGGCTGGGATCCTCCTCGTCAGGCTCCGCGCCTTCGCTGGGATCCTCCTCGTCAGGCTCCGCGCCTTCGCTGGGCTCCTCATTGTCGGGCTTCGCGCCTTTGCTGGGCTCCTCATCGTCGGGCTCCGCGCCTCTGCTGGGCTCTTCATCGTCGGGCTCCGCACCTTCGCTGGGCTCTTCATCGTCGGGCTCCGCGCCCTGGCTGGGATCCTCCTCGTCAGGCTCCGCGCCTTCGCTGGGATCCTCATCGTCGGGCTCCGCGCCTCTGCTGGGCTCCTCATCGTCGGGCTCCGCGCCCTCGCTGGGCTCTTCATCGTCGGGCTCCGCACCTTCGCTGGGATCCTCCTCGTCAGGCTCCGCGCCCTCGCTGGGCTCCTCCTCGTCGGGCTCCGTGCCTTTGCTGGGTTCCTCATCGTCGGGCTCTGTGCCTTTGCTGGGCTCCTCATCGTCGGGCTCCTCCTCGTCGGGCTCCTCCTCGTCGGGCTCCTCATTGTTGGGCTCCACGCCTTTGCTGGGCTCCTCCACGCCTTTGCTGGGCTCCTTCTCATGGGGCTCAGCGCCTTTGCAGGTATAATCCTCATTGGGCTCCACGCCTTTGCTGGGCTCCTCCTTGCCAGGCTCCGCGCCTTTTCTAGGCTCCTCCTCGAATGTCTCCGCACCTTTGTTGGGCTCCTCGTCGGACTCCTCCTTGTCAGTCTCCACACATTTTCTGAGCTCTGCACCATTGCTGGTCTCCTTCTCGTTGGGCTCCGTGCCTTTGTTGGGCTCCTTCTCATTGGGTTCCTCCTCGTCGGGCTCAGTGCCTGTGTTGGGCTCCTCCTCGTCGGGCTTCTCCTCGTCGGGCTCTGCACCTTTGCTGGGCTCCTCCTCGCTGGGCTCCTCTGCGCCTTTGCTGGGCTCCTCCGTGCCTTTGCTGGGCTCGTCCACGCCTTTGCTGGGCTTTTCCTCGTTGTGCCCCTCCGTGCCATTCCTGGGCCCCTCCAGGCCTTTGCTAGGTTCCTCGTCATCTAGCTCCTCTGCGCCTTTGCTGGACTCCTCCTCGTCTGGGCTCCTCCTCGTCGGGCTCCTCCTCGTCAGGCCCTGCTGGTGCTTCAGTAAAAGGAGAGGGAAGCCAGAGAGCAGAGAGAAGTTGGAAAGCTCCTCAAGTGAGGAGGAGGACAGCGAGGCAGAGGAAGACAGCGACTCCAACGAGATGCGTGACCTGGACAGAGCTTGGCTGACACCATACCTGGCTGCCAGGTGCCAAATCGTGGAGCTGCTGGTGGACGATGTTCTGCGGGCCTGCCAAAGCCTCTCCTGCCACAGCTTCATGCCCTGGCCGCAGCAGGTCATCAGGGTGGCCTGTGTCCACGGAGGATGGAGCAACCCCAGAGAAAACATTTCTCTACAGCCTGCTCGTTTCCCTGAGGCCTCCCTCCGGGCACACCTTCCACCAGAGCTGGGCAATGCTGAGGAGATGTTGGTAAGGAAGTGCTGCATGCGTGTGGAGCTGGAGTGCAGCCGCGAGAGGGAGCAGCTGCTGGAGGACACGCTGTTCTTTCTGTATCATGCTCAGGATGAGCTGAGCAGGAAACAGGAGCCCAGCCTCCTCCACAGCCTCTGCACGGACTCCTACCTGCACGGGGAGAAAACCGCCCGCTGGTTCCAGTGCCTGGTGCAAGCAGCTTGGTGGCATCTGCCTCAGTCGCGCGACTGCTGCCTGACGGTGCTGCCCTCCCTCAGCTCCTGCAAGATCAAGCTGACCACCCCCTGCACAAGAATCTTCAACGCTGAGATGAGTCTTGGGGTGCAGCTCAATGACTTGGACACCTTCCTGAGCATCGAGTAGGCTGAAGCACGGCACGGACACAAGAGGACCCTGGAGTGCTCACCAAGGGCAAGGGGGTGAACCTGCACATCCCAGATGCTCCCTGGGTGCCTGTCACGCTTTCATGAGTTTTGAGACCAGTATTCCACATCACAACAACATGTCAGGCACCGAGAGCCAAAGCATCAATGCTCCAGTTCCATGGACTGCTGAATTTCCTCGTACCTCTGCCTCAGAAGAAAAGAACTCCATCGCCCGAAGGACTTTACGTTCCTGTTTTCCACTCAGAGGGAAAGATCAAACTACATGCAAGCTCCAAGATTGCCTCTGTTGTGTGCTGTTCATCTGCAGTGTGTGCTCCCTAGTGGTTTCACCTTCACTTTTAGAACAAAGCCCCTGCTTTTGGTCACTCTCTCATTTTATCTGATCCACTATCCCCACCTCCAACTGGATCACATTATATTGTGTTACATTGTACTCCAACATTTAATCTAATAAACCACCTTTCCCCCTCACATCATTGCCGCTGTTTTTGTTTTTTGGCCCTTGTTCTTGTGCTTTTGCAAACATGTCCTTAAAGAGCTGGCCGCCCTGTTCCATTTCTGTGTCTCCAAGGACAGTCCCCCAGGGGGATCCCATCCAGAAATTTCTTCCAAAAGCCAAAGTTCACTTTCCTGAAGTTCAGGATCCTGACTCTGATACTTGTCAGGTTCATATTTCTTGAGATCACAAACTCAACCAGAGCGGGATTGCTACAGCCCAGACTGCCTCTGATTTTAACGTCTTTAATGAACTCCTCAACATTGGTCAAATCAATCATTATGTCCTATATTCAGATGCAAATGATGCCAAAGAAACTCAGTTTCCTTTCCTTTTCTCCTGGAACAAGAATCTCATTTAATGTCGTCCTTCCAAAAGCCATCAAAGTCTCCAGCTACAGTAGCTCTGTCAGGTGGTATAGATACCCAGGATGCCAGTTTAACACTACTCATTCACTTTCCATCTGTCTTACTTAATAAATAAAATGTATGTCATATTCTACCTAAGCTTTACCTCACCAGAAAAACACTAAAAGGAGAAAAAATTGACAAAAACAGAACATCCTCTTAAGTTCTAGCAAACTTGTGCAGTTTAAAAAACAGTTTAAACTAAAGGAGGGGAGATTTAGACTAGAGGTTGGAGGAAGTTTTTACCGAGAGAGTGGTAAGGTGCTGGAACGTGTTGTCCGGAAAGGTTGTGGATACCCTGTTCCTGCAGGTGCTTGAGGCCAGGTTGGATGTGGCCCTGGACTAGTACTTGATCTTGCAGTTGGCAAATCTCTGTGTCAGAGTGGTTGGAACTTGATGATCCTTGAAGTTCCTTTCAATCCAAGTAATTATATAATTCTGTGACAAGAAGCCTCTGAGATGCCTTGGATTTTCAGCTTTTACCCATCTCAGTGGTTCCAATTGTCTGCCTGTTCATACATTTCTGTTCATAGTTCTTTTGTATCTCATCCTCAGCTTCCTGTTTCACCAGAGTTTTCTTTTCAGCCCTGGGACCATGCATAATATAAAGGCTGTTTTAAGATTTAGTTAAGATCTAGTACAATTTTCCTTTTTTATTTTTCTTTTGATAAATCTAAAGTATAATGATTTTAATTCAGATTACATTATGTGTGGGAACTGTTGAATCACAGCCTGAACCACTGATTGATCACCTGAGGCGAGCACTGAATCAGCCGCAGGGGCACAAGTGAGTGTGATTGGAAGGGGTGGAGTTTGACTCCACCTCTCCCAAGACCCCATTTAAGGGCTGACCACCACCAGGGAAGGATCTCTGGTTGGAGATCCCTCCCTAGTGGAGTTATCAGCGAGCCTCGACCATCTTTAAAGGTGAGCCACTCTTTTCTTATTAACCATCTGTACATCATCTACTTAAGCTCATCAAAAATATACCAGCTTTGGCGCTATTTCTTTTGGGTGCTATTTTGGGGGGTTATTTGCCCTACAATTGGCGAGCCAGGCAGGCTTAAAAAAAAAATATATATATATATACATATACAATAATTAACCATGTCTTTCATTTGGAACATTTTCAAATGGGGCAGGGGGGAGAACGTTACTCCCCTAGACCAGACAATTCCTGGTCAAATTCCAGGATTTATGGGGCCATCCTATTATGGTCTTGCTACCGTTATTGAAAAATGGGGACCCCTGCGGGTTACAGGGACTGTTTCTCCTTCTCCAGCCCGGCTGACAGATTATTTTCAAGGTCTAGATAAGGATATACTAGTTACAAAAGAAGGTCGGCTAGCTGCTTCTGCTGTGGCTTGGCCTCTAGTAATGGCCTTACATAAACTGGAAATAACAAACACAAACATAGAATCCGAAAATCAATTGTTAAGAGATCGAATTGAAAAGTTGGAACAACAGTTGGGCACACTAGTAGCCAAAAAACCTGGACTAGATGTGCTAACAAGACAAATTCGTACCGTATCAGTGGAGGACACCCAGGTCCCTGAAGTAGCGGACCTGGATGTTTCAGAAAAAGATTTCTAAATTGGATCTCGAAGCTCCATCTCTGGAGGATCCGTTTGAGATCCAACCAATCATAACTCAAAAAACAAAAAAAAATGCAAGGTAGACAAGCGGGAGTGCCTCCTGACCAATGGCCCCCTGCTGAAACATGCTTGCATGTGACAGCTCGCCCGTATACAGCAAATGAGTTGATGGACCTAGTACAACGGTTCCATCAAAAACCAAGAGAAAGCATACCATCATGGCTCCTGAGGTTATGGGATGCAGGAGCTGATAGCGTGTTAGTCAGTGGGACAGAAATGTCAAAACTAGCATCCATAACTATACACCCAGCCCTGAGGCAAAGATTATATGCTGCCATCCACTATGCTAATGAGAATCATTCTATTATAGATTGGTTGATGGCAGCATGCCGCTTAACGTGGCCTAACAAATCTGACATTCCACTCAATACTGGTTTATGGTCCTCTGTGGAGGACCGCCAAACATACATCCGGGAACTGGGTATGAGGGAGGCTACGTATTCAGAGACCTTTGGAAGTCCTGATACAGAAAAATTTGCAGCAGGTATGCGAGACCTAATACTACAGCAAGCCCCCTCTCACCTTTATGGGACTTTGGTCTCCATACTAAACCCCTTGGTGGCTTCGGAGGCTGTCGTCCAACAGACAGCCCAGTTGGTGGCAGACCTTGGGGAAACGGAGCGCATAAGAACTAGGCGCAATGTCCGTATGGTAGAAGAAGCTGAGGCCTTCCCGATTAAAACTAAGAAGCCTGTCCCACGGATACCCCGACCGGGCCCCATCCGGGTATCCCGGAAGACCATGTTCAATGATCTTATACGGGCCGGGGTTGCCTTTGCTAAAATCGATGGGCAACCCAACCATGTTTTGTTACAACTCTGGAGACAACTTAGAAGCGATCAAAAATTTCAGAGTACTCCCAGAAAATCGGGAGTACGAATAATACAGGCAGCACCAACGACAACCTGGAATTTGGCTGACTTTATAGTCCCAAATAGAAGGAAGAAACATCCACGGGTGTCGCGGTCTACAGTGCCTGAACCACCTGCGGTAAAAGACTTAGATTTAGCCGACTTCATGGAGTAACGAAGGACTTTGGTCCCCTTAGGGCCTCCAGATGTGACCTGACCGGAGGCCCTATGTAGAATTAGACATATTTTGGTCAGAGAAGAATGTTCAAAAGGTGATGGCTCTAGTAGACACTGGTGCGGAAACATCAATTATATATGGAGACCCAACAAAGTTTAAGGGCAGTAGAGTGATGATTGGTGGGTTTGGGGGACAGACCATTCCAGTCACCCAAACATGGCTGAAATTGGGGGGTTGGGCGTCTCCCACCCCGGGAGTATAAAGTGTCGATTGCCCCAACCCCAGAATACATCTTGGGCATAGACACTTTATGGGGTCTGGCTCTCCAGACGACTGTGGGAGAGTTCAGACTTCGACAGAGGTACATTAGTATCCGGGCGATACAGGCAGTATTGAGGGTCCATGCGAAACATGAGCCCATTTGTTTGCCGAAAGCACGCTGGATTACTAATGTAAGACAGTATAGACTCCCGGGGGGGCAGGACGAAATATCAAACACGGTGCAGGAACTAGAAAAAGTAGGTATTATAAGACCTGCACATAGTCCATATAATTCCCCCATATGGCCAGTGCGGAAGTCGGATGGAACATGGAGAATGATGGTAGATTATAGGGAATTAAATAAGGTCACGCCGCCCATCCATGCGGCCGTACCCAATATTGCTTCCCTAATGGACACACTTAGTAGGGAAATTAAGACCTACCATTGTGTCCTGGATTTGGCGAATGCATTTTTTTAGTATCTCGATTGCCAAAGAATCGCAAGATCAATTTGCGTTCACGTGGGGAGGCAGGCAGTGGACCTTCCAGGTCCTGCCACAGGGGTATGTGCACTCACCAACATACTGTCATAACTTGGTGGCGCGTGACCTAGCTAATTGGAGGAAACCTAATAATAACGTCAACCTATACCACTACATTGATGATCTCCTGTTAACATCCGACTCACTGGAAGCAGTAGGAGAGGCAGCAGATTCATTAACCTCCTACCTAAATGAAAGAGGATGGGCTATCAATCCTCAAAAGGTGCAAGGTCCAGGCCTGTCGGTAAAATTTCTGGGGGTAGTCTGGTCAGGAAAGACCAAAGTGCTACCCAGTGCCATCATAGATAAGGTTCAGGCATTCCCAGTCCCTACAACACCAAAGCAGCTGCAGGAATTTCTAGGTACATTGGGATACTGGTGTTCCTTTATACCTCATTTGGCGCAGCTGCTGAGACCTTTGTATAGACTCACAAAAAAGGGCCAGTCATGGGACTGGGGGAGAACAGAACAGGATGCTTTCCGGCAAGCAAAACAGGCGGTGAAACAAGCCCAGGCATTGGGTATATTCGATCCTACCCTCCCAGCTGAATTGGATGTTCATGTTACTCAGGATGGCTTTGGCTGGGGCCTGTGGCAACGTCAGAGTTCTGTTTGGACCCCCATTGGATTTTGGTCTCAGGTCTGGCACGGAGCAGAAGAAAGATATAGTATGATTGAAAAACAGCTATTGGCTGCCTATACTGCATTACAAGCGGTAGAGCCAATAACCCAGACGGCCAAAGTCATAGTTAAGACCACTCTTCCAATTCAGGGGTGGGTAAGAGATCTGACCCACCTTCCTAAGACAGGGGTGGCCCAGGCACAGACGGTGGCACGATGGGTCGCCTATCTCAGCCAGAGGAGTAGTCTGTCTTCCTCACCGTTGAAAGAAGAGCTCCAAAAGATTCTAGGCCCAGTGACGTATCACAGTGATGCACCAAAACAAACCTTGATTGCTCCGCCACAGAAGAGTCCCGTCCAGGAAGGAAAATATCCCATTCCTGAAGATGCCTGGTACACAGATGGGTCCAGCAAGGGCAACCCAAGTAAGTGGAGAGCAGTAGAATACCATCCCGCTACAGATGCAATATGGTTGGAAGAGGGGGATGGTCAAAGCAGCCAGTGGGCAGAGCTGCAGGCCGTGTGGATGGTTATCACCAAAGAACCTGGTGGCGGTGTCCTGAATATCTGCACAGATAGTTGGGCTGTGTACCGGGGGCTCACTCTTTGGATCGCACAGTGGGCTACCCAGGACTGGACTATCCACTCCCGACCGATCTGGGGCAAAGATATGTGGTTAGACATATGGAATACAGTCAAACACAGAACTGTACGTGTCTACCACGTTTCTGGTCACCGACCCCTACAGTCACCAGGAAATGATGAAGCCGACACACTGGCCCGAGTTAGATGGGTTGAGAACTCACCATCTGAGAACATTGCCTACTGGTTACATCAAAAGCTGCGGCATGCTGGCCAGAAGACCATGTGGGCAGCTGCCAAAGAATGGGGACTGCCTGTACAACTATCGGACGTAGCTCAAGCGTGCCGAGACTGTGATGCCTGCTCCAGAATGAGACCGAGGTCGTTGCCTGAAACAACAGCCCATCTTGCTTGAGGACACAATCCTCTACAGCGATGGCAGGTTGATTATATTGGGCCCCTCCCTCGATCTGAGGGGGCGAGATATGCCCTAACCTGTGTTGACACCGCGAGGGGGCTAATGCAGGCCTATCCAGTACCAAAAGCCAACCAGGCATATACCATCAAGGCGCTCACGAGATTGATGGCTGCCTACGGGACACCACAAGTCATTGAGAGCGACCAAGGGACTCGTTTCGCGGGTGCAATGATACAACGCTGGGCAGGAGAGAACAATATCGAGTGGCGATTCCACCTGCCATACAATCCAACGGGGGCAGGCCTGATTGAGCGTTATAATGGTATTCTCAAGGCTGCCCTGAAGACAGACTCTCAGTCTCTGCAGGGGTGGACGAAGAGACTCCACGAAACCCTGCGAGATCTGAATGAAAGACCTAGAGATGGCAGACCCAGTGCCTTGAAAATGTTGCAAACAACATGGGCCTCCCCACTTGGGATCCAAATTACAGGTACAGATAATGAGGTAAGACCTCAGACCGGCCGTGAGAACAATCTTCTGCTCCCTGCCCCTGAGAACTTGAAACCAGGCACCAATAAAATAAGATGGCCTTGGAAGGTGCAGGTAGGACCACGATGGTGTGGCCTACTTGCACCTTGGGGGAGATTATTGGAGTTGGGGGGTTCAGTAGTCCCTCCGGTGATTGGTACATGGCCTACTGATATTGTGGTCAACACTCCAGTCTTTATTGCTAAAGGAACCCCTATCATGTCTCTATGGCAGATCAGGACACCCCCTTTGGTGCCTGATACAATCGTGCAGCCACAGACATCTGGCCAAAAGGTTTGGTACAGGCGGCCAGGGCATGCCCCTGTACAAGCTGAAGTGTTGACCCAAGACAGGAATACGGCCTGTATCTTATCCTGGAGGGCAGACCTCCCCCTCCTGGTACCTTTGAAACATCTATATTACTCCCCGTGAGTCTATGAGTCACCGGAGGGAACCAAATGATGCTGCAGTGTTCCAGAGTTGCTATAAGATCATGTGCAACATCTGGTGATGGTCTACCCAGGACTGATGAAGAGTAGGACGGACCTGCACAACGTGACCGCATGCTTCCAGTAGACACCACCAAGCACTGGCCCAAGGAAGAACACGAGCCGTACGCTGATCATCACTCATCCCAGATTACATCGACATGCATCGCGACGGGTTATTATGTAAAGCGTCGCAATGTATTGGGTTTCTGTATTAAGGAGGGCTCACCCTATAGTTCCTTAATCAGTGGTTCATGTCGTGAAGGGGTGGAGTGTATGGGAACTGTTGAATCACAGCCTGAACCACTGATTGATCACCTGAGGTGAGCACTGAGTCAGCCGCAGGGGCACAAGTGAGTGTGATTGGAAGGGGTGGAGTTTGACTCCACCTCTCCCAAGACCCCATTTAAGGGCTGACCACCACCAGGGAAGGATCTCTGGTTGGAGATCCCTCCCTAGAGGAGTTATCAGCGAGCCTCGACCATCTTTAAAGGTGAGCCACTCTTTTCTTATTAACCATCTGTACATCATCTACTTAAGCCCATCAAAAATATACCAGCTTTGGCACTATTTCTTTTGGGTGCTGTTTTTGGGGGTTATTTGCCCTACATATTACCATATGGAAAAGATAATTAAAACATCTATCTGAAAGAAATAGTAACTTGGAGCACGTTTACAGTTTTAAATACATTCTTGATTATGCATTAATCATAGATTGCTAAAACCTTGAGATGAATCTGGTCCAAATGAGAGTTCACTGAACTCGTTAATTTACCATGAGAGCATTTAAGTACATTTAAGGTAACATGTTCCACAAACAAATCCACTAATACCAGTGAATATTTCTGCCAAAAATTTTTCTTGTTACAGTTTCATATCTATACTTGCCCTTGGCCCAGCTGACAGGCATTACCTGAGCATTAGTTACTCATGTTTGTCAGAGATGCTTTTCACCTTGCTGAAGGTAACTACCTGGTTTTTAGATTGTTAATCTCATTCACAATATGCAAGTGGAGAGCAAAAAGTTTATTGTCAATTCATGCTGACATTGGGATACAGCTCCCATGCATAGAGAAACCCACTGGCGTTTTGGGACCGTTTGTGGAATTAGATGCTGCCTAGTTACAGTTAGTTATCAGTTGGTTTACTGAAAACAGGCATCTCTTATAAATCTCTCTTACAAATCCTGTCTATATGCTTATGCTTTGTTGTTCGGGGACCGTTTAATCAGCACAGACAACGTCGTATACTGAAAAACGCTATCTTGGCTGCAACACTAACTCACAGAATGGCTTGGGTTGGAAGGGGCCTTGAAGATCATCCAGTTCCAACACCCCTGCCACGGCCAGGCTTGTCAACCATTAGATCAGGCTGCCCAGGGCCCCATCCAGCCTGGCCTTGAGCACCTCCAGGAACGGGGCATCCACATCTCCAGCAAGCCTGTGCCAGGGCCTCATCACCTTCTCAGTTAAAAATTTCCTCCTAATTTAAAGCCATTGCTCTTTTTCCTATCTCTGCCAGTCCGTGAAAAAAACAAAACCATTCTCCCTACCTCTTACAGACTCCCTTTAAGCACTAGAAGGCAGCAGTGAGATCTCCTGGAGCCTTCTCTTCTCTGGGTGGAATGAACACAGATTTCTCAGCCTTTCTTCATAGGAGAGGCTCTCCACCCCTCGGATCATCTTTGTGGCCCTCCCCTGCACCAACAGCTTTGCCTCTTCCTCATATGGGGGGCCCAGGCCTAGACACAGTACTGCAGATGTGGCCTAACAAGGGCAGAGCAGAGGAGTACAATCACCTCCCTTCTCCCTGCTGCCTCCCTTTTTCAGATGCAGCCCAGGATGCAGTTGACCGTCTGGGCTGTAACAACACACTGCTGTTTTGCAACAAGCTTTTCATCCGCTGGGACCCCATGTGCTACTCCACAGGGGTGCTCTCAATGAGTTCTTCTTCCAGTCTGTACATGTAACAGAAACTGCCATAACCCATCTTGCAGTTGGTCTTGTTGAACCTCAGTAGGTTCACATGGGCTCACTTCCCAAGCTTGACCAGGTCCTCTGGATAGCATCCCTTCCTTCTGCCATATCAATTGCACCACTCCACTTGGCATCATCTGCAAGCTTCCTGAAGTTGCATTTAATCTCTATCCACATCATAGACAAAGATGCTGAAGACCACCAGTCCCAAGACAGAAACCTGAGGAACACCATTCATCACCAACCTCCGTCTAGACTCACAACCATGGAGCTCAGTCCTCCAGCTGTGACCTTACAACCAATTCCTTATCCACCAGTCAGTCCACCCTTCAAACCCATATGTCACCAAGTCAGAGATAAAATCATGTTACAGAAGCACATCAGAGACTTTGCACAAGTCAAGACAGACAGCATCTGTTGCCTGCCCTTTGTCTAACGATGCTGTCGCTCCATGACAGAAAGTCACCATGCTGGTCAGGCATCATCTATCCTGCTTTTTTGTCTGCCAAGGCTCAGGCATCCTTCTAGGCAGGCCTGCCCTCAAGAGCTCCTCGTAGAGTTTCAATATCAGTTGCAATTCCTTTTGTCTTTTCTTCCATTTTTCATGGAACAAAGTAGCATTGCAATAATCTAGAATCTCATCTGCTGCACTCCATGTTAAGATTTGACATTGACTGTTTGAGCAGTGATGAGAGTGGAGGAACGCAGTGATGCAGCTGCGGTACTGTGACATCAGCAGGACAGTCACAATTGGGGGGTGTGTCAGGACACTATAAAAGGGGCAGCGCTGCAGCCCCACTCCCCAGTCGGTCTTTGGTGAGTGCAGCACGCGCCTCCTAAGGGCCATAGCTCAGGCTATCTTCATTGTCCTGGCTTTGCTGGGGACCTAGCAGAAGACTGAGCTTCTAGACGTGGAAGTGCACGAGAGCAGTGAGCAGCA